>OX422211.1:61869922-62254922 GCA_949130495.1 Sambucus nigra | reverse complement strand
TGTCACAAAAAAATCTTCTACTTTTTTTGAATATTTTCATAAAATTTTCCTTTTTCTTTAAATTTTTTTTTACCCAAAATATACAACAAAGAATATGGTAAATGTCACAAAAGAATTTTCTATTTTTGAATTGTTTCTTTTTAAAAAAAAAATACACAAAAATAAGATGCTAAAATCACACCATGGATATAAACTCAAATAACCCAGTCATGGAAATGGAATGTATGGGTGTGAACACATTCGATAGGAAAATAAACTCAATCAGTCATATGTGCACGATGAATATGTGTACTCCTAACGAATGAATATCAAAAGTATCCTTAGGTGTAAAAATTATTGAATTTAGATGACATCGTCTTAAACAAATCAACAAATCAAAGTCAAAGTGATTTCCACACCAATAACGTCCAAAACTATTTAGTACTTTTTCAAGATTTTCAAGGACGTGCAAACCCATTATAAAATCTCTGACCAAACACCCTCATATATATTTTCTTTTAGAGGTGATAAACTAAATTCTTAAACTTTGGAGAATTGGTGCAAAATCCTAATTGGTCCATATTTGGCATGTATTTATTTTTATTGCCTTTAAATTTTTTTCGGGCTCTTTTAACCTTTTTGGACCCCGGATAATAAAATACCTCAATTTTTTAGGTCCGTTTTAACGGTGGATTAATATTCGCAAAGGCCAAATGAAGATTTTGTAGCCCTTCCCTATTTTCAAATAAAGCACACAAACTCACAAACGGTTCTTACATGCACATCTTTCTTATCAAGTTTTATAACGCTTGGTTCGATTTAAGAACAGGATAAAAGTGAAAACACCCAACCAACATATGATAAGACAGACACAATAATCAAATAAATCTGTGCATGTGCGCAATAAAGGAAATCACGAGCCAAACATGTAGGAAGAAACACTTAATTATATCTTAATTACTCCAAACATTATAAAGCATAAAGATGACATGATATATTGTCGCAAAACACTATCAAATAGTAACATGAAAATTATAGAATGATGTTGTGACTTGGTCATCCTAAGTGTCTATCCATAAACGGTGCAATCAAAATAAAAAAAACTCTTTTGGATTTTTAAAAAAATTATCAAATTAAAATATTTTTGTACTTTTCAAAAAATTTCAAATATAAAAATTTATACAAAAAAGATACATACTAGCAATAGGCAAAAAAATGAATCATGAAAATCATCATATGCTAGTAAACAAGTTAAACCTCAATCGTTAGATGCGGAGGGGTTTTCAAAAGGTGGTGAAAATTTATGAAAAAACTCCATCAAATCTTGTGAAGTATTGACTAAAAACTTAACTTGCTCACCTAAATGTGCAAACTTTCGCTCCAAATATAAAACCCGGCGACCTAAAACTCTATCGTACTTCTTTGTTTTCAAGGTCTCGGTGTACAAATCTCTAAACGCCTTTTGGAGCTCACTTTCATCTACACTTTCACTCTCGCATTCTCCCTCACTAGAAGCGCTCAAATCATCACTATCGCAATCGTGTGCACCATTGTGGGACAAAGATGGTGTGCTCACACGACTTGGAAAAACGACAAACTTATCACCACTAGTCTTATCACCCTCACCTTCACTACTATCACTAAGTGTGGCGGGCATGGATACATTTTTTTCTTTCTTTCTAAGCCACGTAGTAAACTCAAATGACTTATGCCCCTTACCCCCACATTCAAAACAAGTCACGTTCTCAAACTCCTCCTCACACTCCTCATCTGAGTCACTCTCTTTTTCCATCTCACCTCTTTCTTTGGCCTTTCCTTTCGTTTTATTTTTATCAAAAAATCTCTTTTTATTAGAAGAATTTTCTTTAGAAATTTTGAGAAACTTTTTGAAATTTCTCACAAATAAGGCCAATTCATCAAAGTCTCCTTCAGAATCGGACTCACATACTTTTTCTTTCTTTTTCTGAAAATGAGTCTTTAAAGCAACGCCTCTATCCTTAGCCTTAATGGTTTGGGGAAATATATCAATCTCATAGGTTCGAAGATCTCCTACAAGTTCTTCCAACTTAAGTGATTTCAAATTTTCTAAAGAGTTTAAAACAATGACTTTAGGAATAAAGCGTTTTGGAAGATATCTCAAAATCTTTTTAACGACATGCGTGTTATAAATTACCTCACCCAAATTAAAACAAGTGTTAACAATGTCCGACAAACGTGCATAAAAATTATCAAAGCATTTATACTCAGACACGGTGATAGTATCAAATTGGGTGGCCAAATTATGTAACTTACATTCTTTAATCGCGTTCATACCCTCATGTGTCAGTTTTAAAACATCCCATGCCTCTTTAGACGTGGTGCACGTCATAATTCGGCGGAACACGTCAGGAGAAACAGCTCCAGAAATAGCACTAAGACTACGAAAATTAAAATTAGACATTTTAAAATCCTCTTCCGTCCAGGTTAACACTGGTTTTAAAGAGGTGATATTATCAACGATGACCGTGGTAGGTGTCCACCCATTTTCACAAAGCAACCAAATACGCTTGCCAATGGATTTTAAACAAGATTTCATACAAGCTTTCCAGTAGGCATAATTAGACCCGTAAAAAATAGTGATCATATTACATGAAGGTTCCATTGAAAAAAATGCGAATAAACACAAAACTGATTTTTAAAAAATAATTAGTATCACAGGATTTTGCGAAAAAAGGAATACGCGATAAATTAGCGCAACCCACTCTGATACCAATTTGAAAAGTGTTTCTCGCTTTCTTAAAGCATCATTCCTTAACTAGCTAAGAGTTGAGTAAGGACTTTAGTGCTTAATCTACTATTAGCAGCTAAACGAAGAAAGCAACAAGCAACGGATTGAGCTAGCCTCGCTGGTTACAAAAATAGAAACAACATTTATGGAACTTCTCGGGAACACATAAAGTTCAATAAGTTCCTTTTCTTAGCTATAAGCTAGAGGATTCTTGCTTGTACTCGTGCTGGTGAAAGGGGAAACAAACTTCATAGCGTTTATGGAACCTCTCGGAACGCAGAAGCTGGCATAAGTGAGCTAGTTTAATTAAAAATACGGGGTTTTGACACTTTGTTCGAGTTCAAGGGGTCGTATGAAGGGAAATTTCTTTTTAATAAAAAATACGGGGTTTCGACGAGTCTTCTCCTTTTTATTGAACTCTTATGAGTGGAATTGGTCTTTAAGCAAAAAATAAGGGGTTTTGATAAGTTGTCACTAAAAGGTAGGCTGCTCACGATCATCCCGGGTGAACAATAATTAGGGATCAAATGCGAGCGAAATTCCCGCCAATGGCTGAGATGTTCAGTCGACCCCCTCCCCCTTTATGGGGGTCCGGAGCCCTACGAGTGAGCAGAAAAGGGAGGAGGAAAGAAGCCCTGGTGAACCGTCATAATTAGTGAACAAGTGTAAGTTTCGCTTCCCGACAGTATGGAGTACTGACCACACCGAGGGACTAAATGCGCGTTAAAAGCTCTTTTTTCACCCCTATCGAGTCAGTTTGTCACTTCTTTCGGAATGCACTGAAAAACTCAACACGCTTCTATCTTGGTCGGGGGTAATCAAACTGTATAAGCAAGGCTCGGGATATGGGATATGGATTTCACCTTATATGGAATAGGCTGAAGCAGCAACAGGCAACCAAGACTTATGAAGTGCGTTCAGGCTCACTTTACACTAAAAAAATGGGATTCGAAATATGAAACAAGTTTGCAACAGGAGATTCGGCGAAGGGATCAACAGTCTTCCTTCAGTAAGGGCCCATATAGGTGTCTTCGCCCACCTTTACATATGCGATTGTTCGCTCGACCTGGCTACCCAGTTACGAAATATATAGATATAAAAAAAGCTTGAAATAGAACTCAACTTAGTTTCTCAGTCTTTAGGAATTCCCAAGCGTTAGCGAAGAAAGAAGCATACTTGAAGAAAGCTGCCAAGAGGAGCAAGCCTACATCGAGCAAGTTGATCAATTTTCAAGGAAACCCAAGCCCTTCCTCTCTTACCCCTCCTTCTATCCAAAGACACTTTACCAGCTTTAGTAGATGTTCTCTTCACTTCCATAGATTGATCTTTCTCTCGCTTAATTCAATAGGGCCTTAGTAGACTAGACCGGTTTGAATTCGACAACTCGATCGCTTCTTCCTTTGCAGGAATTGCCATCTTTGCTGCTCTCAGCTTCTGAATTCACACCTTTAAATAGCCAGTCTAGAAGACCTAATGTTGTAAAAGGGAATGAAGGGAGGGGGTTTTTAAAGACTCGACTGAGTTACCAAACGCGCGGTGTGTGATATTGAACTAAAAATTATTCGCAAGTTTCCAAGAAAACCATATTCAATATTTTTAAACAAAATAAATACAGTCCCTAAACATGCACCAGCGTGTGTGCGTGTGTCATCCCATAAATAAATAAAGCATGTGACAAAATATCAAGAAAATCCCCGCAGGGCAAAACCATATTATTTTCACTATAATTTGTAAAGAACGGTTACAAAGATTATAATGAAAATAAGTGTGACATACAAAAATACCCATAGGTGTCGGTTCCGATGTCTTCGGCTGGAATCTCCCGCAAGACTTCCAGGTGGGTAGCAATGAAGAAGGGACCGACTTCTCCACAAAATACTCCTAAATGAGTAAGAATAATCTCTTGAAGGTTTATGTTATGCATTGAATAAATGGGAATGAGTTTTCCTTTTATAAAGAGACATAATAGCCTAAAAACAACTCTAACAAAAGAGGGCCGTTTTTGTGCCAGTTATTGCTCAACATGCTGGAAGAAAGACTTGGCCACTAAGTAGTGGTGACAGAAAGTGGCACAAAAACCGAGGTCGACGGCGTCGTTCGAACGACATAGCATGTCGCGCGAACGAGGACAGTTGTCGTTCGAACGAGATCGCGCTACATGCTGATCTCGTGCGAACGATAGGCTATATCGTTTGATCTAGCATGCTTTTCCAAAAAAGTCTGTTTCAGCTTCGAAAAAAAATCTGTATTTGATAAAAAATAATTTCAGACTTCAAAAAATATTTTCTAAAAAATTCCCAAATATTTATGCAAATATAAGCAAATCCAATTAATCATTTTACTCATAGTGCATCGTGGAGTTATGGGAAACGGTTGAGCAGTACGTAGCATGTAGCAAGGATTCACGTGTGAAGATGATGGATGCATGGATTTGGATAAAGGCCGTCATGGATGATTGTGATGACGTGCCGAATGTAGCGGTATCAGACATATAAACTGTGATATAGGGAAAACAGAAAATTCCTAGATTCTACCCGGACATTTATAAAATTGTCCTTACAATATTGTGTTATGAGATAACCCTAGATGGTACAGGGCTCCTCTATTTAAAAGGGGAAGAGGGACGAAAATCCTAGTCAAATTAGAACTCTTTTTCAAGTCTCCCACTAACCATCAAGTGGCTAAAAGATAGGAATAATCCAATCCTTTAAGATTTTCCTTTATCATGTGCCTAATTAATTATCTGATATTTATTAAGACCACATAAATGGGAAATTCATAATTTTGAAATTTAATATAATCAAAATTAAAAAATAATTTTGAACTTTAATTATTAATTTCCACGAGTCTCCCACTTGATCTTAATAATCCTTATAATTAGATTAGATATCATAAGGTGCACAATAACTGATAAAAATAGTTTGCTAAATCAAACGATTTATGGATGCGAGTCATTCAAAATCATGGTTCCTTTCAAGTACTATAATACCAATGCTTCCTTCAACTAAGCCTTTAATATTGGGTATCATAATGGTCTCATAATGTCCTTTTGAATAAAGGACTATTTGTGTCAAACAGTAAGTCATAATCATATGCATGCATTCACAAAAGAAATAAATAATAGAAATCAGAAACACTTTTATTAAATTCAAGTAATAGTGTTAAGCAACTAAGCACCCATCCCTTTTACACGTTCCATAAAGGTCCTTAGAGATAGTCCTTTCGTAAGAGGCTCTGTTATGTTATTACTCGTACTCATGTGATCAATCAATGCTCTTTATTTTTGAACCTCTTCTTTCACCGATAGGTATTTCATCACGATATGCTTAGTTGCCTTAGTATACCTATTATTCTTCGAAAACAAGACTGTTGTGACATTATCATAATAAATCTTCATCGCCTTAGATATCGATCCCATAATTCTAAGTCCTAAAATAAAATTTTGCAGCCATAATCCATGATGTATAGCTTCAAAGCAAGCTACGTATTCAGCCTCCATAGTAGATGATGTAATAATGCTCCTCTTAGTACTTTTCCATGAAATGGCTCCTCCAGCCAGAAGGGAAACATAACCCGAAGTGCTCTTCCAACTGTCAATGCATCCCTTAAAATCTAATTCTGAATAACCAATCACCTCAAGGTGATCAGCCTTCCTATATGTGAGCATGTAATCCTTGGTCCCTTACACGTACCTCAGTACTTTATTTGCATCTTTCTAATGGTAAATCCCCGGATTGCTTTGATATCTGACTAGCATCCCAACGAAAAAACTGATGTCTGGGCTAGTGCAGACTTGTGCATACGACAAGCTCCCTACAAGCAAAGCATAACACACACCTTTCATGTTCTCCCTTTCTAAATCACTTCGTGGGCATTGACTTAAACTAAACATATCCCCTTTATAAAGTGGACCATTAACAAGATTGTAACTTTTCATGATGAATCTTTCTAAAACTTTGTTAATGTAAGCTTTCTGAGACAATCCCAACATTCATCGTGATCTATCTCGAGATATTTCTATCCCGATCACGAAGGATTCTTCACCTAAATCTTTCATTTCAAACTTTTTAGAAAGGTATTTCTTAGTTTCACTAAATAAACCAAGATCACTGTTGGCGATAAGCAAGTCGTTAACATATAGTACTAAAAACATAAACTTACTCCCATTGATCTTCAGGTATATACACCAATTAACAGTTTTTTCCTTAAACCCAAAGGATGTAATAGTATCGTGGAACTTAATGTACCATTGATGAGAAGCTTGTTTTAGACCATATATCGACTTCTTAAACATACAAACCACGTTTTCCTTTCCTTCCTTTATGAAGCCTTGTGGTTGTGCCTTGTAGACTTCTTCTTCTAAACTACCATTCAGAAAAGTTATTTTCACATCCAATTGGTGAAACTCTAGATCATAATGAGCCACCAAAGATAATATGATTCGTAATGAGTCCTTATTAGAAACTGGAGATAATGTCTCATTATAATCAATGCCTTCTTTTAAATTAAAACCTTTGGCAACAAGTACATGTTTATGTAGTTCGATATTGCCTTTCGAGTCAAGGTTGGTCTTAAAGATCCATTTGCACCCAACTTGTTTTTATCCCTATGGAAATTCGACCAACTTCCAAACTTTATTACATACATAGATTTTATTTCTTCATTCATGGCATTAATCCATTTATCAGAATCATCACTATTTATGGCTTTTTCATAAAAAATCGGATCATTAATATTTTCCACGTTAAATTCATCCTCTTAAAGATATACCACATAATCGGTCGAAATTTTTTATCTCCTTTCCCTTTATGATCTTATTAATCTCACTTCCTATGGTGCTTCAATAGGTTCATTAGTTGCAATATCATTATATGGTTGTTCAGTCGGTTGATCATTCACTTGGTGTTCATTGCTATTGATTGGGTCAATGACTATTTTAACAACTACATTAGGAACAACAAGTATGCTATGAATTCGGGGTATAGGAATTTGTTTTCTAATGATTACCTCCCTTTCTTTCATACTCCCAATGACTTCACCCTCTTCAATGAATTTATCATTTTTAGTTTCTATTATTTTAGTTGTATGATTAGGACAGTAGAATTTATATCCCTTCGACTTTTATTGATACCTAATGAAATGACAAGATAATGTCCTAGGATCTAATTTATATTCATGAAGGTTATAAATTCTAGCTTCCACTAGGCAACTCCACACACATAAATATCCTAAATTAAGTTTCTATCCTTTTTAGAGTTTAAAAGGGTTTTTTAAAACTGACTTACTAGGAACCCGATTTAAGATGTGTACATCGGTGATTAAGGCATGCGTCCACAAAAATGTAGGCAATTGAGTCCTACTTATCATACTTTTAACCATCTATATGAGGGCACGGTTACGCCTTTCAATTACACCATTCTGCCAAAGTGATACTAGAATTGTGTATTAAGCGCATATACCTAACTTTTCTAGGCGTTTAGCAAATGGGTCGGGGTGTTGCTCTGACTCATCATAACTACCATAATGTTCACCTCCTCTATCAAACCTAATAATTTTTAACTTTCTAGTTCCCTCTCAACTCTATTTATGTTTATTTCAACAACATTCATAGACTAAGATTTATCATGCAACAAATACAATATGCAATAATGTGAAAAATCATCTACGAAGGTGACAAAATATTTTTCTCCAGTAATGGATGGAATATCAAAGGGTCTATATAAATATAAATAAATATATATATATATATATATATATATATATATATATATATATATATATGCATTATTTCAAGTAGCTGAGTGCTTCTTGTGGATCCTTTCTTTATATATTTGGTCTATTTTCCTTTAATATAGTCCACATATACATCATAATTAGCCCAATCTAGGCTATGGAGTATTCCATCTTTAATAGGCCTTTCAATTTTTGGCCTGGATATGTGCCCCAATCTTTTATGCCACAAATAAGTAGATTTTTCATCATTAAGTGTCCGTTTCGTACCAACATTAAGATCCAAGGTTACAAGGGTTTCAAAAAAATTCTTTTCAAGATTCAAATGATATAAACAATTTAATAAAAATCTAGAACCAACATTAATAGAATTTTTAATTAAACCAAAACCATTATCCTTAAATTCAAACGAAAAATTGACAAAAGCAAGTTTGTAAGCAAGATTTAAATTTCTAGAGACTGAGGGAACATAAAAAGACTCTTGCAAATCTAAAATAAATCAAGGACTTAAAATCATGCGGATGACTCTAATATCTTCTATTTTAGCCTTCGCTTTATCTCCCACGTAGAGAAAATAATCATTTGGCTTTGTTTTGCAAATCAAAGTGAAGCCCTGCATCAAATTAGAAACATGACACATAGAACCAGAATCAATCCACTAAGTGTTAAAAGGAACATTAAGAAGGTTTGATTTGAAACAAATATAAATAAAAGGCTTACCCTTTATCTCAAACCATGCCCTTCATTTATGATAATCCTTTTAGAAATGGACTTTCTTTTATAGAAGTGACACTTGTCATTCTTTTCCATCTTCACAGTAGATGATGGTTCAACTTGATGAGATGGCCCAAGACCTTTCTTAATGCCCTTTTCAGTCTTCGTATTAAAATCAGCTCCTTTGATTGTGAGATTTTCCACATGTCCTTTAGTCACATGGCCCTTCTGTTGTTTAAGTTTGCCTTCCTCCTATACTAAGATGATTTGCAATTCATTTACATTCCACTTATCTTTAATAGTATCCAAATTGATTTGGAAAGGCCCATACTCAGGAGGTTAGGAGTTTAGGATGAATTGGATAAGGATAGACTCATCCATTGTCATGCCCAAAACCCTAAGTCTAGCAGCCACATTGGTCATTTCTATAATGTGCTCGGTCATGGTTCTAGTACCATCGAATCTCATAGTGGTCAGGTCAGCCATAAATTTCCCAACAATGGATTTATCAACAGTGCGAAAGCATTCTTTAATGTTGTTCTAATACTCTTTTACTTTCATAGTTTCAGGTAGGGAGGTCTTTATGTTTGCAGCAATGCACATTCGCGTGAACATAAGTGCCATCCTGTTGGATCGAGATCATGCTTCATGGACAGTAATTTTATCCTCGTTACTGGTATCAGTAATAGCAGTGGGTTCATCACACAAAATTACCATGTCCAGGTCAAGAACCCCTAGGCTAAACACGATTTGCTCATTGCATTCAAAAAAATTAGTTCTGTCAAATTTGAAATATGACTGAGCATACGAATATACGTTAAGGGGAACTAAAAATTAATCACAATGTTCACCACTCAAATTTTACACACAACAATAATTGTAAGGGTTGAATGCTGAATTGCTAACTAAATAGTATTTTGGCAGATTCTCAAATAGTCCAAATATGACGGAATTTGTATTAGTCATCTCATAATATTAAGATTATAAAGATATACTACCCTTTAATTCATTTATCATGGTCCCATAATTTTGGTAAATGTGTTTGTTGACCAAACATTTTATACCATGACTATTGGACTTAACGTCAACTATTCAATTTTCAAAAAACAGTTCTAACGTTGTTTAATCTAGATATTAGCATATGTTTCGCCTCAATCCAATTTTACAACGAACATTAGAATAAACTTTAATGAATGTAAGTCTAATATTCGCACATACAGTCTCAACTTGTGTTTGTCCTTTGACTCAACATAAATGATTAATTCTTTACACATCTCAACTTAAATATACTTAATCATGCACTAATGTCAACTATAATATGTAATTTATAAGTAATCATGAAGATACGAACAATAGCTTAAATGTCTCAAAACATAATTGCACAAGCATAGAAAAATCGCATAATAAATGAATTTTGCCAAAAATGAGTATTCACTATAGAATCGAAGCAAAACATTCCAGTAAACCAAAACTTTTTGTGGAACGTTAAAATCAATTTTCTGTCAAAAGTTATAAACCAAAACGAGAAAAACGGGATTTTGAGGGCGTTAACGGACTCAGATCACCAAAAAACACATTAAACCATAGCCAAAGGCGGTGAAATTTTATCGTTGGCACATTGCCAGTCAACCCACAAAGTTTCAAGTCAATCAGACACTAAAATTTTGAAAAATATTATTCACCAGGGCAAAAAAAATTGTACCGAAAACTATTTTTCCCTAAATCACAGTTTTCATCCAAATGATCTTAAAAACATAATGGTTTCCTCATTATGATCATTATAAGTATTTTTCAGAATACTTAATAGACTCTAAATGTATGAATCATTCATGGGATCGATTAGGGTTCTTAACAACACAAAAGGGGTACAATTATGGGACAGTTTCATAAAAAATAAGGATTGTTTTATGCAATTTTCGTTCTCAATTTCACAAAAATATGAGGATCAAAATTTTCTAAATACTAATTTATATTAGTTATAAAATAGTCCTATACCAGTTCAAAAAAAAATTGAAAACAAAAAATTGTAGAATTTCGAGCATGCAATTGATCAATAATGTTATAAGAAAATTTTCATATATGGACAACATGAGATTATAAACTTAAGGCTCTAATACCACGTGTTAATCAAGACTATTTTATTATCATAAAATCAGATATAAACCATAATGTTATATCTTGGTTTAAAAACAGTTTTGTCATGAATTTAGGATGTCTTATCTTTATGCAATCACACAATCAATTATTTTATATAACTATGATCGAATTCTAACTTTTCTCCGTTGTTATTGATTGGAAAAATGTTAATTGAATTCTCCTATTAATTCTTTCTGAGAATCCCTAAATAATAGCCCAAAATTATGTCTTGATGTGCCCAGAATTTTTATGAGAAAATCTGTAAATTGGAAATTTTAGATTTTTCCTCCCACCTCAGAACCTTGTGTGTAGTCGTTGTTGCAAGCAAAGTTAATCAAAACCTTAAAATACCTACAAAATAATATCAATCTCAAGTGTAGAGGTAAGTAAGGGTATCAATCCACATCAAGGGGTAAGCTAGAGACAAACTCAATTGTAATTCAATTTTTATTTTCATTTTGGAATTTTTCTTTTCTATTTTTTTAAGCTTTTTCAAATATTAAAACAATTTGGGTGAGGAAGGATGTAGAATAACACTAACTAAATCAAAGAACTAAACAAATAACTAAAAAGTGACTAAAATGAAAACAAAGTCTAATACTAAAATAAGGGATAAAATGAGGTAAATAAATGTGAGAACAATCAAAGAGTGGGACTACACCAGATATTTAAGCTATTCTAACTAATTAATTTAATTATTTGAATTTTCTCAAAATAATATCAAAATTACAAATCAACTCTCGTTGCAAATGTAATTTTAATGGTAACTTTTTAGAAAATTAAGTTTAACCACACACAACTCTAGAAAATAGATCTACACTCCTTCTAATTAATCACCTGCTAGGATCGATCGATTAAAATATATGTAAATCTTAGAAAATAAATTTAGAGTTAAAATTCAAGTAATAGTACCCCACTTAAGAAACCCATATCTCTAGTTCGAATCTAAAATGGGTATTACAACTATAATTTTGATTTTCTCTCGAAAATCATTTACCCTCTCTCGAGGCGAAAATTTAAGGGTGAGGGATCAAAATTAATATTCAAAGGGAATTTTCAAGTAATCAAACTGATTAAATTAAAATAACATCAAATAAGGGTACCCCCCACCCTTTGAAAGGGGATTTAGCCTAACATGATAAGAAATTTGACAAATTAACAATCAAAGGCATAAAATAAATGAGAAGAGAAGAGAACAATCAAACCCAGTCTCTTGATGCTTAATTGAACTTCAATCTATGAATTGAAATCAACATCCCTCAATTTGAATGATCCAAACAAAATTACATAAAAAATTTCACTCAAATTAATCCTCACAATAATTTATTTTTCCCTCACTATCTAAAAAAAATTCTATTCTAAAAAACTTCACTAAAAATGATATTTCTCTCTCTATTTACATGATAATGGATGAATACAACTACATCAATATATTATGAAATAATTGCTAAAAATGCAAAAATTCATTATAGATGGGTGGGGTGGTATTCATCCTAGAGATAAATTTCAATACACACCTCTATATTTAGATATTTACTAAAAATGCAAATATCACCTATAGAGGAGTGTAGAGAAATTTATCACACAAGGTGTAAAAATGAAATTGGGATCCCTCTTCAAATGGTCTTCATCTCTTTAAATAGGAGATGCATGGCACACATGTGGCTAAGGGGCATTTTTGAGAATTGGTTTGAGTGTGTATGGAAATGGTGAGAGGAGCATGGGGTGAGCACATGTGCATGGCAAAGGTGTGAGGTAATAAAATCTGAATTGTGTACATATGAGGGTAGTTGGGGTTTTATTTGGAAAAGTGGACAAAAGTTAGTTTAATTAACATATGGGGTAAATGGGTTTTGGTTTGCATTTGGTTTAGTTTGTCTTGTAACAAGCACACATCGTGGCTTTTAAGAGAAATGGGATGTGGGTCTTGGAAGAGTAAAATGGGTCTTGGGGGATTTTACATGGGTTGAAAGAGTTTCGGGTTGGTTTATGGGGTTATAGAAGTGGGTTGGACAGGGTTATGGGCGTCGTCGGCGGGTTGGAGGCTGGGCACTAGTGGAGTCGCTCTGCTTGGGTTCTCGGAGGTCAGGTGAGTGGGTCGCCGACGATTATGGCAAGCCGGCGATGGGTCGAGAGGGGTGGAGGTCGGACGCCGCCAGCGGGTTGAGTTTGCTCTGATCATAGGTTCTGGCAGTTTGATTGGGTAGGCCGCCGTAGGCGGGTTGGACAGAAGGGTCTCGGTTTTAGGGGAATGGTTTTTTGGTTGTAGGAGTGAGAGGAGAGATATGTTAGTTATGGTGGTGGAGGTTAGTGAGGAGAGTGGAGAGAGAAAGGTATAGGGAAGAAGATGATGTTGTTTGGATTGTGTGTGGGGGGGGGGGGGGGGGGGGGGGGTGGGGAGGGGGTATGGGAATGTGGGTGTGGGTGTGGGTGTGGGTGAGAGTATAGTTGGGTGTAGTTGAGGGTATAGGGTATATGGTGAGGGTGAGGAAGAGGCGTTTGTGTGTAGGTGACTGTAGGATAGGTGTGTGTGATTGGGTTTATGTGTGTGTTTAATTAGGACCCTTCAAAACAAATAACACTAACTAACTAATAAAATGAAAACCTAAAAAAATAAAATCCTATTCCAAAATAAAACAAAGACTCAAATTAAAAAAATTAAACTAAAAATAAAAATAGAAATCTATTAAACTAAAAACTAAAATCCTAAAAAAATGTAAAATCTAATAAAACTAAAATATAAATGAAATCCTAAAAATTCTAATCCTAATATAATAAAAACTAATCAAAATCAAAATAAATTAAAATTATACTAATAAAAATAAAATAGAAAATAAAACCTAGAAATTCTAAATAAATCTAAAATAAACCCTAAAAATAAAATGACTTAAACTAAAAATCTAAGAAAAATAAAAAAAGGCTGAAAGGAATGCGCTTGCGTTCAACTTAAGAAATTATTTAATTAAACACAGTTTTCCCAATTAAATCCTAAACATGCATCTAGGTGTGATTGAATATGATGAAATCATGCAAGAACATGCAAACACACACATGTGAGGAAAAATCCCCCAAAGGGGTAAAACCTTTTTATTTTTCACCATAATTTATATTATACAGTTACACGGATTACAATGAAAAACAAGTGTGACACAGAAATACCCGCAGGTGTCGGTTCTGTCATCGGCGGCTGGAATCTCCCTCGGGAACTCCAGGTGAGCACCAATGAAGAAGAAAGACGGCTTTTCCACAGAGGTTGAACAAATACAAGGTTGTGTTATTGGGTGACAAAAGGATTCACAAAAGTTTGGCAGTGATGTGTGCATCAAAACACGAGTCTTGGGACTCAAAAATATGAAGACTAGAGTAATTAGAACTCTCAAAATCGTCTCTCCAAGTCTTATAAAATAACTCCCTTAAAGTTGGCTTTTATGGTAATTCAAAACGAATTTTAAAACTTTGGGACTTTTTCCAGTGTCAGGTACCCCAAACCGGTTCAGGTGTACCGCGAATTGGTTCGTCCCACGAACCAGTTCACCCTTCGGTTAGTGAAACTTCGCTGGTTTGGGGCTAAAAGGACGCAGCATTTTTCTAAGTCTTTTTCTCAGAATTTTCTCCATTTTCAAAGGGCCATAACTTTTTCACCGTAGCTCGGATTGAGGTACCGTTTCTTCCAGTATCTTCGTTGCGTCCATATCTTTAACTTTCCAGTTGACAAGACCTCTGGACGGTGTCTATAAAATTACCAAAATTCCCTTGAACTTTCATATCTTGCCTTCTTTTACTGTTTTGACTTTTCTTGCGTACCACTTGCATTAAGTCCCTGAAATCATAAAATGTGAAGTCGTTGAGGCAGATGTGGGACACATGATAGAGATGATGAATGCTTGATTCCCAAAATTCGGATTGAGGCCATCGTGTGAGATCGTAAAAAGACGTGCCTTTTGTAGTGACGTACGACATATAAAAATGTAAGATAACAGACATGAGAAATATGTCCTTACAAATCTCCCCCTATGTCTATGCCGGTACATACATATAAATTCGAATATCAAATACCAAATTGCCTATACAAATCTACCCTCCCATGAACCCAAAACTGGAAAGGTACAAATGAATAAGTCTTCATCATTTGTTCTTCAAATCTTTAAAAATCTCAAAGCTTTTCTCATCAGGGTGTGCAATTTAGTGATCATCAATGTAGTACCTACACACGCGAGATAAAGCAAATACTAAGTGACGTATCGAGATTGAAATGAGATAAACATAGATACCAGCTTAAAACAAATTCAAAACTCCCCCATAATATGATAATTCTTTCTCCCCCTTTTTATTATGTCCCCAAATAGACAGATATGAGAAGCACAAATAAATGAAAATGGAGAATGTCACAAGGTAAAAAAACATCTATTTTTAAAAAATTTCTCACAAAATATACAACAAAGAATCACACCATGAAAAACACAAAAAACAACCAAGTTGATAATAATGCAAATGTAAGTGTGTGATCAAATTCGATAGGAAAATCAATGCATACAAACATGACATATGTGCACGATGAATATTGGATACTCCTAACGAATCAACTCAACATCTTCCTTAGGTGTAAAAAAAGGGAAATATGATACATTGACTCCATCAAAATAACAAATCAAATGTCAAAGTGATTTCCACACCAATAACGTCCAAAACGATTTCATGTTTTTCCAGGACTTTCAAGGAAGTGCAAACCCGTTTAAATCCTCCAACCAAACTCCCTCAGATTTATATTTTTAATAGAGGTAATCTAAATTCTCAAACTTTGGAGAATTGATGGTGAAACCTAATGGCCCATATTTAGCAAGTATTGCTTTTTATTACCTTTAAATTTTTCGGGCTCTTTTAACCTCTTTGGACCTCGGATGATAAAATTCCTCAATTTTTTAGGCCATTTTAACAGTGGCTTAGTATTCGCAAATTCTAAATGAACCTTTCACAGCCCTTCCTCGTTTTCAAATAAACTCACCAAACGGTTTTAACATGCATTCCAATCTAGTCAAGTTTTATCGCATATTGTACGTTGTATAGATATAATTGAGATGAAAACACTCAAGCCAATATGTGATAGACAAGTAAAATAATCAAATATAGTTGTGCATGTGTGCAATAACGGAGATAGGAGTCAAACATGTAGAAAGATACCACTAATAACATCTCAAAGACTCCAAACAATGTAAAGCACATGGATGAAATGATGTAGCGTCTAAAATCTCTATCAAATAGTCACATGAATAAATGGAATGAAATTTTTGACTTGGCTATCTTAAATGCTTATTAAAATATATATATATTTTTGCATTTTTCAAAATTTTATCAAAATAAAATCTTTTTGTGCTTTTCTAAAATTTTTAGAAAAAGAAAATCTTTATGTGCTTTTCTAAAATTTTTAGAAAAAGAAAATCTTTTTGGATTTTTTTAAAGAGTATAAAAAACTCATGATACATGCTAGCAATAGGCAAAAGATACATCATGTAAAACATCCTATGCTAGCAAACATGTCAAGGCCTCAACTGGGAAGAGCGGTGGACTTTTCCAAAGATGGTGACATCTTTTGAACCAACTCCATAAGATCATGTGTGGTCTTGATCAAAAACTTTACTTGCTCGCGAATATGTGCAAACTCTCTATCATTATATGCAAGCAAAGTATTGTGAATGGGTGCATGTGCGGGGATGTGTGACGTGGCATGATATGGCACAAAGCCCAACTTAGAACAAAACTCCCTAAGATGTCCTCGCTTCTTACAGTGGGAGCAAACATAAACCGATCTAGGAATTAATTTGTCAAAAATTTTGGGATGAGCTTTCCTAGACGGGCACCCGTGAGACTCACTCACCAACGTGGATATAGGCTCGAGCGCATTAAAAGTAGTGAATGCACCGTCATTACCTTTTCCAATATCATTCAAAACGGGATAGGGAACCATCTTATCAACCTTCTCAGATGCGTTCTCTAACGAGACTTGAACCTTCCATGCTTTTTTGAGCTCACCCTCGAGATGTGATACATGTGTCGTCACACTAGACACCGTGTTGGTCAAATCACATTTTTCCCTCTTTAGCTCATCATTCTCTTCCTTCAGCTCACAAATTCGAAGACCTAAACCTTTTTGCTTCCATGGTCTCGATAAACAACTTTATAAAAGCTTCTCGGATCAAACTTTCATCTTCATTCTCATCCTCACTATCGCTTAGGGTAGTAGGCATGGCAACTTCCTTACCCTCTCTCCTAAGTCTAGTGGGACACTCAAATGCTCTATGACCCTTACCGTCGCACTCATAGCATCTCTCACTGTCTTTCTTAGGAGGGTCTTTAAAATTCTTTTCATTTTTCTTATTTTTCTCAAAATTCTTTTTATCTTTGAAATTATCATTTTTCTTGAATTTGAGAATTTTCTTGAAATTTTTAGCAAACGGGGCCAGGTCATCTAAATCAAAATCACACTTAGAATCTGACGTTTCTATTTCCCTCTTTCTAGATGACTCAACTCTTTTTCTTGCCGACCCCTCACTCTTTATCTCCTGGGCATTAAGTGCAATTCCCTTATCTTTAGGCTTGACTGATTTAGGAAACATATTAATTTCATATGTTTTCAAGTCTCCTACAAGTTCCTCCAATTTAAGCGTATTTAAATTACCCATAGAATTTAACACAATGACTTTAGGGATAAAACGCTTAGGCAAAGATCTAAGAATATTTTTAACAACTCTAGCATTAGGAATGTGTTCACTAAGATTAAAGCTAGTACTAACAATATTAGACAACCTAGCATAAAAATCATCAAAATATTCAGTTTCATGCATGGCGATGCTTTCAAAATGAGTTGTTAAATTTTGCAGTTTAGATTCTTTCACAGCATTGGTTCCTTCATGGGTAAGTTGTAAAACATCCCATGCCTTTTTTAACGTGGTGCACGTCATTATACGTCGGAACCCGTCAGGTGTGACGGATCCGAAAATAGGACTTAAACCCTTAGAATTAAAAGATGACCATTTAAATTCTTCTTGAGTCCATGTAGTGACATATTTTAAACTAGTCACATTCTCAACAGTGATGGAGGGAGGTGTCCACCCTCTTTCAACCAAAATCTAGACTCTTTCATCAATGGCCTTTAAAACAGATTTCATGCGGGCTTTCCAGTAAGCATAGTTTGTCCCATAAAAACTGGCATTTATTATATAATTTCTCCATTGAACACGCCTTTTTTTTTAAAATCAATTTTTTCAGAAAATTGCTATCTTAGAAAAAATTTGCTAAAAAGTACACGATATAATTGTGTAATTGGCTCTGATACCAATTTGACGACGTGAGAAGTCAAATTGTATAAAAAAAATAATCCTTAAAAAATCAGGATCACGCGATAAATTAGCGTAACCCGCTCTGATACCAATTTGAAAGGAGTGCGCTTGCGTTCAAGTTAAGAAATTATTTAATTAAACTCAGTTTTTCCAATTAAATCCTAAACATGCATCTAAGTGTGATTGAATATGATGAAATCATGCAAGAACATGCAAAAACACACATGTGAGGGAAAATCCCCCAAAGGGGCAAAACCTTTTTATTTTTCACTATAATTTGTAATATACAGTTACACGGATTACAATGAAAAACAAGTGTGACAGAGAAATACCCGTAGGTGTCGGTTCTATCGTTGGTGACTGAAATCTCCCTCGGGAACTCCAGGTGAGCAGCAATGAAGAAGAAAGACGGCTTCTCCACAAAGGTTGAACAAACACAAGGTTGTGTTCTTGGGTTACAAAAGGGTTCAAAAAATTTTGGCAAGGATGTGTGAATTAAAACATGAGTCTTGGGACTCAAAAATATGAAGACTAGAGTAATTAGAAGTCTCAAAATCGTCTCTCCAAGTCATATAAAATAACTCCCCAGAAGTTGGCTTTTATAGGAATCCAAAACGAATTTTAAAACTTTGGGACTCTTGCCAGCGCCAGGTACCCCGAACCGGTTTGGGTGTACCGCGAACTGGTTCGACCCATAAATCGGTTCACCCTTCGATTCCCGAAACTTCGCTAGTTTGGGGTTAAAAGGACTGAGCATTTTTCCAAGTCTTTTTCTCAGAATTTTCTCCATTTTCAAAGGGCCATAACTTCTTCACCGTAGCTCAGATTGAGGTTCCGTTTCATCCAGTTTCTTCGTTGCTTCCATCTCTTCAAATTTTCAGTTGATCGAACCTCTGGCCAGTGTCTTTAAAATTACCAAAATTCCCTTGAACTTCCATATCTTGCCTTCTTTCACTATTTTGACTTTTCTTGCGTACCACTTGCATTAAGTCCTTGAAATCGTGGAACATGAAGTCGTTGAGGCAGATGTGGGACACATGATAGAGATGATGAATGCTTGATTCCCAGAATTCGGATTGAGGACATCGTGTGAGATCGTGAAGAGACGTGCCTTTTGTAGCGGCGTGCGATATATATAAATGTAAGATAACGGACATGAGATAGATGTCCTTACAAGGGCACAAACTAAACATACACGGTGTTCGGGGTAGGTTTAGGGACATGTTTAGGCTCGAGTGAGGTTACCGGACAAGGTAATTAGATCCATAATATGCACAATTTCCTTAAAATACGCATTTGAACACCGCAATGTGCATTCGACCTACAAAATAGACAATAAAGCGCATAAGACCCAAATTATCGAGAATTAGCAACTAAAATACGTCTATTTAGGGTATAAAATGTACACTTTTGGGTGCTTATCAGAAATAGTGTGTTATGAGATAACTCTAGATGGTGCAGGGCTCCTCTATTTATAAGGGGAAGAGGGCCGATAATCCTAGTCAAAGTATAACTCTTTTTCAAGTCTCCCACTAACCATCAAGTGGCTAAAATATATGAACAACCAAATCCTTTAATATTTTCAGTTATCACGTGCCTAATTAATTATATGATATTTATTAAGACCACATAAATGGGAAATTCTTAATTTTGGAATTTAAGATAATCAAAATTAAAAAATTATTTCGGACTTTAATTATTAATTTTCAACATTTTACACTTCTTCTTGCAAATCATTCAATTTGAGGTTGAAAAGATTTGAATCTCTTTTGATAAACTCAACTCAAGAAAATTTACCTTCAAAAGATTTCATAAAATTAGATGTCATTTCGGACCCTTTAATTGGATGAGAGAGAAAGTGTTCCCCTAAATTTTATCTCTCTCACTAATGTTTTAGGCGTACAATTGAAAACAAAAAAATACTGTGAATAGAATTGTAAATTAATGGATCTAACAAAATTTGTTACATGATTGCAAGAGAAAACTTCATTTATAAATAAATACATTGGGCAAATTCTTATGATATCATAATCAATAGAAACACGTAATGCGGAGGTGTGGTCGCGTTCATATAACACACACACATATATAAATATAAACATATAAAAAAAACTTAGCTTGGCAAAAATACATAATAGATTGGACTGTATATAAATCCTCAATACATCTTGATAGCCATAGCCTTAGGGATCTAGATTGCAAAAAAGATCATAGTTTGCCACAACTAGATTTATGACTATGATTAAAATCATCATCTACTTTTTGGTAGGCATGATGTTTTGTCTTGTCTCCCACAAACGGTTCTAGATTGAAGAGAAAGTAAAATTACCCCAAAGAGGGGTTTGGGTCCCCCAGAATAGTATTGGACATCATATAAATAAATAAAAGAAATAAAGATTTACTTAGTTCATCCAAGATCAACCTATTTCCACGGTTGCGGTGAAGGCATTCCTATTATAATATGGAAAGCCTTTACATGAGATTGTTATCTAGTCTCCAACCCCCTCACCCAATGAAGGGTCTCCCCTTTATATATTGCTATGGGTATTAATTAGATAACAACTCTATATTTAGAGTTTATGCCATAATAAAAAACTAATTTTGTTACATTATCATTTTTCTATCTTAACTTGGACTCTTAGTATTCCACTCTCGACAAATAAGTCACATAGTTCCATAAGGACCGTAGTAGGCTAAGGCTGGCTTACTCAGTTATGTATTGACGACTAAGAATGTGATCCACCGACCTCCCTTAATAACAGTCATGGAGGCCCGTCCACATGTAACATTATTACTGGAGGCATATTTTCATCCCCCACGGGATCAAATTTCAACAAACTTGCATTAGTTTTAAAGGACAATAAGTTAATTGGATGAAATTTCATAGACTGGAAAAGAAACATGAATATTATCTTACTACTGGGAAATATAAATTTATTTTAACTTAAATATAACTTATTAAGCTTCGTGAGTATGCATCTGTGTTGGATGTATTGGCTTACCATTGGTGGCATAAAGATGATCAAATGTCTTGTTTCTATATATATATATATATATATATATATATATATATATATATATATATATATATATATATATATATATATATATATTAGCTCGTATGACTAATTAATGTATTGAAACAACATCATTAAAATGTATCAAGTGCTTATTACATGATCTTGAACCTCAAGGATATGTTTGAGGATCAAAATCATGCCTCCAGACTAGAGGATATAGCAAGGATGGTAAACACAATGATGGTTGATGTTACTAGTGTTAGGGACCATGTTTTGAAAACAACCTCCATACTGAGGGAACTATAGGTCCTTGTATCATAAATCGATGGAGAAATACAAATAGTTTTTTTTTTATCTCTACTCTCTTCTGGAGTACTTTAAGGAGTTTAACATGAATTATAGTATGAAAAAACTTGATTAATCATTATCGCAACTACTTAAAGAATTACACATTATGGAGAATATCATAAATTAAAAGCATGTTATGAAAGTGGCTTATAATTCCTCTACTTCCTCTCCTCTAAAGGTAATAAGAAGAAGGGGAAGGATTAGTATTGACATACGATTATTAAAATAGTTGCTAAATATTTGGTCGAAGGTAAGAAGTCAAAATTTAAGTCTTATATCTGCAAGTAGTTATGATATTATAAGAATTAATGGCCAATATACTGAGAAAACAAGGAAAATGGAAACATAAGTTTCTCTTTGTATCACTAAGACATGTCTTGTGGTCCAATTTATCGGGGCTTAATGTGTAAATTTGGGAGTCACTATTCATGTTTGGAATTCATCATAGGGGTTCCATGTAAACATGGATCTTTGGGATAGTGAAATATTTCTTTTCACGAGTAATAAAAGCAAGTAAGCAATTTAATAAGTAGGCCATCTAGTATAAGATTTTGGTGGAGACAGAAAGATAATCTTAGAAAATGGTTTTTATGTACCCATTTTTAGAAGAAAATTTAATTTTTATTTTTAGTTAGTGATGATTGTATATATGATTAATCTTAATAAAGTGGATTTGATTAAAAATGGGAATTTTTTTATTTGTTCTCATCAATTAAAAAATGATGTGTTTTTTAAGGCATTGATCATCATTACTTGTGAATATTAAGATGAATAAATTAAATGGAAATAACTTAAAGAAAAAAATGACTTTTAGGTTGAACCAAAAGTTTCTTTCGCCCTTACGTTTAGGTCATATTGATTTATAAAGAAGGTTTCAAATGGGAAAATAAGTTCATTATCAGTTGAGGCACTTTGAATTTATAAATCTTGTTTAAAAGGTAAAATGACCAAGAGGCCCTTTTTGGCTAAAGGATATAGAGCCAAAGTGGTGCTTGAATTGGTTCATTGTTCTTTATGTGGTCAGATGACAATCAGAGCAAGAGGTGTTTATGATTACTTGATCACTGTTATTGATGACTACTAAAGATATGGATATGGTTACGTTATGCACCATAAGTTTGAAGTCTTTGATAAGTTAAAAGTGTGTAAGGATAAGTAGGAGCATAGGCATGGTAACCTAATTTAGACCCTAAGATCTTATTATGGGGGTAAGTACCTTTTGGGAGAGTTTATGAATAATTTATTCGATGTGAGGGTGATATTCCAGTTGTCTACAATAGGCACTCCATAGAATATGATGTAATAGAAAAAAGGAATATGACTCATTTGGAAATGGTTAGATCTATGATGATTTATGAATTATTTTGGGGGTTATGCTATAAAGATGACTGCTTATTTACTAAAATTGTCTCTATTGATCCCACAAAAATATGTACTAGGCACGATCCTAAACTAGGACATGTTCAAATTTTGGGTTTCCTAGAACGCATGTTGATAAAAGGGCCAGGGAAGTTGGCATTAAGGGAAAATGGTATTTATTTTTATAGGTTACCCTAAAGAAACCAAAGGTTATCTATTTTATAATCTTAAGTACCAAAATATCATTATTAACTCTAATTTATGGTACTTAGAGAATGATTATACGATATACTACAAGCCCAAGAATAAGACCGTCTTATAAGAGATAAAGGGGAACGACCAAGAAGTTTCATTTGAACGACACGTATAGAAAGAAATACAACTTAATATCAATAATTAAATAGATAGCAATAGTGGAAAGACTATTAAAGATAAAGATACATGATTCACTAATACAAGATCATAAGTGAATCCAACTTGTAGTCATAGGGTTACATGCATCACTAATACAAGATCACAAGTGAATCCAACTCGTAGTGGGAGGGTTAGGAGACATCCTCAAAATTCAATGTAATTGGATGAAAACTTTGGTGATATCCCAAGGGATCACGGACCAGATCTCGGGAACTACAACAAGGCACTCCAAGACAAAGACTCTGAGCTTTATTTTAAGGCTATGGATAGTGATAAAGATTCAATGTATTCGAATAAGGTAAGGAATCTTTTAGGCTGGATAAATAGAATAAAACCAATGGAATACAAGTGGATATATAAGAAAAATAGAGAGATAAATGGGAAGGTGGAAACCTTTAAGTAAGTCTTATTGTGAAATGGTTTAATAAAAAAAAATTATTGACTATAAGGAAACCTTCTTGATGGTAGTCATGCTTTAGGATTCTTTTATCCACTGCAACTTATCTCGATTATGAGATTTGGAAAATGGACGATAACATTGTGTTCTTGAATAATACTCTTGAGGAGTGCGCTTACATGGTACATCCTAAGGGATTTATATAAAGAAGTTAAGAAGTCAAAGTGTGAAAAATTAAGAGTTCTATTTACAAACTTAAGCAAGCGTCAAAGTCTTGGAACAAAGCCAAACATTTCAGAGTTTAATTTATATATAAATGATGTTAAATGGGTGTCCTTTCCATTTATTTACACTCACATAGACACACATATAAAATCGTTGGCATTTTTTTTTGAAGGTGTAATGGGTGTGTCTTAAGTGGTGGGTCATATAATTGGTGGCATTATGGGATCTTAAATAGGAGGGTAGAGGACATAAGGAAATAGAAAGGGAATGAGGGAATGAGAGATATCCATCTTGTTAATTCACCAATTATGTATGACATAATCTAACTCAATTTTGTAAGACAAAATATAAATAAAAAAATATTCCTTATATGATGAGTATATGTATATAAATCATATAATAAAATGAATTTCATTCTATCCACTAAAATTTTCACCGCATTAAAATATATTGAGAAACTTGCACCACTCTCACTACTTTAAATTTAA
Source organism: Sambucus nigra (assembly GCA_949130495.1). Lineage (NCBI taxonomy): Eukaryota > Viridiplantae > Streptophyta > Magnoliopsida > Dipsacales > Adoxaceae > Sambucus > Sambucus nigra. The sequence continues at coordinate 62,230,011 of OX422211.1, read as the reverse complement.
TTTAACGAATCATCCACAAAATCATGTGGGTTTATTAAAAGACATGGAATAAGAAGAAAAAGCACTTACTAAAATATTTGTGATGCGGGAGCATAGTAGTTAAGGGTTATATGGCCTTTTTTATCATTTATTTATTTTTGCCATTTTTAGTCTTTTACTCATTTAGAGTTAACTTAACTAACAAGCTAACCTTTTTTTAATAGGGTCTTAGTCCCCTGAATCGTAATCACTAAGATATTTCGATAGTTGATTTAGAGATATTTCTTAGGCCATTGGACTCTAAACATTATGTTGTTGTTATTGTGTAGTTAACAATCAATAGCTTTCGCTCCCACTACACATCAAATTGGTATCCGAACGACATTTACTCTTGGAGTATCCAAGTATGTTTTTAGAAGAATGAGATTTTGTGTAATGCCACCCAAATGAGGGCAGAACCCTAAAGAGTCAGAAATATTGAAGAACAATTTTCCTACCAAAGAGCAGTAGAAAATTTGAGAACGCAGCTCCCACCTACCTTCCAGACCAACCACATAGTGCACCTGGGAAAGTATATGGTCTTTCTTACCTCACCACAACCATCTCGAAGTAGATATGGTGGATAAGAACTCTGTTTCAAGCCATAGAACTTCTTTTGGCTAAATCTGGCTAACCATGACCCTACTAGCATAGATTCAACCAAGATCCAACATCACCTTCCCTATTTCGGAGCTTCCCATCCACGCTCCCTAACCGATAATATTTTTGGCGCTACAAAACCCATCAACCAGGCCCTCAATATTGTAGAACCCAGATCCAACCTAGATTATTTACCACCGACTAGATCTAACCATTTCTAACTCCGACTCCCTCTTCACGAACTTCAGACCTATCTCCAACTAATTTTTGTTCGATTCTACCCCGAATATAGGCTTCCTTAATGAAAGTAAGATGTATGAATGGTTTCATACCTAACCATCTCATACCTTAAACCCTTAACCCATGTCGTCCCACTTGGAACTCGAACTACCCCTATCTATGTCGGATGACCATATTTGGGAATTTTACCAATCCCATCCATGGTGTCTCTTCAAGATGCTTGATCTATTTGTCCTTGGTTGGACATGCTTTTCCATCTCTAGGCAAAATGTGTGGATATTTCCCCCACGTCACTCCCTACTAACCTTATCCAACTATTGGTGGTTTCACAAACACATTGGAAAAAGGTATGGGCTAATTTAATTGGGTTTGAACTTCCCTCTTAGGTCTCGTATGGGTTCTATTATTTACTTAAGAGCAAGGTTATTTTCTCTCACAGTGAAGTCTTTAACCATCTTGTTAAACAATTGGACAATATGGAGACAGTACCCTTGTATGTGGTATAAGGCTTTCAGTCTCCTTTCATCCAAGAGAGCATGTTCGTCATAACAACTTTATTGCCAATCAACTTCCTCAACTTGAATTTGGAGCATAACTCGTAAAGAGGGTATCTCAATTTCAATAGGAAGGATCGCCTCTATGCCATATACCAAATAATAAGGGGTAGCCCCAGTTGCAGCTCTGATGGATGTATTGTAGCCATAAAGTGCATAAGGTATTCATTCATCGCAATTAAGACAAATTTTGGTCATCTTATTAACTATGGTCTTTAGGATTTTATTAATAGCTTTGATAACCCCGTTGGTTTGCATTCGGTAGGGAGAAGTTTTATGCCTCTTAATCATATACCCATCGACTAATTTTGTAACTTCTGCTTCAAAGTGCATCCCATTATCTAATACCAGTTCATGATGGATCCTATAGTGACAAATGATATTCTTTTCAATGAACTTAGATACTTTCTTTGCCCTTACCATCGCACCTTAAGAAAGACATGAACAATGAAGTCTTTTTCTTCACGCTTAGGTACCCAAGTAGTGGTGACCTTTTGTTTACCCTTGTCGTTGTTGGGTCTAATCGGAATGTTGGAAGTATCCACTAACGAAAAAGACATCCGTTGGAAATCTTCCATCAAACTATGAGAGGTGGTGGCTAGACACTTAACCTTCTCTCTGAGGCTAGCAAAATTACTAAAGTGGTGCGATGGAGTATGTGTATCAAGTCCGACCTAAACTATATCAAAACTCCCTAAGGTGACCTTTTCTCTTGCAATAAGTGTAGAAATAAACAGTCTTAGGCCTACCTTGGTTTACTTTTCTTAGCCGAATTTTTCTTTGGGGTTTTAGTTGAGGGCCATAAGGATTCACAATGAATTCAGGAACATGTTTCGGTGCAACATGTGATGTGGAATCATTGTCGAAACCTATTCGTTGCCTCTCACTAAACCCTAAAGCGGGGCCGGGGAACATCTTTCCCATCTTCCCAAATGTGTCCTCAATATTTACCTTGACCTCCCGATCTCTCTCAAGATCTTTCCTGAGTTAGGCTACAAGGGCTTTAAGTTTTTTTTAAGTCTCTACGGATGAGCTCAGTTGTAAGATTAGCCACTTGTTTGTTCAAATTCCCTCTCTTTTTCTCAAAAGATATCTCTTTATCTCCTAAAATTCTCCCCCTCTCTCTCTCTCTCCAAAATGTGTCTTTAACGCAATGATCCTAGTATCTAACCCTTTGTTTTTATTTTTTATTTTAAAGGACTCAACATATAACTTGACGTACGCGCAGTGTAGATCACTTTCGCTCACCCCCGCCCACGTCTTTCTCACTGTTAACGTGTCCCTATGAACTAGCTTCCTCATCATCGTGAGGTACACTAGACGTACTCATGTGACTAGCCATGAATGCGGTAAAGTTACATTCATGCGATGATTATCCTCATAAATCCACCAACTTGACCTCGTTATAATCACCAAGGATGGAGTTTAAGGAATCTTTGCCCTTTTCTTGACTCTTTAACCTAGTTGGGCACTTATACGCTTGGTAACCTCTCCCAACACACTCATAACACCTCTCTTCATCTCTCTTTGGGGCGTCCTTTTTATATTTTTAAATTTTCTTCCCAATTTTATTTTACTAAAAACTCTTTTTATCTTTAGATGTGCCAGTGTTTTTTAAGTTTGAGAAATTTCTTAAATTGTTTAGTAAAAGGGATAAATCATCTAAATCAAAATCGTACTCAAAATTGGAATACACCTCCTCTATCTTTTTCTAGATGCCTCTTCTCTCTTTCTGTACGTCTCCTCACTCTTTCTAGACTGGTCCTTAAGTGCAATCCCTTTCTATTTTGGTTTTATAGTTTTAGGAAACATGTCGATTTCGTAAGTTGTAAGGACATAAATTTCCAATTGAGTCCCTGTATTGTTTTGACTTAATTCCGTGAACAAAACTGTGTATGTAATATGTCATAGGGAAAATTTTATTTTGTCACGATCCCACTTGGTCTATGTTGTATTGAAGAAATTGAAGACGTTGCGGCAAAGCTTCAAAGAAATAATCAAGCTGATGTTTATTTGGTGCAATTTTACTGGTCTTCAAAGTTAATTTCATTCCGAGATCACTCAGGTATGAATGCGTATAGTTAATGGTGCTCGAAATTATTTTATAAAAGATAAGGATGTATTTTTTATAAAGAAAAATGTTTTTAAATGTTTTAAATGTGTTTTAATGGTTTAAACTTCGTTTTATGATGATAAGCTCGAAATAGAGTTTGACTAATATGAATCTCTTTGTTAAGAGATTTTTTATCTGAAAGTCAAAGAAAGTCAAACTTTCGCGAGGTCGCTCGAACGACATTGGATCTCATTCGAACGAGAAACAATGTCTCGCGAACGACATATCAAGTCTCTTGAACGACATGCTTAAGTTGTTCGAACGACACATTTTTCGAGGCGGTGTTTAAATCCTATTTAAACGTGTTTGCATCATAATTTCGTAAGTGTGCTTTCTGGAAAAAAGTTTTACGAACCAGAACCTTGTTTGCACATGTTTTCTAAGGTTTACAAAGAATAAACACATCCTTAGAGTTTTTAAAGATCAGAGTTATCATTCATATATGTTTACGTGATCTTGCTGCACCAAAGTTGTTTTTTCTACACATTGAACACAAAGGGTTTTTGCGGTGAAGAAGTGAAAGACACCGTGTTCGACATCGTAGACGTATCAAAGCCACATCGGTGGACACCGAGACATACGTGGACGCGTGTGTTGTGGACAGAGATCGTGGAAGAGGGAATTTCTGCGTGGGCACTAATGAAGAACGGTTGAAGATCAGAAGGAGCGTCAAGACCCGTGGGATCGAGTCTTAGCGTAAGGCTAATCTGTCTTTGTAAAACCATTATTCATAGTGATTGTTTGGCTTGGGTCGTCCGAGGTTGTTTTCCCGCTTTGGGTTTTTTCCTCGTACATCCAACGTTGTGAGTATTCTTCACTTTACTTTACTTGCTTTAATCACTAGATGCATATTTAGGATTAATCAAGATAAAATTTGTTTAAAGTGAGAATTGGGATTTCACAACTTGGTTTGGTGCATAATTAAAAATTGGATCTTTTTCCGAAGAAAAATTGATTTTGTTTGAAAACACACATATTGGGCATTCTTCAAATTGGTATCAGAGCTAGAAAACATATTTTATTTGTTTTGTGACCCCGTGTGTTTGTTAATCTCTCCTGTGATTGTTTTCTCTCGATGGATTCTCTAAGCTTTGATGATTTACATCGTTTGAATTTAAAGTTTGCGAAACGTATAGAAGTTTTGGAAAAAGAAAATTTCGGTTTTAAAAATAAGATTGAATATTTGAAAACTTTTCAAATTCAAAGAGATGTTTGTCGTGAGCATTTTAGTTCCTTGTTTGAAGATTTTAATATTAAAATTGGGCAAAAAGGAGAGTGATGATAGAGTCCTCATTTTAGAAAAAGAGTTAGAGGATTTGAGAAATTCTAGTGTTTGTGTCGTTGAGTAAAATAATTCGATTAATGATTTTGTGGCACGAGAAAAGTCTCTTAGGGATAAGTTTGCTCACATTGAGGGGGAGCGAGATAAACTTCTAGGGGTAATTGAAAATTTTAAGAAGGAGTCCCAAAAGTTTGAGGAATCTAATCGTTTGCTTTAGTCGAAAGTTTTGAAGTTAAAAAATGAATTAAATGACTCTAGTAGTGATGGTAGCGGCTTATCTTATTCTAGTAGTTTGAATGTAAAGGACAAAACCATAGTTTGTTTTAGAGCGTCAACCACATCCGAGGTTATTAGAAAAGGTCAACCTAAAGGTCCCGTTCCTCGTCGTGTTTTCACGTGTTCACATTGTGGTAAGAAAGGTCACCTTAGGAGTTTCTATTTTGATCTTAGAAAAGACCCTAGGAAGATTAAACGTAGTGTCCTATTGGTTACTAAAACCCATTTTGTTAGGTATACACCTGTTTGGTTAGGAAATCCGTTTTGGAGATGCTAAATGCTTCATTGGTTGATTCTCACATGCATGCACATGATTCATCTCTTGCTATTTCTTATAGATAGTAGCTTGCATGTTTTGTCATACGCTAACCCTTGCATCATGATCTATTATTTGCTAGTGTTATGACATGTTTATCATTTGTATTATAATTTTCATTTGTTTGAGTCCTATTTGAAAAATACAAAAAAAAAATTGTTTTTAAGAAAACTTTTGAAAATCCAAAAAGATTTTGCTTTTCTTTGAGTCAAAATATGTTTGAAAAGCCAAAAAGATTTTTTTTTTGTTGTTTTTTAGTTTACATGTTTGATGTGGCATATTGGTGTGCTTGGACCCCCCCCCCCCCATCGTTTCATTATCCATGTGGCTAAAACATCTGGTCATTGTTATCGATGCTTAGAATGATCTTAACCATTGTTTATATGGGGTTGTTTCGAAGTTGGTATGCATTTGGATTCGACTTTGTATATATGCCAACATCGCACACATGCACGAGTTTATATGAATGTTTGACTTCTCTTGCATATTTGAATTTGGTGAGGCGTTCTTATCTCAATCTTGTCATCTATGCATAAGTAGACTTAAGGAGAAGTGTGCATGTAATAACCGTTTACCGTGAGGATTTGAAATTGGTAAAAATGATGAGTGATTCACAGGAAAGGGCTGTAAGAGTTCAAAATTAACTCGTTGTGAAAGCCACTATTTAAAAGAGTCCAAAAGAAAAGGCAAAATGCTAAGAAAAGGGCCAATAAGATTTTCTCAAAGTTGAGAATGCTCGAAACCTCAGAAGAATTTAAAGCTAAGTATGTTTATATGAGGGTGTTTGGTTGGAGAAAATTTAAACGGGTTTGCACAACTATTCCTAATGTTGAAACATTGCAATTTGACGCTATTGTTTGTAGAATCGTCAAAATTCTGGATTTGTGTGCATGTAGTATGTTTTGTTCATTAAGCTCACACTTTAATTGTCATTTGGCTATGATAAAGTTTGATGATTTATCGCTATCAATTAGAGCTTATTGATTATTTCGATGTGTTGGAATTGTGACTCATTTGTTGTAGTTTCACGCCCATTCATTCCATGTCCATGTTTGAGCATATCGGTACTATGTTTGCATGTAACTCGCATTTTTTTTGCTTTTATGAGTTTTTGTGTTTTGTGTTAAAAGCTTACTGTTTTAGCACTGTTTTGCTTCTGTCAGACCCTTCTTGGAATTTTATTGTGGAAATCTTTTCATTCGGCAATACTTATTATAATTCTGGGAAACTGGGAAATTTTGGCAGGTCGCGCGAAGTCGTTCTAACGACATTGCATCTCGCGCGAACGACTTTGTACTTCGTTTGAGCGACTTCCTCATCTCGTTTGTGCGAAGTCACTGGCTCATTCGAACGACAAGTTAAAAAATGCCTTCTGATTGGTTTGCAGTTCTCTGGTTTATATTGTTATATTTTTGGTACTGCAGGAAGCATTTTTTGGATTAATTGGTTTATATACAGGTTCTTTTATGTTCCAAATTGTTTTTTGCATATGAGTCCGTTTATCACACTTGATTGGATACTCTTTGTGTGATTCCTTGGTTTACTAGCTACTGATTTATTATTGCTTGATCATATTTAGCTGGTGGTTTCATGATTATCTAGCGGTTTTCAATTCTTAAATTGGTATCATCTTGATTCAAATTGGTTTCATATTCTCATGCTAGATATTTCATATTGGTTTATCTTTTCACCGGATTGTCTATTCGAGACAAAAAAGGGGGAGAGATGTATGTGATGTAGGGGGAGATTTGTTGAGCGTTTCTACTGATATCTAGGTTTACAAATTGTTTGATTATATTTGTTTCAAAATTGGTATCAAATAATTGTTCACATGTTTCAAATGATTTGTGTTTATTTAGAAATATAAATTGGTATCATTTGTTCCTCCATACTTCACTGGGTATCTATTTGTCTGTTTCATGTGTGTAGGTAAACTTCAGCAATTAGATATTTCAATACTACATCACATTCAGACAGTTCATGCTTGCCGGTGCTACATATTCTAGTCCGTGTACTGTATCTTTGTTTTTGGGTTTAAGGGATGGGATTTAGGCCTCATATGGCTTGATGGCCCGGTTAGGCTTTTCACCAGTTTAGTTTTGTCCCGGAATAGTCAAAGGGGGAGATTTGTAAGGACATAAATTTCCAATTGAGTCCCTGTATTGTTTTGACTTAATTCCGTGAACAAAACTGTGTATGTAATATGTCATAGGGAAAAATTTATTTGTTCCTCCATACTTCACTGGGTATCTGTTTGTCTGTTTCATGTGTGTAGGTTAACTTCAGCAATTAGAGATTTCAATACTACATCACATTCAGACAGTTCATTCTTGTCGGTGCTACATATTCTAGTCCGTGTCCTGTATCTTTCTTTTTGGGTTTATGGGATGGGATTTAGGCGTCATACGGCTTGACGGCTCGGTTAGGCATTTCTCTGGTTAAGTTTTGTCCCGGAATAGTCAAAGGGGGAGATTTGTAAGGGCATAAATTTCCAATTGAGTCCCTGTATTGTTTTGACTTAATTCTGTGAACAAAACTGTGTATGTAATATGTCATAGGGAAAATTTTATTTTGTCACGATCCCACTTGGTCTATGACGTATTGAAGACGTTGCGGCAAAGCTTCAAAGAAATAATCATGCTGATGTTTATTTGGTGCAATTTTACTCATCTTCAAAGTTAATTTCATTCCAAGATCACTCAGGTATGAATGCGTATAATTAATGGTGCTCGGAATTATTTTATAAAAGATAAGGATGTATTTTTTATAAAGAAAAATGTTTTAAATGTTTTAAATCTGTTTTAATGTTTTAACCTCGTTTTATGATGATAAGCTCGAAATAGAGTTTGACTAATTTGAATCTCTTTGTTAAGAGACGTTTTTATTTGAAAGTCAAAGAAAGTCAAACTTTCGCGAGGTCGCTCGAACGACATTGGATCTCGTTCGAACAAGAAATAATGTAGCACGAACGACATGTCAAGTCGCTCGAACGACATGCTTAAGCCGTTCGAATGACACATTTTTCGAGGCGGTGTTTAAATCCTATTTAAACAGTGTTTGCATCCTAATTTCGTAAGTGTGCTTTCTGGAAAAAAAATTTACGAACCAGAACCTTGTTTGCACATGTTTTCTAAGGTTTACAAAGCATAAACACATCCTTAGAGTTTGCAAAGATCCGAGTTATCATTCTTATATGTTTACGTGATCTTGCTGCACCAAAGTTATTTTTTCTACACATTGAACACAAAGGGTTTTTGCAGTGAAGAAGCGACGGACACCGTGTTCGATATCGTAGACGTATCAAAGCCATATCGGTGGACACTGAGACATACGTGGACGCATGTGTTGTGGACAGAGATCGTGGAAGATGGAATTTTTGCGTGGGCACTAATGAAGAACGGTTGAAGATCAGAAGGAGCGTCCAGAACCGTGGGGATCGAGTCTTAGTGTAAGGCTAATCTGTCTTTGTAAAACCATTATTCATAGTGATTGTTTGGCTTGGGCCGTCCGAGATTGTTTTCCCGCTTTGGGTTTTTTCCTCGTACATCCAGCGTTGTGAGTATTCTTCACTTTACTTTACTTGCTTTAATCACTAGATGCATGTTTAGGATTAATCAAGATAAAATTTGTTTAAAGTGAGAATTGGGATTTCACAACTTGGTTTGGTGCATAATTAAAAATTGGATCTTTTTCCGAAGAAAAATTGGTTTTGTTTTAAAACACACATATTGGGCACTCTTCAAATTGGCATCAGAGCTAGAAAACATATTTTATTTTGTTTTGTGATCCCGTGTGTTTGTTAATCTCTCATGTGATTGTTTTCTCTCGATGGATTCTCTAAGCTTTGATGACTTACATCGTTTGAATATAAAGTTTGCAAAACGTATAAAAAATTTGGCAAAAGAAAATTTCGGTTTTAAAAATAAGATTGAATATTTGCAAACTTATCAAATTCAAAGAGACGTTTGTCGTGAGCATTTTAGTTCCTTGTTTAAAGATTTTAATATATTAAAATTGGGCAAAAAGGAGAGTGATGATAGAGTCCTCATTTTAGGAAAAGAGTTAGAGGATTTGAGAAATTCTAGTGTTTGTGCCGTTGAGGAAAATAATTCGATTAATGATTTTGTGGCACGAGAAAAGGCTCTTAGGGATAAGTTTTCTCACATTGAGGGGGAGCGAGATAACCTTCTAGGGGTAATTGAAAATTTTAAGAAGGAGTCCCAAAAGTTTGAGGAATCTAATCGTTTGCTTGAGTCGAAAGTTTTGAAGTTAAAAAATGATTTAAATGACTCTAGTAGTGATGGTAGGGGCTTATCTTATTCTAGTAGTTTGAATGTAAAGGACAAAACCATAGTTTGTTTTAGAGCGACAACCACATCCGAGGGTATTAGAAAAGGTCAACCTAAAGGTCCCGTTCCTCGTCGTGTTTTCACATGTTCACATTGTGGTAGGAAAGGTCACCTTTGGAGTTTCTGTTTTGATCTTAGAAAAGACCCTAAGAAGATTAAACGTAGTGGCTTATTGGTTACTAAAACCCATTTTGTTAGGTATACACCTGTTTGGGTTAGGAAATCCGTTTTGGAGATGCTAAATGCTTCATTGGTTGATTCTCACATGCATGCACATGATTCATCTCTTGCTATTTCTTATAGATAGTAGCTTGCATGTTTTGTCATACGCTAGCCCTTGCATCATGATCTATTATTTGCTAGTGTTATGACATGTTTATCATTTTGTATTATAATTTTCATTTGTTTGAGTCCTATTTGAAAAATACAAAAAAAAAATGTTTTTAAGAAAACTTTTGAAAATCCAAAAAGATTTTGCTTTTCTTTGAGTCAAAATATGTTTGAAAAGCCAAAAAGATTTTTTTGTTTTTTTTGTTTTTTAGTTTACATGTTTGATGTGGCATATTGGTGTGCTTGGACCCCCCCCCCCCCCCCCACCATTTCATTATCCATGTGGCTAGAACATCTGGTCATTATTATTGATGCTTAGAATGATCTTAACCATTGTTTATATGGGGTTGTTTCGAAGTTGGTATGCATTTGGATTCGACTTTGTATATATTCCAACATCGCACACATGCACGAGTTTATATGGATGTTTGACTTCTCTTGCATATTTGAATTTGGTGAGGCGTTCTTATCTCAATCTTGTCATCTATGCATAATTAGACTTAAGGAGAAGTGTGCATGTAATAACCGTTTACCGTGAGGATTTAAAATTGGTAAAAATGATGAGTGATTGACGGGAAAGCGCTGTAAGAGTTCAAAATTAACTCGTTGTGAAAGCCACCATTTAAAAGAGCCCAAAAGAAAAGCAAAATGCTAAGAAAATGCCCAATAAGATTTTCTCTAAGTTGAGAATGCTAGAAACCTCAAAAGAATTTAAAGTTAAGTATGTTTATATGAGGGTGTTTGGTTGGAGAAAATTTAAACGGGTTTGCACAACTAATACTAATGTTGAAACATTGCAATTTGACGCTATTGTTTGTAGAATCGTCAAAATTCTGGATTTGTGTGCATGTAGTATGTTTTGTTCATTAAGCTCACACTTTAATTGTCATTTGGTTATGATAAAGTTTGATGATTTATTGCTATCAATTAGAGCTTCTTGATTATTTCGATGGGTTAGAATTGTGACTCATTTGTTGTAATTTTACGCCCATTCATTCCATGTCCATGTTTGAGCACATCGGTATTATGTTTGCATGTAACTCGCATTTTTTTGGCTTTTATGAGTTTTTACGTTTTGTGTTAAAAGCTTACTGTATTAGCACTGTTTTGCTTCTGTCAGTCCCTTCCTGAAATTTTTTTGTGGAAATTTTTTCGCTGGGCAATACTTTATTATATTTCTGGGAAACTGGGAAATTTTGGCAGGTCGTGCGAAGTCGTTCTATCGACATTGCATCTCGCGCGAACGACTTTGTACTTCGTTCAAGTGACTTCCTCATCTCGTTTGAGCGAAGTCACTGGCTCATTCGAACGACAAGTTGAAAACTGCCTTCTGATTGGTTTGAAGTTCTCTGGTTTATATTGTTATATTTTTGGTACAGCAGGAAGCATTTTTTGGATTAATTGGTTTATATGCAGGTTCTTTTATGTTTCAAATTACTTTTTGCATATGAATCCGTTTATCACACTTGATTGGATACTCTTTGTGTGATTCCTTGGTTTACTAGCTACTGATTTATTATTGCTTGATCATATTTAGCTGGTGGTTTCATGATTATGTAGCGGTTTTTAATTCTCAAATTGGTATCATCTTGATTCAAATTTGTTTCATATTCTCATGCTAGATATTTCATATTGGTTTATCTTTTCACCGGATTGTCTATTCGAGACAAAAAGGGGGAGAGATGTATGTGATGTAGGGGGAGATTTGTTGAGCGTTTCTACTGATATCTAGGTTTACACATCGTTTGATTATATTTGTTTCAAAATTGGTATCAAATAATTGTTCACATGTTTCAAATGATTTTTGTTTATTTAGAAATATAAATTGGTATCATTTGTTCCTCCATACTTCACTGGGTATCTGTTTGTCTGTTTCATGTGTGTAGGTAAACTTCAGCAATTAGATATTTCAATACTACATCACATTCAGGCAGTTCATGCTTGCCGGTGCTACATATTCTATTTCGTGTCCAGTATCTTTGTTTTTGGGTTTATGGGATGGGATTTAGGCCTCATACGGCTTGACGGCCCGGTTAGGCATTTCACTGGTTTAGTTTTGTCCCGGAATAGTCAAAGGGGGAGATTTGTAAGGACATAAATTTCCAATTGATTCCCTGTATTGTTTTGACTTAATTCCGTGAACAAAACTGTGTATGTAATATGTCATAGGGAAAATTTTATTTTGTCACGATCCCACTTGGTCTATGACGTATTGAAGAAATTTAAGACGTTGCGGCAAAGATTCAAAGAAATAATCATGCCGATGTTTATTTGGTGCAATTTTACTCGTCTTCAAAGTTAATTTCATTCCGAGATCACTCAGGTATGAATGCGTATAATTAATGGTGCTCGGAATTATTTTATAAAAGATAAGGATGTATTTTTTATAAAGAAAAATGTTTTTAAATGTGTTTTAATGGTTTAAACTTCGTTTTATGATGATAAGCTTGAAATAGAGTTTGACTAATTTGAATCTCTTTGTTAAGAGACGTTTTTATCTAAAAGTCAATGAAAGTCAAACTTTCGTGAGGTCGCTCGAACGACATTGGATCTCGTTCGAATGAGAAATAATGTCGCGCGAACGACATGTCAAGTCGCTCGAACGACATGCTTAAGTCGTTCGAACGACACATTTTTCGAGGCGGTGTTTAAATCCTATTTAAACAGTGTTTGCATCATAATTTTGTAAGTGTGCTTTGTGGAAAAAAGTTTTACGAACCAGAACCTTGTTTGCACATGTTTTCTAAGGTTTACAAACCATAAACACATCCTTAGAGTTTGTAAAGATCCGAGTTATCATTCTTATATGTTTACGTGATCTTGCTGCACCAAAATTGTTTTTTCTACACATTGAACACAAAGGGTTTTTGCGGTGAAGAAGCGACAGACACCGTGTTCGACATCGTAGATGTATCAAAGCCATATCGGTGGACACCGAGACATACGTGGACGCGTGTGTTGTGGACAGAGATCGTGGAAGACAGAATTTCTCCGTGGGCACTAATGAAGAACGGTTGAAGATCGGAAGGAGCGTCAAGAACCGTGGGGATCGAGTCTTAGTGTAAGGATAATCTGTCTTTGTAAAACCATTATTCATAGTGATTGTTTGGCTTGGGCCGTCCGAGGTTGTTTTCCCGCTTTCGGTTTTTTCCTCATACATCCGGCGTTGTGAGTATTCTTCACTTTACTTAACTTGATTTAATCACTAGATGCATGTTTAGGATTAATCAAGATAAAATTGGTTTAAAGTGAGAATTGGTATTTCACAACTTGGTTTGGTGCATAATTAAAAATTGCATCTTTTTCCGAAGAAAAATTGGTTTTGTTTGAAAACACACATATTGGGCACTCTTCAAATTGGTATCAGAGCTAGAAAACATATTTTATTTGTTTTGTGATCCCGTGTGTTTGTTAATATCTCCTGTGATTGTTTTCTCTCGATGGATTCTCTAAGCTTTGATGATTTACATCGTTTGAATTTAAAGTTTGCAAAACGTATAGAAGTTTTGGAAAAAGAAAATTCCGGTTTTAAAAATAAGATTGAATATTTGCAAACTTTTCAAATTCAAAGAGATGTTTGTCGTGAGCATTTTAGTTCCTTGTTTAAAGATTTTAATATTTAAAAATTGGGCAAAAAGGAGAGTGATGATAGAGTCCTCATTTTAGAAAAAGAGTTAGAGGATTTGAGAAATTCTAGTGTTTGTGCCGTTGAGGAAAATAATTCGATTAATAATTTTGTGGCACGAGAAAAGGATCTTAGGGATAAGTTTTCTCACATTGAGGGGGAGCGAGATAACCTTCTAGGGATAATTGAAAATTTTAAGAAGGAGTCCCAAAAGTTTGAGGAATCTAATCGTTTTCTTGAGTCGAAAGTTTTGAAGTTAAAAAATGATTTAAATGACTCTAGTAGTGATGGTAGCGACTTATCTTATTCTATTAGTTTGAATGTAAAGGCCAAAACCGTAGTTTGTTTTAAAGCGTCAACCACATCCGAGGGTATTAGAAAAGGTCAACCTAAAGGTCCCGTTCCTCGTCGTGTTTTCACGTGTTCGCATTGTGGTAGAAAAGGTCACCTTAGGAGTTTCTGTTTTAATCTTAGAAAAGACCCTAGGAAGATTAAACGTAGTGTCCTATTGGTTCCTAAAACCCATTTTGTTAGGTATACACCTGTTTGGGTTAAGAAATCCGTTTTGGAGATGCTAAATGCATCATTGGTTGATTCTCACATGCATGCACATGATTCATCTCTTGCTATTTCTTATAGATAGTAGCTTGCATGTTTTGTTATACGCTAGCCCTTGCATCATGATCTATTAGTTGCTAGTGTTATGACATGTTTATCATTTTGTATTATAATTTTCATTTGTTTGAGTCCTATTTGAAAAATACAAAAAAAAAATTATTTTTAAGAAAACTATTGAAAATCCAAAAAGATTTTGCTTTTCTTTAAGTCAAAATATGTTTGAAAAGCCAAAAAGATTTTTCTATTTTTTTTGCTTTTGAGTTTACATGTTTGATGTGGCATATTCGTGTGCTTGGACCCCCCCCCCCCCCTCCCCCCCATCGTTTCACTATCCATGTGGCTAGAACATCTGGTCATTATTATCGATGCTTAGAATGATCTTAACCATTGTTTATATGGGGTTGTTTCGAAGTTGGTATGCATTTTGATTCGACTTTGTATATATGCCAACATCGCACACATGCACGAGTTTATATGGATGTTTGACTTCTCTTGCATAGTTGAATTTGGTGAGGCGTTCTTATCTCGATCTTGTCATCTATGCATAAGTAGACTTAAGTAGAAGTGTGCATGTAATAACCGTTTACCGTGAGGATTTAAAATTGGTAAAAATGATGAGTGATTCACGGGAAAGGGCTGTAAGAGTTCAAAATTAACTCGTTGTGAAAGCCACCATTTAAAAGAGCCCGAAAGAAAAGCAAAATGCTAAGAAAAGGGCCAATAAGATTTTCTCTAAGTTGAGAATGCTAGAAACCTCAAAAGAATTTAAAGCTAAGTATGTTTATATGAGGGTGTTTGGTTGGAGAAAATTTAAACGGGTTTGCACAAGTAATCCTAACGTTGAAACATTGCAATTTGATGCTATTGTTTGTAGAATCGTCAAAATTCTGGATTTGTGTGCATGTAGTATGTTTTGTTCATTTAGCTCACACTTTAATTGTCATTTTCTATGATAAAGTTTGATGATTTATCGCTATCAATTAGAGCTTCTTGATTATTTCGATGTGTTGGAATTGTGACTCATTTGTTGTAGTTTCACTCCCATTCATTCCATGTCCATGTTTGAGCACATCAATACTATGTTTGCATGTAACTCGCATTTTTTTTGCTTTTATGAGTTTTTGCGTTTTGTGTTAAAAGATTATTGTTTTAGCATTGTTTTGCTTCTGTCAGTCCCTTCCTGGAATTTTTTTGTGGAAATTTTTTCACTGGGCAATGCTTTATTATATTTCTGGGAAACTGGGAAATTTTGGCAGGTCACGCGAAGTCGTTCTAACGACATTGCATCTCGCGCGAACGACATTGTACTTCGTTCGAGCGACTTACTAGTCTCGTTTGAGCGAAGTCACTGGCTCATTCGAACGACAAGTTGAAAAATGCCTTTTGATTGGTTTGCAGTTCTCTGGTTTATATTGTTATATTTTTGGTACTGCAGGAAGCATTTTTTGGATTAATTGGTTTATATGCAGGTTCTTTTATGTTCCAAATTGTTTTTTGCATATGAGTCCCTTTATCACACTTGATTGGATAATCTTTGTGTGATTCCTTGTGACAACCGGCTATCCGAAATAAAGGGTGGCCAGCCCTATACCTCGATAAAATAGGAAATCATGGATAAATATCATCCTCAGCATCACAACAATATACAAAGCATAAGGAATAACCACACTATATTCCAGAAAACGGGTTATCAAAAACTTTGGTTTTGAATTAAAAAGAAAACATTTTCAACAACCCATAATAGAAATAGAGGGTGGAAACCCCCACAAGCGTACATAAGAAACCCAAAAGATACAAAAGGACCGAATGAAACGTCGGTCAATAGTAACCATACAACATGCAAATAGTACCAAGAGTTACATAATAGATTCATTATACAATTACAACGGTTTGGGCAACATGCCCGAATATACTGATCATAACTAGAAAACATAAACGGAGGCGACTACACAAACATCCCGTGAAACCCGCACGATGTCACGGCTCCTCAAAAACATGTGGAAGGAAAGGTCATTACGGGCGACCGTGCGGCGGAACACCTGAACGGATGATATATATACATATACAACAAGAAAGGAAAACCGGTCAGGGCCGGATATATATGATCAATAGATAAATGACAGGTATGACAACGATGCGCAAGTAAGCATGGATGATAGTCTAGCATGGTAACATCATGTAAGGAACTAAAACTGATAAATGACTACGTAGAATGAAATTCATATAAAGCCGAATTAAAAGTACTTAGGAGCCTTTAACATCTTTCAACATAATTCGATTTCAACCTTCTTTTCCATTCTTTATCAGGAATACAATTATTATCATGTGCTCTTTATGGCACTAATCTCAATAGCATGCTCTTTGTGGCATAAATTTGCTCTTTATGGCATTCATGTTCCATCGAGTCCAACTCGATAATTAGAATAGTCATAAATATAAATATAACGATTCTAAGACCGCCCGTCCGGGTTTCCCCACTGTGCGCGTCCCTAAATAACCATCATCTTCCAGGGCCTAACATAAGACAACCTGGGATCCTATCGAAATCGTCGGGAAGCGGCCATATGCCTGCGGGGTAGTCAAGACCACACCCAGAATCTCCTACCCATCGCAGAAAAATAAAACAAGCGCTCATATGGCCTAGGACTATATCCACCCTGCATTCATTAGCCAGGGGGCTTCACCTCTCGCACGGACTTCCCTTAAGATGGTATTTAGAGAGGTGTGTAACATCCATTTTATTTATTTCCATTACATGATTTAGTAATTTATCATTTACCTTATCAATTTCCCATTTTAACAAATGTATAGGCTTAAATCGGGACTATACGTATTACGTACTGTCATAACATCCTCGATAAGAAATTCAGACTCCAAAGTTATTTCCAAAGCCTCCTTTAGGCTTTAACATAAACCCTCGAGTCAAATCTAACTCAAGTTAATTCCTAAGGTCTCCAAAGTGACCTAAAGATGTTCTAGACCCTTATAGAACTACAAGATAAAAGTAATGCCTAAACATCACTTTAAATTCCCCCTTAAAAGAACCCTAGATGAACCCTTTCGAGTCTAGGATGTCGACCCAACTCAACTAATACTCTAAACCCTATGTTTACTTCATTTAAGAAGGTCCCTAATCACTAATCCTAAAGAAAAAGGGTTAAAATTTAAAAGAAAAATTTTGGAAAAGTGCGGGGCTACCGAATCGATTCGCCCCTTGGCCGAATCGATTCGGCCAGAAAATTTGGGTTTCTGCATAACTGCCGAATCGATTCGGATCGATTTGGTTCACAAGACCTGAGCACTGGACTTAACCGAATCGATTCGCCCAGGAGGCCGAATCGATTCGGGCCTGCGATTTTGCCAAGATTTGGCTATGGAGTCTTGGACTCCATTTTCTACCCCAACTCAAATTTCTTCAAACCAAACTTATATACCAACATCAAGATAACATCAATGATACTATTGACCATCTTAAACCTCATAAATCATCCCAATCATCTTTGAGTGAATCAAAACCCATAAATACATAAGAAAAACCCTAAGTTTGCTAAACCAAAATCAATACATCATTATCATAGCAAATCATCTATCTCAAGACACAAATAGCAAGTAAAAACTTGCCTTGATTCAGCAACTTTGCAGATTTCTTGGTGTAGGAGCAAGAATCTCTCAAAATCTCCAAAGCTCTAATCTTTCTCTCTACTCTTCTCTTTCTCTCTTTGGTTTAGGAAGGAAATTAGGGGAAATTGGAAGACTTAGAAGGTTTAAGTCGTGACCTAAGACAAAATCCCACTTAATTAACTAGTAGTGCAATAAAATAATACGCAATAGCATAATTAAGGCACAACCAGTCAAAAATGCCCAAAACTACAAAATACAATATGGTACATTATTTGACTATTTCGCACATTCCGGAATCAACTGCAGCCTCCAAATTATCATTTGGACATTTTAAAATTCAATTTAGGTTCCGGTCTCATTATTAAGCCAAATATCATTTTGAGTTCAGATGCTATTAATAAGCATAACATAGCAATATTTACCCATAGATATAATATGTATGCAAACTCCAAATAAATATCAACTTTCTACATTGAATTAACATTCAAATCATAACTCAACACTTGTCTCCAATTACTATACTAAGTAATTACTATAAAATACGGTCTCATAAGCGAGGGTTATTACATACTCCCCCCCTTATGAGGGAATTTTGCCCCCAAAATTCAGGCGTACCTCATAAGAAAAGATGTGGATATTTGTCCCGCATCTCATCCTCACGTTCCCAAGTTGATTCGTTGGCATGATGATGACTCCAATGAACTCTCACTAGGGGCACCACACGAGATCTTAACTTTCGCTCCCCAAACTCAAGGATAGCAACCGGTTGTTCTTCATAAGAAACATCGGGCTGCAAATCGATATCTTCAAAAGGAATGTGCCAAAGGGCACCTTCACACCTTCTGTACTTCTTCAAAGAGGAGACATGAAATACATCATGGATTTGTTGTAAAGGTTCCGGCAAGGCGAGTTGGTATGCCACGGTACCAACCTTTGCAATCACTGGGAAAGGTCCAACAAAGCGCGGTGCAAGCTTTCCTTTCTTCCCAAAACGTTTAATACCCTTCATCGGGGACACTCGCACTAACACTTGGTCTCCAACCTCCAATTCCATATGTCTCTTACCCGCATCAGCATAGCTCTTTTGACGATCTTGGGCTATCCGTATGCGATTTCGAATAAGCTCAATCTTCGAAGAAGTGTCTTGGATCATTTCAGGTCCAAGGAACTTGTTATCACCCACTTCCAACCAACAAGCGGGCGACCTACAAGGCCTGCCATACAGAGCTTCATAGGGTGTCATTCCGATAGTAAATTGGTAAGAGTTATTATAAGCAAACTCAACCAATGGAAGGTATTGTTCCCAACTGCCCTTAAAATCGAGTATGCACATACGAAGCATATCCTCCAACATCTGGTTTACCCTTTCGGTCTGACCGTCTGTTTGAGGATGATAGGAAGAGCTTAACTTCAACTCGGTCCCCATAGCTCCCTGGAAACTCTGCCAAAAGTGGGACACAAATATTTTATCCCGGTCGGAGATAATATTCAAAGGTACCCCGTGGAGTCTGACGATCTCCTCAATGAACAACTGGGCATAACGAGCGGTATCATAATCGGTGCGCACGGGCAAGAAGTGTGCCGACTTGGTCAAACGGTCGACAATCACCCAAATTGAGTCGTGACCCTTTTGCGATCTAGGCAAGCCCGTAACAAAGTCCATCGAAATGCTCTCCCATTTCCATACGGGAATCTCGAGCGGTTGTAACAAACCTGTCGGTCGCTGGTGGTCAATCTTAACCAACTGACAAGTAGTGCATTGAGACACAAACTCGGAGATATCCCTCTTCATACCCGCCCACCAATACAAACGACGCATATCTTGGTACATCTTGTCCCCGCCTGGATGCACCGTGAACTTGGACCCGTGGGATTCCGCCATTACTGCACGTCTCAAATCTCCATCGTCGGGAACCACAAGTCTTCCATGGAAGCGTAGTCCACCCTCAGAACCAATTGAGTACGACTCTGCTCCCTCAGACAACAACTGGCGTGTATGGTCTTGACAAACTTTATCTCTTTTCTGAGCTTCCACAATCTTTGCTATAATCGTGGGAGTAACCGTCATCACAGAAAGAAATGCTCTCACCCCTGCATCCTCCAGGCTGAGTTCTTTCCACTTAGCTTTCCACACCTCAGCTAAGTCTCCATCAGGCTTTCTACTCAAGGCATCTGCTACCATATTCGCCTTTCCGGGGTGATAATGAATATCAAATTGGTAGTCTTTCACAAACTCTAACCAATGACGCTGGCGCATATTCAAATCCTTTTGGGAGAATAAGTATTGTAGTGATTTGTGGTCGGTGAAAAGACTAAACTTTTCCCCCAAGAGGTAATGCCTCCATACCTTCAAGGCAAATACAACGGCGGCGAATTCCAAGTCATGTACCGGATAGTTCTTCTCGTGAGGCTTCAACTTACGAGAAGCGTACGCAATGGGTTGTCTCTCTTGTTGAAGAACACCTCCTAACCCCATAAGAGATGCATCGGTGAAGACGAGATATTCCAATCCCGGCTTTGGCAATGCCAGGACTGGAGCCGAAGTTAGTCTATCCTTGAGCTCATCAAAAGCCCTTTGACATGAACTGTCCCATACAAATCTTACTCCTTTCCGGGTTAAATTCGTCAATGGGCTAGCAACCTTGGAAAAGCCCTTAATGAATCGACGGTAATAACCCGCCAAGCCCAGAAAACTACGAACTTCAGTGGGCGTCGTGGGCTGACCCCACTCTTTTACCGCGATCACCTTACCCGGATCCACCGACACGCCTTGGGATGACACCACATGCCCCAGAAATTGAACTTCCTTCAACCAGAAGCCACATTTCTCAAACTTTGAATACAATTGATGATCCCTCAATCTCTGCAGGACCAACCGCAAGTGAGCAGCGTGATCCAACTCTGTCTGAGAATAGACTAGGATGTCATCGATAAAGACAAAGCATAAACACATCCTTAGAGTTTTTCGAGGCGGTGTTTAAATCCTATTTAAACAGTGTTTGCATCATAATTTCGTAAGTGTGCATTCTGAAAAAAAGTTTTACGAACCAGAACCTTGTTTGCACATGTTTTCTAAGGTTTACAAAGCATAAACACATCCTTAGAGTTTGCAAAGATCCGAGTTATCATTCTTATATGTTTACGTGATCTTGCTGCACCAAAGTTGTTTTTTCTACACATTGAATACAAAGGGTTTTTGTGGTGAAGAAGCGACGGACACCGTGTTCGACATCGTAGACGTATCAAAGTCATATCGGTGGACACCGAGACATACGTGGACACGTGTGTTGTGGACAGAGATCGTGGAAGACAGAATTTCTGCGCGGGCACTAATGAAGAACGGTTGAAGATCAGAAGGAGCGTCAAGAACCGTGGGGATCGAGTCTTAGTGTAAGTCTTATCTGTCTTTGTAAAACCATTATTCATAGTGATTGTTTGGCTTGGGCCGTCCGAGGTTATTTTCCCGCTTTGGGTTTTTTCCTCGTACATCCGGCGTTGTGAGTATTCTTCACTTTACTTTACTTGCTTTAATCACTAGATGCATGTTTAGGATTAATCAAGATAAAATTGGTTTAAAGTGAGAATTGGGATTTCACAACTTGGTTTGGTGCATAATAAAAATTGGATCTTTTTCCGAAGAAAAATTGGTTTTGTTTGAAAACACACATGTTGGGCACTCTTCAAATTGGTATCAGCGCTAGAAAACATATTTATTTGTTTTGTGATCCCGTGTGTTTGTTAATCTCTCCTGTGATTGTTTTCTCTCGATGGATTCTCTAAGCTTTGATGATTTACATCGTTTGAATTTAAAGTTTGCAAAACGTATAGAAGTTTTGGAAAAAGAAAATTCCAGTTTTAAAAATAAGATTGAATATTTGCAAACTTTTCAAATTCAAAGAGATGTTGTCGTGAGCATTTTAGTTCCTTGTTTAAAGATTTTAATATATTAAAATTGGGCAAAAAGTAGAGTGATGATAGAGTCCTCATTTTAGAAAAAGAGTTAGAGGATTTGAGAAATTCTAGTGTTTGTGCCGTTGAGGAAAATAATTCGATTAATGATTTTGTGGCACGAGAAAAGGCTCTTAGGGATAAGTTTGCTCACATTGAGGGGGAGCGAGATAACCTTCTAGGGGTAATAGAAAATTTTAAGAAGGAGTCCCAAAAGTTAGAGGAATCTAATCATTTTCTTGAGTCGAAAGTTTTGAAGTTAAAAAATGATTTAAATGACTCTAGTAGTGATGGTAGCGGCTTATCTTATTCTAGTAGTTTGAATGTAAAGGACAAAAGCATAGTTTGTTTTTGAGCGCCAACCACATCCGAGGGTATTAGAAAAGGTCAACCTAAAGGTCCCGTTCCTCGTCGTGTTTTCACATGTTCGCATTGTGGTAGGAAAGGTCACCTTAGGAGTTTTTGTTTTGAACTTAGAAAAGACCCTAGAAAGATTAAACGTAGTGTCCTATTGGTTCCTAAAACCCATTTTGTTAGGTATACACCTGTTTGGGTTAGGAAATCCATTTTGGAGATGCTAAATGCTTCATTGGTTGATTCTCACATGCATGCACATGATTCATCTCTTGCTATTTCTTATAGATAGTAGCTTGCATGTTTTGTCATACGCTAGCCCTTGCATCGTGATCTATTATTTGCTAGTGTTATGACATGTTTATCATTTTGTATTATAATTTTCATTTGTTTGAGTCCTATTTGAAAAATACAAAAAAAAAATTGTTTTTAAGAAAACTTTTGAAAATCCAAAAAGATTTTGCTTTTCTTTGAGTCAAAATATGTTTGAAAAGCCAAAAAGATTTTTCTATTTTTTATGTTTTTGAGTTTACATGTTTGATGTGGCATGTTGGTGTGCTTGGACCCCCCCCCCCCCCATCGTTTCATTATCCATGTGGCTAGAACATCTGGTCATTATTATCAATGCTTAGAATGATCTTAACCATTGTTTATATGGCGTTGTTTCGAAGTTGGTATGCATTTTGATTCGACTTTGTATATATGCCAACATCACACACATGCACGAGTTTATATGGATGTTTGACTTCTCTTGCATATTTGAATTTGGTGAGGCGTTCTTATCTCAATCTTGTCATCTATGCATAAGTAGACTTAAGTAGAAGTGTGCATGTAATAACCGTTTACCGTGAGGATTTAAAATTGGTAAAAATGATGAGTGATTCACGGGAAAGGACTGCAAGAGTTCAAAATTAACTCGTTGTGAAAGCCACCATTTAAAAGAGCCCAAAAGAAAAAGCAAAATGCTAAGAAAAGGGCCAATAAGATTTTCTCTAAGCTGAGAATGCTAGAAACCTCAAAAGAATTTAAAGCTAAGTATGTTTATATGAGGGTGTTTGGTTGGAGAAAATTTAAACGGGTTTGCACAAGTAATCCTAATGTTGAAACATTGCAATTTGACGCTATTGTTTGTAGAATCGTCAAAATTCTGGATTTGTGTGCATGTAGTATGTTTTGTTCATTAAGCTCACACTTTAATTGTCATTTGGATATGATAAAGTTTGATGATTTCTCGCTATCAATTAGAGCTTCTTTATTATTTTGATGTGTTGGAATTGTGACTCATTTGTTGTAGTTTCACGCCCATTCATTCCACGTGCATGTTTGAGCACATCGGTACTTTGTTTGCATGTAACTCGCATTTTTTTTCTTTTATGAGTTTTTGCATTTTGTGTTAAAAGCTTACTGTTTTAGCACTGTTTTGCTTCTGTCAGTCCCTTCCTGGAATTTTTTTATGGAAATTTTTTCACTGGGCAATACTTTATTATATTTCTGGGAAACTGGGAAATTTTGGCAGGTCGCGCGAAGTCGTTCTAACGACATTGCATCTCGCGCGAACGACTTTGTACTTCGTTCGAGCGACTTCCTCATCTCGTTTGAGCGAAGTCACTAGCTCATTCGAACGACAAGTTGAAAAATGCCTTCTGATTGGTTTGCAGTTCTCTGGTTTATATTGTTATATTTTTTGTACTGCAGGAAGCATTTTTTGGATTAATTGGTTTATATGCAGGTTCTTTTATGTTCCAAAATTTTTTTTGCATATGAGTCCGTTTATCACACTTGATTGGATACTCTTTGTGTGATTCCTTGGTTTACTAGCTACTGATTTATTATTGCTTGATCGTATTTAGCTGGTGGTTTCATGATTATCTAGCGGTTTTCAATTCTCAAATTGGTATCATCTTGATTCAAATTGGTTTCATATTCTCATGCTAGATGTTTCATACTGGTTTATCTTTTCACCGGATTGTCTATTCGAGACAAAAAGGGGGAGAGATGTATGTGATGTAGGGGGAGATTTGTTGAGCGTTTCTACTGATATCTAGGTTTACACATTGTTTGATTATATTTGTTTCAAAATTGGTATCAAATAATTGTTCACATGTTTCAAATGATTTGTGTTTATTTAGAAATATAAATTGGTATCATTTGTTCCTCCATACTTCACTGGGTATCTGTTTGTCTGTTTTATGTGTGTAGGTAAACTTCAGCAGTTAGAGATTTCAATACTACATCACATTCAGACAGTTCATGCTTGCCGGTGCTACATATTCTAGTCCGTGTCCTGTATCTTTATTTTTGGGTTTATGGGATGGGATTTAGGCGTCATACGGGTTGACGGCCCGGTTAGGCATTTCACTGGTTTAGTTTTGTCCCGGAATAGTCTAAGGGGGAGATTTGTAAGGACATAAATTTCCAATTGAGTCCCTGTATTGTTTTGACTTAATTCCGTGAAGAAAACTGTGTATGTAATATGTCATAGGGAAAATTTTATTTGTTCCTCCATACTTCACTGGGTATCTATTTGTCTGTTTCATGTGTGTAGGTAAACTTCAGCCATTAGAGATTTCAATACTACATCACATTCAGACAGTTCATGCTTGCCGGTACTTCATATTCTAGTCCGTGTCCTGTATCTTTGTTTTTGGGTTTTTGGGATGGGATTTAGGCGTCATACGGCTTGACGGCCCGGTTAGGCATTTCACTGGTTTAGTTTTGTCCCGGAATAGTCAAAGGGGGAGATTTGTAAGGACATAAATTTCCAATTGAGTCCCTGTATTGTTTTGACTTAATTCCGTGAACAAAACTGTGTATGTAATATGTCATAGGGAAAAATTTATTTTGTCACGATCCCACTTGGTCTATGACGTATTGAAGAAATTGAAGACGTTGCGGCAAAGCTTCAAAGAAATAATCATGCCGATGTTTATTTGGTTCTATTTTACTCGTCTTCAAAGTTAATTTCATTCTGAGATCACTCAGGTATGAATGCGTATAATTAATGGTGCTCGGAATTATTTTATAAAAGATAAGGATGTATTTTTTATAAAGAAAAATGTTTTAAAATGTTTTAAATGTGTTTTAATGGTTTAAACTTCGTTTTATGATGATAAGCTCGAAATAGAGTTTGACTAATTTGAATCTCTTTGTTAAGAGACGTTTTTATCTGAAAGTCAAACTTTCGCGAGGTCGCTCAAACGACATTGGATCTTGTTCGAACGAGAAACAATGTCGCGCGAACGACATGCTTAAGTCATTCGAACGACACGTTTTTCGAGGCGGTGTTTAAATCCTATTTAAACAGTGTTTGCATCATAATTTCGTAAGTGTGCTTTCTGGAAAAAAGTTTTACGAATCAGAACCTTGTTTGCACATGTTTTCAAAGGTTTACAAAGCATAAACACATCCTTAGAGTTTGCAAAGATCCGAGTTATCATTCTTATATGTTTACGTGATCTTGCTGCACCAAAGTTGTTTTTTCTACACATTGAACACAAAGGGTTTTTGCGGTGAAGAAGAGACGGACATCGTGTTCGACATCATAGACGTATCAAAGCCATATCGGTGGACACCGAGACATACGTGGACGCGTGTGTTGTGGACAGAGATCGTGGAAGACGAAATTTCTGCATGGGCAATAATGAAGAACGGTTGAAGATCAGAAGGAGTGTCAAGACCCGTGGGGATCGAGTCTTAGTGTAAGGCTAATCTGTCTTTGTAAAACCATTATTCATAGTGATTGTCTGGCTTGGGCCGTCTGAGGTTGTTTTCCCGCTTTGAGTTTTTTCCTCATACATCTGGCGTTGTGAGTATTCTTCACTTTACTTTACTTGCTTTAATCACTAGATGCATGTTTAGGATTAATCGAGATAAAATTGGTTTAAAGTGAGAATTGGGATTTCACAACTTGGTTTGGTGCGTAATTAAAAATTGGATCTTTTTCCGAAGAAAAATTAGTTTTATTTGAAAACACACATATTGGGCACTCTTCATAAGTTTGAAGGTCTTCTGCGAGTTCTTCTAACATAAGGGAATCTAACATTCCTAAAGAATTAAGCACAGTGGTTTTGGGGATAAAATGGGCAGGGAGTAATCTTAAAATATTTTTAATTACTCTAGTTGTAGGAATTCTTTCACCAAGATTAAAACTCAAATTAAGAATATCCGATTGGTGAGCATAAAATTCATCAAATCTCTCGGGCTCAGTCATGGTTATAGTTTCAAACTGTGTAGTTAAATTTTGCAATTTAGATGCCTTAACAGCATTTGTGCCCTCATGTGTAAGTTGCATGATATCCCATGCCTCTTTTAATGTGGTGCAAGTCATTACCCGTCGAAACTCATCGGGCGTGACGACTTCGAAAATATGCAGGTCGTTCGAATGACAAGTGCGTGTCGTTCTAATGACTGAAGGCGAAAAATATTTTTATTTAAAATCTAGCCTCGTTTTGATAAAATAAAACCAAGTAAAATTGAATTCAAAATCTCCCGGAACTATTTACGAAAAAATAAAAACTCCAAATAAAGAATATACTATAAAAACATGGAGTTGCGGAGAACAGTTGAAGTTGAATATGGTTCACGTTCAAGATGAGTGGTGCATGTTGATGTCACAGGTTGTCAAAGATTCGAATTGTGGATGTCTTGGATGATCGCCAAGACATGACCAATGTATCGGGATATAGTGTATCTAAAGTAATCTAGAATGCTATGGACAAAGTCCTAGATTATAGGGACTATGTAAAAAATAATCCCTTACATTTAGTTTATAAATAAAGTGTACAATGTTTTATTCAAAGCAAAAATTAATAATAGGGAAAGAGGAATTAAAACACCTCACATATTCATTGATTAGTGGTACATCAATTTGTGAAAAAAATAAAAAATTATACAATTTATTTGTAAGTATTGCATTTTTCGAATAAAATTTGCCTATAGCCACTACACAAATTTTCTTGCAAATAAGTAAGAGTGACGATTCATGTTTTGGGGGCGAGTTTCGGACTGACATGACATGATACGATAATATTTTTGGAACATGAAAGCATAAACGACACGGCACAACATGACTTTATGTTCTTTATATTTGAGATAGTCACAACCCGTATAGAACACGACATGACACGAAACGACTAACACGGTTTCTAAAGTTTTACTTTCAATTGAACATAAATAAACACGATACTCTGAATAAAAACACGCAAACACGACTAATGTGATTCATAATTTTGACACAAAAACGACATGACGCTACTTCGAGTCTAAAAAAATTAACATGAATATAATATATTGTGTCAATTTTAAATTAATTTCGTATCGTTTCGTGTTTCATTTTTGGGGGTGGCACAAAGGGCACCCCATTTATGACTCCATAATACCACAAGAGATTTTTTCATTTTCTTGCTAAGGGCCACCGCATGGTGTATATATATTTTTAACTTACTCTCAATCATTTTTCCAAAGCATTTTCTCTCTCAAGACAACTTTCGTTCAACTATTCTCTCACTTAAAACCCTACACATTCAAGCCCTATACAAATCTCACCAACAAAATACCATATTAATTTTTGAAACAATATAATAGACAAGGTTTTCAGCCATTGAAATTATCATATTTAATTTACAACAACTAATGGAGGTGTTAACAATAGGTGTGACAACCCTAAAACTAAATAAAATGGGCCAAATATTATGTTTGATGTAATTTTTTTATGTTTTTTAACCTTAGTAAAAATTATACCCTCGATGGTTCGGTATCGGGCCCCGATGAAGATGATGTTTTTCATGGTGATCCTACGAAATCACCAAAGTAAATTTTTTTGAAGAAAAAACTTTATTCGGGTGTTTACCCCAAGTTAGTGTCCTTGATTTACTCTAATGACCCTGATTTAGTGTCCTAATTCCATTGTAATTAACCCGACCTAACGAATGCCAAATTTTTTTATTCAGTCAAACTCCATTCGAGATGTTTACTCCGAGTTAAGGTCTTTTATTCGTTATAAAAACTCCAAAATTAATAATGTTTAGTTGGAACAAAGGTAACGAATTTAACTTTAGAAAATAAAATGTAACAAACGAAAATCGGGATTCTAGGGTTCTCCAATCAATGATTCCAATGCAGTTTTAATGGTTCATTTTTCATTGATAAGAACATACTTAAGGCTTTATGTTCAATGTTAATTAGATTTTGAATATTATCAGATATGTCAAAATCTATTTTTTTTATCTGTGTGAATGATATTAATGATGTTGAGTACCAATCTGATTGAATGAATATTAATGATGATTTGTTGGTCTTTAAAATTGAGAGTTTGATTGATGATATTTAGAGCATGTCCAATGGTGACTTCCAACGAAAGGTATATTGCAAATCCAAAAGCTCATTTTGCCTTTCATCAATATCAAGCCTTTACAATGGTGGAACAGGTTTGTTTGGCAAAATAATTCCTACGAACTTTTGTTGTTCGTAGGAAACAAACTTAATATTTCTTACGAACAACAGATGTTCGTAGGAACTCGATAAAAAAATATTTATATTTCCTACAGACCTTTGTTCTTCACAAGAATTCTTACGAACTTCAGAAGTTCGTAGGAACCCTTTACAAATTCTCCAGCCAATTTGTATCTTTGGAGAACCACTGCAAATCAAGATAGAAAATTTGTCCATTCATTCTCACTAGTGTAAACTTTCGAATTTATAAACATTCAAATTTACTTGGCACAGAGTATTTTCATTGTGGATGCTCTTAGAAATTAAAAGTTGAGAGAAAGTGAGAAAATAAAATTTTAAATTTAAGTAGTGGATAGTCCTTATGATTGTATAACGAAGTAAATAATAGATTTGTATGATATTTTACAATTAAAATTGTCTTGTAATTTTAAAGTAAATAGTGAAAGGTCCTTAGCACCACCCTATTTTTGCGCCCATATTGAATTTTTGTGCAATTTCTAAAATTGACTCCCTTACAAACAGGAGCGGAGCTATTGGTCGGCTAGGAGGGGCACCAGTCCGCCCCTAAAAAAAAAACTAGTGTTAATTATTAAAAAAAAAAAATGATAGTATTAAAATTTAAATTCAGCCCACCCTTAATAGAAATTTTGATGATTTTTGTCAAATTTTTTTAAATAACCTTAAAAAAATTTGGCTCTAGAACTCCCGCCCCCGAAACCCCTGTATTAGCCCGTCCCAGCGTCAAATCCCTTACAAACAAGGGTTGAGGAGAGTAGTTGGGCGAAGTAAATTTTGGAAGTGGGAGCGTTGAGCAGACTTAAATTGGAATAGCAGTAATATAGATTGGTCTTAATAAATAGAGAATCTATAGACAGTTCATCAATTAGGGTGTCTGCTTTTAATTTTGCAGTCAGACAAAGATTCCCTCATTCAATACTCCTCGCATGCTCTTCTTCTTTACTTCTCTGCACAACATACTTATTCACATCAGAATCCTGTTTTATAATATATATTTTTGTTGTGGTAATTATTCCGTTTTTTAAAGATGCGATTTGTTTTTACTTTTTTTAGGTTTGAATTTAATTCATTTAGACTTAAAAAATATCAGTTGTGTTTATTTTTTTTAAAATGATTTAGAGGTTAAAAGCTATTTTTGCTTTTGAATGATTGAGAGGTAAATGAATCTATGAAGTCTGAATGAGTCTAAATACATTCGTTCGGAGATTCATTCAGACGTAAAATTAAATATATTTTTCAAACTTTGGACTTCAAATTTTAAATTCAAAATTCAAATTCAAATAAAAAAATGAACACCACTTAACTATGCATATAATCATTTTAAGTAGCTGCTTAAACAGTTACGTGTCTCATATAGTAAGTCCAATATTTCCAGTAGGTTTCTGTTGGGAGATAAGTTTTGTCTTGTAGTTCATTTTGGTTATTTCTAATGAATACTTGATCAAATTCCTATCGAAAGACGAAAATCCTAAAATGAGTTGGTAGCTATTTATACCAAAAAGAGTTACAGATTGTTAAAGCAACCCCCTAGCTGTAATAGAGATAATCACATTTTCTTACGGGTGATAATCTTAAAAAAAGGCAAAATTATATGAAAACTAACCAAAAATTGACATGATATATTGTATTAATGTTTGGTTTTTTGACACAATCTCGCCATTTTGTGATCATATCAATTTTATGAGCCGCATTCGTGTGAAACATGTCATCCCGTATTTTACGTGTGTTGTGTTTGTATCATATAAAAATAAAACACAAAGTTATATTGTTCCATGTTTGTCCAAAGAAGCCTTGGGGCATCATGTATTAGGATGAAAATAGGATTCAAAAACATGAATTGTCACCCCTAACAATGCCACGTTACTATATTGTTTCAAGGATTGAAGCCTTTTTCTCTCAAGAAAATGTTGAAAACCGAATCAGTTCCACCATTCCGTCTATATATGTCTTACTGAGATTAATTTATCGTTAACAACTTATCAACATATCGAGTGTATTATTAGAGACCATTTGATAGGCTCAATATATCATCGCAAACGGAGCAAATGATGTCAAATGAAGTTTTTCGTTCAGTGTCATGTGTGTTTGATACAAAATATTTGTCATCTCATGCTTACAGGCCATTTATCATTTTTTTTCCATTTTTTATGAAAACTCTTCATTTATACCCAAAGAAAAGCATGCCACAACATTTGGCAACCGTTCTTTTTGTTAAAATAAAGTTTTTTTTGGTTAAGATATAAGATTTCTTTTTTATATCTGATTTTTCTATATGCAATTTTTTTCTTTCATATATTTTTATATCCAAATATTTGTACATCAGATTTTTTTATATTATATTTCTTATATCATATTCTTCTTTATATTATATATATATATATAATTTTTTTTAAATATTATATTCAGATTCTTTTTATATCGGATTCGTTTTACATCATATTTTTTTTAATATCATATTCTTTTTTATATCATAATTTTTTATATACCAGATTTATTTTAATATCAGGCTCTTCCATTAAGTTTTGAACCATATAAAACACTTGTAAATATTTTTTCTTCTCTTATCCTAATCTTGAAATAAATTTGTCAAAGAATAGGATTTAACACCTGAAAAATGAATGCTATCAAGCAACCTCCCTTGAAAATTTGTAGGATTTAACATGGAAAAATTTGTCACCTAAATCATTTACTCATTTCTGTATAAGTGGACACTAAATTCTTCAGAGTTGACTTTGTGTTATGATTTTAAACAATGACAAATAAAAAATAACCACGGTTCTAAAAAAATCCATTTAGGCTTAAAGCTTGCGTCTTAAGTTTTTTACACCTTAGTCTTGGTAAAACCCTTAAGATGCATTTTTTTTCTAAAAACAACAATGCTTTAGTGAAACGATATCGCATTTTAATGAATATTTTTACTAATCGGACCATTATCTCATCCAAAATAATCAAATAGTATTTTAATTTGCATATATTCAGACATATTTTTATGATATGTACAGTTTTAGTATTTTAATAGACTTGTTATGATTAAAAAATATTAAAATATATTAAGAAGACCTAAACGCCTTTTCATGCATTTTTACGCCTAAGACCCGCCTAAACTTTTAAGGCTTAACGCTTGACCTTCATGCCTCGATCACGCTCCGTATTTTTTAGAACCTTGAAAATAACTATGAAGATAAAGTTCAAAACATGACAAAAGGATATTTCTTCCAACTTGCATCACATTACTATACTTAACTACACCTCGAATTAATTTTATAGTATATTAGGTTAATATAGATCATTATTTAAAAACAAATGACTAAGATAATCATTCTATTATGTAGAGTTAATCCATAAAATTTGAAGAGTCATATACTCCTTATTTACGTCAATTCTTACGATTTGACACTCAACATCAATTAAAGAAGATTTCATTGGAAAATCTGCTCCGATAGTAATTGCAATAGGAATGATTCCTTTGTAAAATTCATAGAGTGAGTGACACATTCAAACAATGTATATATATCACTGTTTAAAACAATTTGTCTAGGTTTCGTCTAAACACGTTTAGCCTTGAGGCTTAGGAGGAACTCACCGCTTTAAGTTTTTAACGCCTTATGTTTGGTAAAATCCTTAAGGCACACTTTTTCTCTAAAAACAACAATGCTTTACTGAAACGATATCGTCTTTTAAAGATTTTTTTACAAACCGGACCATTATCTCATCCAAAATAATCAAATATTATTTTAATTTGCAAATATTCAGACATATTTTTATGATATGTACAATTTTAGTATTTTAATAACCTTATTATAGTTAAAAAATATTAAAATATATTAAAAAGGCCTAAACGCCTTTTTCACTCCTTTTTACGCCTATGACCCGCCTAGGCTTCTAAGGCTTAAGGCTTGTCCTGCACGCCTCGATCACGCCCCGCGTTTTTTTAGAACATTAATATATACATATGTTTGTCACAGTTAAGAAGTTAATAAATAGACTCAGTTAATTTTTCCTTACCTGTTTTAATGGCATGTAGATGAGTGGTTGAAATTACATCACTCATTATGCCTCACAATTAAAATTGCATAAATTAATAGAACTAGTTTGTAATTTTACATGACTTAAACATTAGTGTCAAATATACATTTTTCCTTATAAATAATAATATTTATATAAATGTATAAAATTATATATAATATACTTGGGATCCCTGCGGGCAAGAGCCCCACTCCTCATCCCCTAATTTAACCGGAATTGAGGATCAAAATAAACTCCCATCCCTATCCCCGTCCCAAAAATTTACCCCAATAAATAGAAGTCAAGGTGATAAATGTAACATAAATTATTATTTAATTCAATAAATTTGTATTTTAAATCCCTTCCTTTTCCTAACGAACCCTAATACTAATCATGCGACGATAAATGTTCTTTACACAACCACTACTTGAAACCCCCAATCTATCCTTAAACAATATGATCCCGTCACATCCGCTCCCCTCCATTTCCCTTAGCACCTTCCTCTCTTCGAAAAATGTATGGTTTCTTCGTTATTTTACCTTCTCCAAACTCTCCTCTTAGACATCCTTATGTTGACTAGGAGGTTCCACAAGATGACGATATAATTTTACTGCGGAAAATCTAATCGTGTGATAGATTATCTAATAAAGAAGACAACCAAATTTTATTCCTAGATGATATTTTTATGTGTTCATCC
The DNA here is from genome assembly GCA_949130495.1 of Sambucus nigra. Lineage (NCBI taxonomy): Eukaryota > Viridiplantae > Streptophyta > Magnoliopsida > Dipsacales > Adoxaceae > Sambucus > Sambucus nigra. The sequence goes on along the minus strand of OX422211.1, from coordinate 62,196,597 downwards.
TATAAGATGGACCAATTTTAGTTTAATTATGTTTGTAATGATGGGGTTAGTAGAATAATCAAGGATAAACTCTTTTGTACTCAGCTATTATATTAATATATGAACAATGTATAGTTACATCTAAACAATGTAGTAATACACGTGTTTGTCACGGTTAAGAAGTCATTAAATAGACTCAGTTAATTTTTCATTACCTGTTTTAATAGCATGTAGACTAATGGTTGAAATTATGCCACTAATTGTGCCTCGAGATTAAAATTCCACAAATTAATAGAACTAGTTTGTAATTTTACATAACTGAAACCTTAGTGTCAAATATGCATGTTTCCTTATAAATAATAATAATTATATAAAGATATATTTAAAGATATATAATATATAATATATTTGGGATCAGTGCAGGGTAGGAACCCCACTCCTCATCCCCTACTTGAATTGGAATTGAGGATCATCATACACTCCTATCCCTATCCCCGCCCCGAAATCTACCCCCGAATAAAGAGAGGTGGAGCTGATAAATGAAACATAAATTATTATTTAATTCAATAAATTTGTTTTTTAAATCTCTTCCCTTTTCCCAACGAACAAGACAATAACCGCTTCCTTACACAACCACCACCTGAAACACCTATCTTTTTTAAATAATCTCATACCGTCACCACCATTCCCCTCCATTTCCATTAGCATACTCCTTTTTTCGAAAAATGTTTGGTTCCTTATATATTTTACCTTTTCCAAACACTATCCTTGGACATCCTTATCTTGACTAGGAGATTCCACAAGATGGGGATATCATTTTGTTGCGGAAAATTCAATGGAATGATAGATTACCTAGAGAAGAAGGCATCCAAGATTTATTACTAGATGATGTTTTGGTGTGTCTATCATATGAGATTGAGCAATTTTAGTTTAATTATGTTTGTAATGACGGTGCTAGTAGAATAATCAAACATAAACTCTTTTGTACTCAATTATTAGATTAATATATGAACAATGTTTAGATATACAATAAATAATTTATATATACATGTGTTTGTCATTGTTAAGAAGTCATTAAATTGACTCCGTTAATTGCTCATTAGCTGTTTAAATGTCTTGTAGACGGATGGTTGAAATTACACCACTAATTGTACTTCGGGATTAAAATTCCATAAATTAAAAGAACAAGTTTGTAAGTTTGCATGACCCAAACCTTAGTGTCAAATATGCATTTTTTCTTGTAAATAATAATATTTACATAAATGTATATTTAAAGATGTATAATATATTTGGGATCCCTGGGGATAGGAAACCCACTCTAGATCCCCTTACTCTAACTGAAATTGAGGATCAAAAGAAACTCCCATCCCTATCCCCAACTACAAAATCTACACCTAATGAATGGAAGTAAAGCTCATAAATGTAACATAAATTATTATTTAATTAAATAAATTTCTATTTTAAATCCCATCCATTTTCAAAACGAACCCTAATACTAATCATGCGACAATAATTGTTCCTTACACAAGAAACCCCCAATATATCCTCAAACAATCCGATCCCATCACCATCGCTTCCCTCCATTTCCATTAGCATCTTCCTCTCTTCGAAAAATGTTATGTTCCTTCATTATTTTACCTTCTCCGAACTCTCCTCTTCAACATCCTTATGTTGACTAGGAGGTTACACAAGATGGGGATATTATTTTGTTACCGAAAATCCAATTCAATGATAGATTATCTAGTGAAGAAGGCAACCAAGTTTTACTCCTAGATGATGTTTTTATTTTTCCATCCTATGAGATGGACCAATTTTAGTCTAATTATGTTTCTAATGATGCTTTTAGTAGAATAATCAAGCATAAACTCTTTTCTTCTAGTTATTAGATTGATATATGAACAATGTATAGATACATTCAAATAACATATATATGCATGTGCGTCTGTCATAGCTAAGAAGTCATTAAATAGACTCAATTAATTTTCGTTACCTGTTTTAATGGCATGTAGATGGATGGTTGAAATTACACCACTAAATATGCCTAGGGATAATAATTGCATATATATTAAAAGAACTAGTTTGTAATATTACATGACCCAAACCTTAGTGTCAAATATACATTTTTCCTTATATATAATAATATTTATATAAATGTGTATTTAAAGATGTATAATATATTTGGATTCCCTGAAGGGTCGGAACCCTACTCCCCATCCCGTACTCGAACATGAATCGAGGATTAAAAATAAACTCCCATCCCTATCCCGTCCTCAAAATCTATCCCTTCTAAATTGACACTACACCAAAAAGATCAAATTGTCACTTTTGAGCCTGCCTACCTTGTCATGGTCATTGATCATGACAAAAAAATACGTACTTTTTATCACGGTCGTTGACCATGATAAGTCTGTGATAAGATCGTGATAAGAACAGTTATCACGATCTTATCACGGTCATTGACCGTGACAGCCTTATAAAGTTATCACTATCAATGACCATGATAGGTGCGTGATAAGTTTGCCAGTAAAAAACTCTTCCCTCTTCTTTTTTCCCACCATTTTCTATTCCCTAAATTCTCTCTCTCTCTAAGCGACTGCTCTCTCTCTCTCTCTCTAATAGGGATTGGTTCTTCTCTCTTTCTCTTTCATTTATATATATGTGGTTATATGTGTTCATGTGTGTGCGTGTACAAGTGTGTGTGTGTGTGTGTGGTGGGAGAGAGGTGGCAGGGGGTGGTGGGGTGGGTAGGTTTGTGTGTGTGCATTTATGTGGGTGGGGGTTGTGTGTGTGCATTTGTGTGCATGTGTGTGTGTGTGTATATATGTAGTGGGGCAGGGTGGGACATTTCTGTTGGGGTGTGTGTGTGTATGTGTTGGGGGTGGGGGTGGGCAGGGGGTGTGGGGTGTGGGGCAGTGGTGGGGGTGGTGGGGAGGGGGTGTGGGGCAGGAGGTGTGGGGTGTGTAAGCATGTGTGTATATGTGTGTGTTGAAATTAATTGATGTTTAGTTTAGGACCTAAAATTAATTATTAATGCTGATTGGACATTATAAATATTATTTCTTTATTTTTATTTAGTTAGGACTTGAAATTAATTATTAATGTTAATTGGACATTATAAATATTATTTTTTTATTTTTATTTAGGTTTGAAATTGTTATTGTTGAATTAATAGAGTAGATGAATTAGATGGAGTACGGGATACACATTTCTTGGTTTGTTGTTGCTAGTGAATTATATTGGACAGATGTGGTTGGATATGGAAGTTGTTTGTTAAATTTGTTAAAAAAAACTTAATTTAATTCACACAAATAAATCCGTAAATAATTATATTGTCTTAATTTGTTGAGTTGGTTAATTTTGGAAGTGGCACGACCACTGGATTATTGTCAAAATGGGGGGAGGGGGAGTTTTCGACTTTTTTCTAAAATTACTTTGTGTCACTACCCATTTGAGAGTGGCACGACCACGGACTTATAATAATTAAATGAAACATACTTACAATTACACATAGTGCGCATAGATACTAGCCTTCTAGTTCTTATGCGTACACATTCAATAGCCCTTAGACCCATTCGAGAGTCATTACCCCTGTAATAAAATCTTTCGAATTGCCCCGTTTGGACAAGTTGGGACTGCATAATATTTGTATAATAATGTTCTTAGTGGATTAAAGTTGTTACTTTTGGAGGAAATTCTGCAGTCGTATCCTAATGTTCTCTGAGTACATACTAGATTGGAAAGTGTGAGTGTAGTGTTATTTCAATTGATCAATCGAAATAACACTCACACTTGCCAATCTACATCGTGCACTTGGAGACCTATGGGGATATGCTCCCGAATTTTTTTCAAATCATAACAATGTGCATGAGCAGTTAAGTATATTACAGAAATATGTGGTCTTGAATGGGATATGACAACTCACCCTTTAGAGGAGATGGAGGAAAGAGGAATTACTATTATAAATTGAAATTTAAAAATCAAATATAAATAAGACATGATTAATTGAAACATACTATAAATCTAGGTTTTGTTTATACTAATCCATAAATATACGCTTCTTACCTTTAATGGGTGATTGTTTGTAGTAGTTGTGATGGGATATCCTTAATACAAAGAGTGGATGGGGGAAACAAATAGATTGGAGGATGTGTTTCGCAGAGGTGCTAGTGAATTTGTGAAATACGCAAAGAGATGTTATGATGATGAAGAGTTTCTTTGTCCGTGTTCTATGTGTAAGAATGGTAAGGTGTTTGAGTGGAAAACAGTTGAACTACATTTGTTAAGATAGGGTATCCAAGATAACTATCGATTTTGGAGTTTTCACGGTGAATTGAAAGTTCCTTTTGTCTTCGAACAACCTTCAACAAGTAGGATAGATATAGAAGGGGACGACGTAGATCATAATATGTTATAGGATTTAATTGATGATGCGTACGGAGTTCATGAAGTGGAGGAGAATGAGGTCACTGATGATGTACAAGGTTCAGTTGTTCATGAAGATATCACGATAAATCTTAACGATGACTCTCAAAGTTTAAAATTTAAGGCGACCCAACCGTTATACTCTGGCTCTGAGAAAGATCAAACAACTTCACATGCCATGGTTAAAAATGCACGAAAAGACCTTAAATCGTTCGAAGATAGTAGGGGAGTCATTCGAAGGATGGAGAAAATGCACGAAAAGACCTTAAATGTAGGGGAAGGACAATAATTTTTCCTAGTGCGTTTACTTTGACGAGTGGGGAAATGAAGGTGCTTTTAGACACAATATATAATTTGAAGGTTCCATCTAATTTTTCATCGAACTTACAAAGGATTGTGAATTATGTTACCCATGATTTACATAAGTGTAAGTCTGCGATTCAGCCTGGCCCCGAAACTCCGCAATTCTGCCTTGGAGCAGTTGAGGGAGCAACACAAGATATAGAAGAAAAATTTATGGGTCCGGTACTTTGGGAAGACTCAAGACTTCATTATCCGAATACGTGAGTCCGTCCCGCCGAAAGAGCCGATCTCATTGGCACAATGGCAAACGTTTATTGACAATGAGATCGAGGAGAGATAATTCACATCTCGCCAATCGAGGAGGGAAAATCGGTAAAAAAATACGGACGTTCACTACTCCGATCGGACGTCTTACGCCGAGGTGGAGCATAGGATGATGGTAGGCTTTTATTTTTCTATAATTATATAAATATGTTATTATGCATTATTTTGCTTTGCGGTCCCGGTATAAATTTTACATTATTTTATTTCAAGGGAGTGGCCCTTTGGGTAGGCCATATAGGCTCGATGCCTATGTGGCAATTTGGACAAAGAAGGGGGAAGATAAGGAGGTATCCCCGAGCGTCGCAACAATAATTGTAAGAAATCCAACAGTTTATTTTTTGTTAATTACATTATAATTTTTTTATTTACTTATTTAACTAATCGTTTGCTTTTGTCATTTCAGGTCACGCTTAAGTAAGTGTACGAGTCACAGTCCGATGCCGACAAGGCATCTTTATCCACGGATGCACTCAACCAAGTGCTTGGCGCTGATCGCAAGGGCAGGACAAGGGGGTGAGCTCGCAGGTGGACAAATATAGGATCATCAGATTGGAGACAAGCAACATCGGGTTAGCTCGTCACGTGGAACCGTATAATGCAAAGCTATTAAAGTTGGAGGTGACTGTTGATACCAAAATTAATATGCTGATATAGACGAATAATAAGAAGACACATGTCAATCTACGTGGCACAATAGCAACGAGGAAGTCTATTTCCTCGACCAAGTCCTACACACTCCGAGCAATAAGTGCACACCGAGGAACACCAACGCTCCGAGAAACTCTTGAACGACGAGCAACTAAGGCGGTCCGAACTGCATCTCGGCCACAACATTAATTTCTAGAAACTCAATAGTTCAACTATTCATTGAATGCTTTCATACAGACGTATACTCTTAAAGGGCATTAATTGTTTACCCTTTCACATGTACAGCCTAAAGGCTATAAATACCTTGTATCACCCTCATTCAGGAGGACCGGATTTTCTTGATAGAATTACATATCGAGAATCCCAAAAACACTTGGCAATAACAGAAACAGTGGATGTAGGCCATTCTTATAAGGCTGAACCACTTTAAAATTCTTTGTCTCATTTATATTTATCTGTGATTAAATAATTAGAAGCAATATAATTTTTTACATCAACAGATTGGCGCCGTCTGTGGGAAACGACTGTTGTCATCGTTTTTCACCGAAAATCATTCATCATCAATGGCAGATAATCCAGAATCCAGCAATCAAAATGCTGGAAATGTTGGAAATCCTCCAAATCCCTCTGCACATCCAGATCAGCTGAAATTATGACGAATGTGGCTTAAGGACAAACCGACATGCAAGAGACATTGCGCTAACTTATACAGACCCTTCATGGCGGTGCACCTACACATTCGGGACAACGAAGTGGTCAGAGACAAACCTATTTACTGTCTTCACGATCCAGGAGTACAGATACGTATCGTAATGAGGAATCTGATGATTTCTCTTATCAACCTGGGCGAACTTCATCAATACGGGCTACAGATATTGAGCAACGTATCACTCTCTCTCCAGAGAGACCCAGTGCTTTGGAAAGACTGAATAGGGTGTCTCCTTTCAGTCGATTAGGCCCTAGGAGGAATAGGAGTCCACCTAAGACCATGTCGAGGAGTTTCCGACAACCATCAGATCTAAGAGAAGGATCAGCACAATCACGACCAGTTGCTCGTCAAGATAGAACCCAGGAGGCCATTTCAGAACAATCAATTGCTTGAACTAATAAGCCCGAGGAAGGAAATAATGCGTGGAAAGGTTCCATTCAGCGGTTGGAGGATAGATTGGGAGAAATGGCTAAGGCAAAGAACCCCCTACAACGAACTTTCGTTCAAGGGACACCTTTTGTACAGGCCATTGTGGATTTTCCTACACCGTCGAAATTCAAAGCACCTGTGGTGACCCCCAAATATGATGGAAAGACAGATCCTATTCTTCACATAGAGCAATATCAAGTTGCTGCCAACATCTATGCCGTCCACGACGAGATGAGATGCAGAGCATTCTCAGGAACTCTTACTGGATCTGCCCAGATATGGTACAACAACCTCCCTCGGGGTAAGATTTCAACTTTCTTTCAGTTAGTCGAGTTGTTCATTGGCAATTTCTGTTTTGGAGCAAAACCAGTAAAAAGAGTGGCACACTTGTTAAGTGTTAGACAAAAATCTGGTGAGGGTACTAGAGATTACATAACTCGTTTCAATAACGAGAAGCTGGAGGTCATAGATTAGGAAGAAAAGATAGCAATCACTGCCCTGATGAGTGGGATGTTGCCTAACAAGTTGTATTACACTTTGGCCAAAGATCCACCTACAACTATATCAGAGTTGATGGCAAAAGCGGCCAAAATCATGAATGTCGAGGAGGCTATGGCTGCGAAGAAGAATATGGATAAAGAAACCAAGGTGGAAGACGACAAATCCATGAGGAAAGAGCATAAGGGCAATGGCAGTGACAAGCATTCAAAGAATAATAAGTCATCATGGGAAGTCCTGAAGAAATTTGATAATTATACTCCTTTGAAAATGGGTATTAATCATGTCTTGGAAGAAATCAAGAATAACGAGGAAGTAAAGTGGCCAAAGAAACTGAGGTCAGACCCTGACACGAGGAATAGGGAGAAATATTGAGAGTTCCATAAGGATCATGGCCATATGACCAAAAATTGCATAGCTCTTCAGAACGAGATTGAAACACTCATCCGAAGAGGGAAACTAGCAAAGTATGTTGATCGGGGAGGTGAAAGAAGAAATAATGACCAAACTAGAGAGAGGTCTAGATATCTTCGTCGAGCAGAGGAGAAGAAGAAGAAGAAGAAGGATAATGAAGATGATACAGAGGATGACCCCGATCTTCCCAAAAGGCCAAGGCAACCAGAACGCGAGGTATTTTCAATACGTTTCAGAACATTTGATTGTAATGTTATTATAGGCGGAGATGTAGGAGGAGGAGATCTTACTGCAGAAAGAAAAGCTTACCTCGGTGAGGCTCAGGCTTGCTCATACATTCAACGGATAAATTTGGCTGAGGAAGATCGCCCGAGGAAGATAAACAAAGAGAAGTTGGTCATTGGTTTTTCAAAAAACGACCTTGCAGGTGTTCTTTACCCTCACGACGACCCTTTGGTGATCAAAATAAGGATGAAAGAAGTAATGATTTCAAGGGTTCTGGTAGATAATGGTAGTTCGGCAGACATCATGTTCTACTCATGCTTTGACAGTTTAAATTTAAAATTATCTCGATTGGAACCTTATCACAGACCTCTCCTGGGTTTTGCTGGCGAGAAAGTTTTTCCACTTGGGACGATCAAGTTGGATATATTCATTGGAACTTGGCCTGCTTGTCGAACAGAAAGAATACGCTTCTTTGTGATGGATAAGAATGTACAATCAGCTTACAACATCATCATGGGAAGAGTTGGTTTGAAGAAGTTCGAAGCAGTTCCATCTACAGTACATCAATGCTTAAAATTCCCAATAAATTTTGGAGTAGGAGTTGTGAAAAGTGATCAAAAAGTAGCTCGGGAATGCTATTATTCATCTGTCGAGCTAGAGGAGCTTGAAGAGTCAAGGAAAAAGACTACTACCTACCAGGTGGATGAAGGTACAGAAATTGAAACACTGGATCCCAGAGATGAATCCCAACTTGTAAAAGGATAGGTGGTGGAATCTACAGAAAATGTTATTCTGGACGACGAGCACCCTGAACGAATAACCCAGATAGGTTCGACGTTGGATGCTTCAATAAAACAAGAGTTTATAACTTCTTGAGAAACAGGAAGAAAACTTTTGCATGGAGTCATGAAGACATGCCAGGAATAGATCCAAATTTCTTATGTCATGAGCTCAATGCAAATAAGGAGATCAAGCCTGTAAAGCAGAGAAGAAGAGTATTTAGTCCCGAGAAGAATCAAGCTATACAAGAGGAGGTCGAGAAGCTCCAAAAAGCCCAATTCATTGAAGATGTGAAATATCCAGACTGGTTAGCAAATGTGGTGATGGTAAATAAGAAAAACAATAAACGGAGAATGTGTGTTGATTTCACCGATCTCAACAAGGCATGCCTAAAGGATCACTTTCCATTGCCCAGAATTGATCAACTAGTGGATGCTACCTCGGGACACGAGCTTCTCAGCTTCATGGATGCTTACTCTGGCTACAACCAGATCAAAATGAAACCTGAAGACAGGGAAAGTACTTCTTTTATTACCCCTAGAGGAACTTAATGTTATAATGTTATGCCTTTTGGTTTAAAAAATTCAGGAGCGACATACCAGCGGATGATGAATAAGGTTTTTGCCGAACAAATCAGTTGCAATATGGAAGTCTATGTCGATGATATGCTGACAAAGAGCAAAAGAGATGCTGATCATCTAGTTGACTTAGATCAGACCTTTGATCAACTGGATAAATACCAAATGAAGCTCAACCCGACGAAGTGCACATTTGGAGTACGAGAAGGAATGTTCCTAGGGTACATTGTCAACCAACGAGGCATTGAGGTGAATCCAGAAAAGATTAAAGCTATTTTAGGGTTGCGATCTCCGACGACGAAGAAAGAAGTGCAGAGCCTTACAGGACGAGTCGCAGCTCTCAACAGATTTGTATCCTGAGCAACTGATAGATGCCTCCCATTCTTCAAAACACTTCGAAAAACTTTCGAGTGGAATGATGAATGTGAAAAAGCCTTTCAAGACTTGAAGAAATATTTGGGAACACCTCCATTGTTGTCCAGGCCAGTAATGGGAGAAAAGTTGTACTTGTACCTGGCAGTATCAGAGAATGCAGTCAGCTCGGCATTGATCAGAATAGAGAATGGAGTCCAAAAGCCAATTTATTACACAAGTAAGGATTTTCGAGGTGCAGAGATCAGGTACCCAAAGCTGGAAAAATTGGCATTGGCATTGATAGAGGCAAGTAGAAGAATGAGACCATATTTCCAGGCTCATACCATCGTCGTGTATACCGATATGCCATTGAGACAAGCCCTTCATAAGACAGAAAAATCAGGGAGACTGATGTACTGGGCAATAGAGCTCGGTGAATATGATATTGTGCATGAACCCAGATCATCATTAAAAGGGCAAGCTGTATCAGATTAAAAACACTTGTCAAATTTTAAAAAGATTAATCTCACCATTAAACATGAAATATTTATTATTGGGGCATTCCCATTTATATCCTATTAGACATTTTTTAGACATTCTAGTCCCACCATGTTTTTCCCTTACATATAAGTCCTACTCCTAATTTTTTGAAACTTTTTTTTCACAATTTTACTCTTTTAAAACGAACCATCCGTAGCTTCCTTGAGGAAGTTACATAAGTGGATGACGTTTTTTTTTTCAATCTTCAAATGATCATAACTTTTAATTGACATATCCGTTTTTCATAAAATTACTATTTTTGAAATCTTCTCGACGAGATATATCAAACAAGATTCATGAAGCCTATATAATTTCAAAGAAAAAAAATTATGCAGACATTAAACTTTACTGTATGCACCAAAAAGAGAAATAGGTTTATATCTATAATAGTTTCACAAGTAGTAATATTTACTGTGTTAATATTATACAGTATATATACACACACACACACACACAGTGGATCCAAACCTCTTTTTTCGAAATTATTTTATTTTTAAAGGCCACACTATCCAACAACCTTCATCAGAGCTTCGATTTTTTTTTTTTTGGGGGGGGGGGGGGGGGTAGGGTTGGCATTGGGTTAGATTTATATTTGTAACATTTTTACAAACAGTAACATTTACTGTGTTAACATAGTGTATATATATATATACGGTGGATCTAAACCTTTTTTTCCAGATATTGTCTTATTTTTAACCGTCCGCGCTAGCGACATCCAATCCCCACCACCACCCACCTCCATTGTTGGAGCTACAACAACCTTCATCGGAGCTCTGATTTTGGGTGACATGGGGTGCCGTTAGCGCAGACCTTAGAAAATAAGAGAATATTGGATAAATGGGGTTTGGATCCAGCGGAGCTCCGATTTGGGGTGAGTTGTATTAGCATTGGGTTATGTTTATATCTGTAACATTTTCACAAATAATAACATTTACTGTGTTGTAACACAGTATATATATATATATATATATATATACACACACACACATACTAGGGTATGCCCGTGCCTGAAGGCACGCTGAAAATTTTGAAAACTATGAAGTCGTGTATAATTTAAATAATAAATGTTTTATATATTATAAGTGTAATTTTTCAATGTATTGAATCGTGTAAATTTAAGTACTCTTGAATCTTGTATAATTAAGTCAAAAGGTTTTTTTATGACACATAAATGTAAAGAGTTTAAATTTTTTTTCACAACACATGAGTCGAAACAGTTTACAACACATCTGCCCATGCCTGAAGGCACATCGCTAATTTTAAAAAATGTACGTCGTTGATAGGACCAAACGTCGCATTTACAAATATTGTTGCACAATTTAGAAAATTTGGACTTAATTTCATTTGTTTATATAACTATTCACCATTTTTAAGAAAGAAAAAATAGCAAACGTCAACACTAATATTCTGTCTTGAAACTTGTGTAAACATCATCGATTTAACTTAGTAACATCATCGATTTAATTCACCTAATAGTGAAAGAACACCAATTTGGGACATATTTGTACTAAATAGAAGTTGGATTAGGAAGATTCCATACTCAATACCCAATGAACGTACATACGTAAATTCTATGTCGAAAAGTAGTACCCTTGGTACATTCATTCTTTTATGCACAATACCATACCAAAACTCAATAAGCATTAGTTGGTTGAAAAACATAGGAAGGGGCAACCTTAATCGGCTGACCTGCTCTACCCATGTGCACTTCTGACCCAAACTTCTCACACTCTCATTGAAAGAGGCCGGGATTAGCGGTGTTCATATGGGTCCAAGTGCCACCCCATTGACACGTATCATTTCGTTGACCAGTTGAAGGGCAAGACCTCTTGTGAATGCCATAATTGCACCTTTTGTGGAGGTATAGTCAAGTAGTTTGGCATTTCCTTTGTATGCATTCACTGATGTGGTGTTGATTATGGAACTCCCTTCCTTCATGTTCTTCAAAGAGTGCCTAGTCATGAAGAAATAGGAGAATATATTAGTCCTAAACACCCTCTTAAGTCTCTCCTCATCAATCTCCTCAACAGTAGTATGTATTGAACTTTCATCCAGTTGAACAAAAAATTTGTACAGTTGAACATAAAACAATCTTGTATCATAAATGGTAAATAACAATTTAACTCATTAACATATTACAGAAAGTAACGCTAATATAAAGCATGGAATAGAAAAGTTTCTTACACTGTAAAATTTATCATATAATAACAATAGAAATTAATATGTGACATGTAATTAACGCGCAACCTGATAACCCAAAAAATCACTTTCATATAAACACATCGTTCAAAGTAATAACGTCAATGCTCTAAAAGTCTTGCTGACTGAAATTTGCCATACTTGACGGCATTTTGAATGGGCCAAGAGAGCAATCATAATTTTTTTCCTTGGTCCCATTGGAATTCCCTGCTCTTTGAGATTAATGTATCCCATCTACCTTAGTGCGGTCATATCCAGTTCCTCATCCTTGAAATTTACGGGTTATTTTTCCAAGACAAGTGAGTGTAACAGGCCTTAAACAATATGTTGTTCGACAACTGTGTATGGACTTTTTTGTATGCCACTACCGACTGGAGGAGGTTGAGCTACCAAAATGCCACTGCATTTGCAGGTCCAACAATTATATTCGGTTTTATCATAAAAGATGTTGTGCCCATGGACCTTGAAAGTATAATAACATTGTTGCTCATATATGGAACAGTTCTACCATCAACATATGCCCTGATTACTGGTCGTATCTATAGTTCTTCATCATTCCGTGGTGATGAGAAACCCGTCAAAGTGTTGCATAAATCTGAACCAACATGATATAAATAAAAAATTCACTTACTGTTGATATAAACAACTAACATGATATAACTATGGTTGTTAATTATTGCAATGATTCACTTAATGAAATAACCAATTAGCAATTAATTTTCTCAACCTTACTATAACTTCCAGCGGCCTCACTGATACTGCAGCTGACTCTCCAATTTCATTTGCTTGTCACCTCATATCTTGTCTAATTTTCACATAACTCTCCTGCAACAATGTGGCTGCCGAATTTGATAAACGGGGGTGGCATACATCTCGACAGTATTGAATATACCTCTTGAGCCAGTGTCTTCTTTTGAAGGTCTTGTGTCACCAGTGGTCGCAAAGACCTGCTTCATATGTTTTTTAAGACCTGGTCGTGGACCCCTATTGTAATTGGAAAAATGAGTAACTAAATAATATTTATAAAAAATACTCTCTATAAAAAAAAGTATATCCACTAAAATCTATTTAGGAATAATATGGAGACATGCTTCTGTTGTATCCCATATCTCATATCCCCAGTTCTGTTGTATCCCATATCCCATATCCTTAGTAATTTGGAGTCAAAAACCACAAATAGTGCATTAATCTATATATGAACCATTTGAGCTATTTGGTAGTTATAAGAGAGAATTTAGAATGATAGTGCTGACAGAATTTAGAAACCATTAAACTATTAATGACATTATATTAGTTAAGCTATATGATGATCTGCTATCTAACCAAAATTAAGAAATCTGTATTGTAAGAACTTCCTTTTATTTGTATGAAATATTTCATACTGATAGTGTGTTTAATATGATCTATAAGCATGTAATGGAAGGAGGAAATGGTACCATAAAAAATAATGACATATATTGTATGGTCAAAGAAAAGAACTTGTGTCCTTATGAAGTGCATGAAGCTTTATTATATGAAAATTTTAGCTATCTAACTGCCCCAATATTGGAAACATTGTATCTTTTTTATATTTTATGTACTCCCAAAATAAATAATACTGAGAAAATCATGTTGGCATCAAAGAATGCTTCATAATAAATGATGAAAATAACAGAACACCATGTCTGGAATTTTGGTCTATTATCTGAATTTTTCGTAGGTTGATTGGATAAAATAAACAAATACCTATGTGATTGAATAAACGAAAATTGTAATAATACAATGAATCACCAAAAACAACAGTAAGTGGGTAGCTTATTGTTGATGCATATGTGGAGAGAATTGGTTGTGACACACAATGTTCCAATCAAACTTCCTATACACAAATTTAATTTTTTTACACTGATATATATTTAGAAACCTTAAAATAAAATCTATAGGCCATACCTTAGGCAGATTTCTTGAGCCCCGTATAAAAAGTATGCCCAATCAGTCCTTGTCCTTTTATCCTTTGATTTCTTAGTCAGACTTTGGATGCCATACCTTGATAGATTGTTAAATCAAATTTGTCAATGACCACATAGAGTGAGCAAAATGACTACACAGAGTACTTGAATCTTAATGGTAGCATAAATTCGAGCCATTGTGCATCTCAAGATTTTGTGAATCAAGCAAAGACTAATTATCCTCTCATGGTTTGAAATCATATTTATCAACACGTGTCATTTAGTATCCATTTAGTTTCAGACTAAATATCTCACATTTTTAGGTGAAAACAAAAGGTTGAAAAGTATTCCCTATTAAATTGTCTTTTGAGTGAAATTAATAATAAGAGAATTCTTTTATACAGATTCAGTATAGAGTACATAATGGACTACCTTTACGAATTTGCATATCAAAATCTCCATGATCCACCCTCGCGAAGAACATCAAAGGCTAAAGAAGCCCTCCATATGGACTCTGCACCGATGCCAATCCACCAACTTTTCCCTTTAACTCAAACGAATAAATCGTCAAAGTAGTGGCATCATCCACCATCATACCCAACACTAAAATATTAAACATCAAAAAGGAGAAAATCACCACAAAAAATAAAAAATCAGTTGGCCATTTATTCAAACATATAAAATACTACCTCCCTAAGGTCACGCTCATACTACATGTTAAAAGAGGACACTCCACTTACTGAACTAATAAGGCTGAACTGCAATCTTCCTAATTACCACACCACTGTATTTCTTGTTTTCTCACCCATTTTTATGGAATCTAAATTAAAAAATTGGAAAGAATATGAAGTTAAAATGTTGAAAGAGAAAAATAGACTAAGATCAGTAATGTTGAAAGAATATGAAGTTAAAATGTTGAAAGAATACAACCATATATACCTCAGGATGTTCCTTGAAGTTGAGAATTTTCCACCACTCTCCATTCAAAGTCCCGATATGGTCCTTTTTCCGATCTCGCGGAGTAAAAGAACACATGAATATAATATGAAAATTAAAAAAAAAGCAGTATAGTAGAAACACATTTATACAAAAAACACATTTATATAAAAATTGAATCGAGTGCGTCACACAATTAAAAAAATCTAAATTTGTTCGAAACGCATTATTGGGAAAAACATGAAGATTGTAAACAATGTTGGTATCAGAACACACAAAATTAGATCAGAATTAAACCCTCAAAATAATGTTGGTATCTTTCGGGTCCTGAACATCAACCCAATTAATAAAAACTTTCCAATAACAAAATTTATCCAAAAGCATAGAACCCAAATACAACCCTTCTATCCGAAAGCATAGAGCCCAATGACAACGATGTTAATTTCTGGATTTACGGCTTCTCCCTTTTTCTATTGATAAAGGCAACATCAATTAGAAACTAAAATAGAAGAGAAAACAGAGCAGAGATTATACCTCATATAGCTTGAACCCTAAAAACAAATTAGAAACTCCAATTAGTACCTAAAAAAAATTAAACACGAATTAGAACTCAAGTCGATTTCAATTAGTTTGAGACCTTAGTAAACACAACAAATCGTAAACTAAGCTGAGAAAATATAAAAAAAATACCAAAAAGTTAACAATCCTAAAATATAAATAGAAAGGTTAATCAATAACAACACCAAACATAAATTTTTCCATACCTATCATTTCACATCCACATCCCACGGGTCTTATCATAGCCTTCGATTAATAAAACTATTTTATGTCAAAAACCGCATCAAAAACTAAGGTACCCAATTCAAACCAACACAGAGAACTCACTTATTTTATGTCAATCTCCAAATAGAAGAGGATATGTCACATTAAAAAATGGTGAGAATTTTAAGGAGTGTTAGCTTCAAAATATAGATAACAGCAGAAGTCATCAAAAATATAGAATTTTAAGCAATGTTAGCTTCAAGTGTGTAGACTGCGTAAATTGTTATTTAATCAGGATTGCCTTCAAAATGAATTGTCAAATGGAATTACTATGAAGCCATTCCAATAAAGACCGCATGGAATATGTTGAGTGTGGTTTAAAATGATGTCACTGCTTCTATGAAACAATTGTTTTACCAAAAATTGAATTCTTTACCACCTAAGTTCAAGTCTTATAACCCCCATTCCTAAAGAAATTGGTGCAGATAATCCTAAACATAAAGCATTTGCCAACAAAAGAAATATTATTGATAGTATTGGGTTTGTATCCTAAACATAATGCATTCACCAACAAAAGAAAGAGTTGAAGGAGGTAATGAAGCATACGACTAAGCGCAGCTTGTAAAAACACAGAAAACATAACTACTTATGGAATCTCAGTATTTTAATTAGCCTACTTCTCATTCTTTTTAGACCTTAAATAGACATCACGTTAAACAGAGCTATTTCAAAAAGTATGCAGATCAAATTATGAAAGAGAATGTGGAAATACTGATGCATCAAATTACCAACACATAAAATAGACCCAATGCATGGAGTTATCTATATCATCCGCATCATATATCCAACATAAGACCCAATGCATCAAATTACTAACATCGAGAACTTGAGGGTCGTAAATTTATATTCTTGAGGCCTTTCCATCTATTATAGACCGCACATCTTCTAACCGATACGAGGATTACATCGACCAGAGGTTTATGAGAGTACTGATAGAAGACAATCCCGATTTTTATGCACCTGAGAGCACTGCCTCACTATCTCTGTTTTCCTCTTAAGGTACTTATGTAATTTTCATATAAGAATCACTCGGTCCTTTCGCCATACACCTATAATGAAACTTATTAAAAGAAAAAATAACATAGGTACCTAAAGTGGAGTTTCTTACCATCAGAAAAAGGGTAGAGTGGGGTTTAGCATCGTTTCAAACATGGCACAGATGCTCGCAGAAAGCAACCCAAAATCTGAAACAAAGAAATATGATGTAAAGACCTAAAGCCAACATAAAATCAAGGAAATTGACTGTTAAGAATAAACTAATCAGTTGACATATACTTCTAAAAACACATTGTCAAAACAAATAAAATTTAGAGAAGTAAAAGTAAAATAAACATATTGGACTTAATAGTATGAATTTCTAATAATATACCAAAACTAAAACGTAAAAACTCGCCCCAAGGGCCATAAAATAAAATGTAAATACTCCATAAATAAAATTAGAAATGAAGAGCCCTCACCTCAATGGGATTGAAAGTTATGAATTTCTCAAATTTGACAATTTGAATGGACTTAATAGTATGGATAATAGTATGACATTAATAGCATGGATAATTCATAATACATTTGAATCAACATATCCATGAAGTTGTAGGCAGAAAATAAAATTAGTCATTATAGGCATCCCAACCTTTACTTGCGTGGTACCGCAAATGACCATAAAAGCAACACGAAAATTGTAATGTTTGCTTTTTTCGTATGAAATCCCAAACCTACAAAACAAAACAGAAAAACAGAGAAAGAAACATTCAATTAGAAATAGTGATGAAATCTTTAGGGTTTAAGAGTCTAAAAGAATAAAGTTATGCTAAAAGTGGAAAAATTAAAGTTAAAGAGAATGTGCCATAGTAGCTCATATCCTAATCCATTTATACATGCATGCTTCGATAAACACCAAATTAGTAGCAAAATAAACACAAAAGCAAACCCCAAAATTAAATCAAACCTCCAAAGTAGGTTAAGCTTGAATTTTACAACCTAAAATTTTGAGTCAAGATGCATAACTTAAATATGAAACCAAACATTTTAAACCCTAAAACACTAAAATGTGAGAGATATTATAACATCGATATACATTTGAACCAAGAACGGTGATATTGGAACCAAAATCCCAACAAACATTATATACTAAAAAAGTCGCTAAAACAATAAATAAAAAAACAATTTGAGAGTCCCCCAAACTGAAAAACAGTTCCAAAATTATCAATATGGATTAAATCAGGAGTGTTAAATTATCAATCTATTAAACTGATTCAAACACCTTTGTAGGACCAAGTAAAAAAAAGTCAAAAATAGATCTTAGCCTTTACCATTTCTCTAAAAATAGAAACAAAAACAAAAACAAACTTGTACTCAGAGAAGTTACAAATTAAATGTCATAATGAAACCTGTCAAAAAAACACTTGTGGGTACACTGAAAGCCTCTTTGAGGCATTTACTCAAACACTTGTTGGCCAAATTCAATGTACAACAAAATGCAAATTTTCCCCCAAAATACACATATAAAGACGGTGGCGGCAAGATAAAAAACTAATACAGAACTCAGATTTGAAAAAACCCAAAAAGGATTCTTTGAGTGTGTGTGATTCCAAAAAGGAGCTAAAAAAGAGAGGTAGGAAGAGTAATACATGTACTTTCAAACAAAATATAACACAATCGAAATAGATCTTAACTGAAATCATTAGTTCCCAAAAAATAAACAAAAGGATGCAAAACGGATGCTACCTGCCGAAGATTGGTAAAAATGGGGGCTGAAGATCATAAAAACGTGGAGCTGAACAGAGAGTCGAGTGTCCCGTTGATTTGAGAGAGGGAGAGAGAAGATAGAGGAGAGAAGATAGAGGAGTGTTCCGGCTGAAAATGATCACGCGAGAGAGAAAGAGAGGAGTGTAGTCCTTGTTTGGTGGACCCAGAATGTTGTTTAGTGGACCAAAGTGTGTAATTTACTATTGTATCCATGTTTTTGAATTTTGGGTAAAAGGGGAAAATGAAATCAAGTGATAAAAATGGGGGAAAACTAAATAATGAAGGACCAAAAAAGGAAAGAGTTTTTTTTAATCTCAACCCTCCATTTATATTCTATGTGGCTTCAATCTCAACCACAAAGTATGTCCCCAACTTATGAATAGTAAAAATACCATCCTACTTTATTATATATTTATATATATGGTGGATCCAAACCTCTTTTTTAGGATATTGTCTTATTTTTAATGACCCGTGCTAACGGCATCTAATCCCCACCACCACCCACCCCCATTGTCGGAGCTCCAACAACTTTCATCAGAGCTCTGATTTGGGGGTGACATGGGGTGCCTCTAGCGCGAACCTTAGGAAATAAGAGAATATTGGATAAACGGGGTTGAGATCCACCGGAGCTCTGGTTTAGGGTCAGTATGCATAGCATTGGGTTAAGTTTATATCTGTAATATTTTCACAAATAATAAATGTTATTGTTTGTGAAAATATTACATCGGCATCCTATGTCACCTCAAATCAGAGTTCTGATGAAGGTTGTTGGAGATCCGATAATTGGGGTGGGTGGTGGTGAGGATTGGATGCCACTAGCGCGGACCATTAAAAATAAGATAATATCAAAAAAAGAGGTTCGGATTCACCGCATACACACACACACACACACACACACATACTGTGTTATATGAACACAGTAAATGTTAATATTTGTAAAAATATTACATATATAAACCTACCCAATGCCACCCCTACTCACTCCAAATCGGAGCTCCGGTGAATTCAAATCCCATTTATCTAATATTCTCTTAATTTCAGAGGTCATTGGCACCCTATGCCACTACTACCCACCCCAAATCGTAGCTCTGATGAAGGTCGTTGAAGCTCCGACAATGGGGGTGGGTAATGGTGGGGATTGAATGTCATTAGCGCAAACCTTTAAAAATATGGTAATTTAGAAAAAAAAGAGAGGTTTGGTTCTACCGTGTAAATATTACTTTTTGTGAAAATATTATATATATAAAACTATTTCATAAATATATTAACACAGTAAGTGTTATTGTTTGTGAAAAAATGTCACAGATATAAAACTATTTCATTTTCTGGTGTATACAGTAAAGTTTAATATCTGTGATATTTTCACAAACAATAACATTTACTGTGTTATTACATTACAAAGTGTGTGTATATATATATATATATATATATATATATATATATATATATATATAATATGCTCCTATTTTTAAAGGTCTACGTCACCGGCACCTAATGTCACCCTTACTCACCCCAACCCGGCGCTCTGGATGATCGAAATTCCATCTATCCAATAGTCTCTTATTTTCAAAGGTCCACGCCAGTGGCACCTCATGACACTCTAGTAGATCCAAAACCCATTTATTCAAAAGTCTCTTATATTCAAAGGTCCACGCCAGCGGCACCACATGCCCCCTACCCACCCCAAATCGGAGCTCTGATGAAGGTCGTTGAAGCTCCAACAGTGGGGGGTAAGGAGTGGATGCCATTTGCGCGGAGCTTTAAATATAAAGTAATTTAAAAAAAAAAAAGGATTTCGATCCACCGGATATATATATATATATATATATATATATATATATATATATATATATATATATATATATATATACTGCGTAATATTACCATAGTAAATGTTACTGTCTGTTTGTGAAAATGTCACATATATAAAACTATTTCATATTCTAGTGAATACAGTAAAGTTTACTGCTTGTGTAATTTTTTTCTTTGAAATTTTATAGGCTTCATGGATCTTGTTTGATAAATCTCGTCGAGCAGATTTCAAAAATGGTAATTTTGTAAAAACGGATTTGTGAATCAAAAGTTATGATCATTTTAAGATTAAAAAAAAATTCAATCACTTATGTAACTTCCTAAAAGAAGTTACGGATGATTTGTTTTAAAAAGGGTAAAATTGTGAAAAAATTCCCTAAAAAGTTGGAATATGACCTATATGGTTGTTCAAAAGTCAATATGACTTATATGTATGTTGATCTGACAAATAGGACTTAAATATAATTTTCTCTATATTCTACTCTTTAAAACCTAGAGTGGAGAAATCTGTTTTAAAATTAAATAGACATTTAGTGTCTTGATCCCAACAGTTAGAAGTATTTATTTGCACTCCAAAACTATATTTGAGTTTAGGCGGTCCCTCGTCACTTCTAAGAGACTTTAGTATGTGGTCTCTCACTTAATCTAATACAACAATGTGGGACTATGATATTGCGTAAATATTATTAAACATAGTTATATTATCATACGATTTCCTAAATATAACAATGAAATACTATAATACAGCGCAAGAGATTGGGATTATAATATAATTATTATTAAACAATTTTATATGAATAAAACTATGTTGACGTACAAAAAAATCCAAAATTCATACCCAATGCATTAAAAGCTTATATCTTAATGTTGTGGATACAGCCAGAGCATAGAAGTGGGTTCCTCCCACTACATAAAAGGCTTATACTCATTTTTGTCCTATTAGACAGATACACTTTGTGAATTTTTTTGTGGGTACGTGTAGCTTTACTCAATTTATATTATATAACATCACTAACGACAATACTAAATACTAGAAAGTATTGGCCATACACAAACCACATCTTGATGGACCCAAACAATTCTATTTTAATGCTGCTAAGAAAATAATCTAGGGGTAATAGTTATGAAGTCTTATTCACTTGGTTAATGAGATAAAAAATCTTTTGACTAAGTCAATGGTTTCAAATGTCCAAATTTATCAACTCAGCGCATTAAAATGACAAATACATCCTCAAAATATCTTTGATAGCTTATATCTCATTTTTTGCAAAAAAAAAAATCATCAAATCTTTAAAAGTTTATAACTTCAAATCTATAAATTCAAAATCCACAAAATTTATATATTTGGAATCTGCTCATCAAGGTCTATCAAACAACACATATATTCGATATTTTTTGACGAAAAATTGAAACAGATAAATTTACTGTTTCCGATAAATTTACCGTTTCTGTAAAACCTCCATTTTTTCGCCCAAATCTCTTATTCTCCAACTCGGACGATGGTGCCGCTGACACGGACCAGAAAAAAATAAAGAAATAGATGAAGAGAGAGAAAGAGAGAGAGAGAGAGAGACACTTCGACGAGAATTTCGGAGGCCTTCACCAAGATTTTTCGGTGAGCTGTCTCCGGTGCGTCTCTGATGGAGTGGAGTGCGACGACTATAGAGAGAAAAAATGTGGGGTTATGTGTTTGGTTTTGTAGAGAGAAAGTGAATTTAAATGAGTATATGTGAGGATACATTTGATTAAATAGAGAATTAACGTCGAGATCATGTTCCTTTCTATATTTGGATTTATAGGACAATGGTTTTCAGATTTATAAATCTAGTCTCTGTGATACAATAACATTTATTTGTATGGTCCTTTAGAGTTAGAAATACATAAAACATATAATTTTATTTATTTTTGTTAAAGAGGTATTTATATTTATACCCTTAGTTATCCTCATTCTAAAAATAAACACATAACCCCACCTCCAACCCACCCAGAGGAATCCTCGTCGAAACGCCGAAATCCTCACTAGGATTCTCGCCGGATTATTTTTCTCTCTCTTCGTCTATTTTTTTTCATTTTTTTGGTCCGTGCCAGCGCCCCATTGTCAGTGCTGGAGAATAAGGTTTTTCGTTGGTAAAGATATAGTGTTCGTCGGGAAAAAAAAATGGAGTCTTCGCCGGAAAAAAGAGATATCGGTTTCAATTTTTTTGTCAAAACATATTAAATATGGGTATTGTTGGATAGATCTCGACGAGTAGATTTCAAATATATAAATTTTGTGAATTTTAGATTTGTAGATTTGAAGTTATGAACTTTTACAAATTTGATGCCTTTTTTTTGTATGAGTTGTCAAATGGTATATTAGTCATTTTTCATGGTCTTTTTAGTATATGGATTAAATTTATCAAATTATGTGAAGCGTCATATTTTTATACACTTTGAATTAAATTGAATATTTTTCCAAAACCCTTTGTTTAAATATATGTAGTCTATAATATAAAAGGACTTGGAGCATTAAAAATAAATCAATAAAATTTGATACATCTTTGACCCAATAAATAATATTACCCTTGAATTATTCCAATAATCTACCTGTGGAAGGTCATATCTAGTTTGTAAACTATCATAGTGTTTTTTATACCTAAAATTATTCGTATTTCATAGTAAAAAATTATTTATCAATAATAAAATGATGCTAATTAAACTTTCCAGATTAATGATCCCAAACAAAAATGACATTACCCCACACCAACTCTTCACCATCTCATGCACACTGCAGCCTTCGAATATTCCCATCGGAGCCTTAATATTTAGCAACGGTAGGAACTCTTATCTTCTTATAAAGTATTATCTATATAATAATTTTATTATTGTTATACCAACAATATGTAACTGATATTCAATGAAGTGCGGACTTGTAATACATATTTCGACACGTGATTTAAAAAAAAATTAGGATACGATATGCTAGGATAAGTATAATATATAATAAAATATTGTTCTTCTGCGGATCAGTCCACATTCAAGAGTGTGGACAGTACATGTGTCACCTAGCCGCTAGCGTAGAAATTATCGGTTAAATTATAGATTCTCTCTCTCTCTCTCTCTCTCTCTCTCTCTCTCTCTCTCTCTCTCTCTCTCTCTCTTCTAGGCGGTGAAGAGAGAGAGAGAGCCTATAATTTAACCGATAATTCCTAAGCCCACCGTCAGGGGACACATGTCCGTTTCGCACTATTAAAATACGGACTGTTCTGCACAAGAGCAATACTAATATATAACATATTTAAATTTATTTACTAATGAAATGAAACATAATTTTTTCATATAATACATTATTAGAGGATTAATAACATGAAATTAAGAAAATTGAATATACAAAACAAAATTTAAATACACTTTAACATTAAAAATCACAAATAAAGAAGAATCGTCATCACATGTATCAACGTGTCCGCAACATATTGGAGCGCGCACTTAATACGTGTTTTGACACGACACGCGACTCGTGACTTTCAGGAGAGTGTCCGTGCTTCGTAGCTGATATCTAAGCAAGTTTATTATTCAACTATCCGAATTCCATGGCCAGAAGTTATAGAGAAATCTCTGGCAAATGCTATTCCGACAGAAGAGATTAGTCTCGAGATACGTACAAGTTGGCTCGAGGATTACCTTCGTTACCAAAAAAAAAAACGGTCCAAATCCCGTACAACCATATTGAGTTAGTTTAAAGAAAATATTGCAATTATAAATACACTCTGCAATGAATTAGATGTATTATCTTAGATGAATATAAAAGGTTTATCCTTTTCCAAACTATATGAAAGATTCTTCTTTCACATGCATTATGTTCACCCTATTACAAGTTACAACTTATATTCTCTTCCTATGTGCCATATGAAAACTTGTAGACGTGTCTGAAGCATGGGATAACAGAAATGAGAGATAATTGTATACTATTATGCTTATGTAGTTTAGATGATACACATAATCTCAAGTATAATTTTTATCCTTTATTCAATGAGATAAAACAATCCTCTTCAGACCTGAAATTATGTTAACTTAAAATGTTGAGATATGAGAATATTAGTCAAAACCGTCTATTTGGACAATTGACCAAGTATAAGCTGAAAAATCAAGTATGAAGACCCAGAGTTATTTCTTTTTTCAAAATGATGAGGTTGATATTTAATCCTCCACTATTTGACCACATCTTCAGGTTAAGACAATGGAGCTGTCCCCTATACAAGTATTTGTACACTTTTCTCCTTGTCCTCTACGGAATATTTCAAATTCGCAGTTTTATTCTTTTTTTCAGTCGGATAGACTTTTTTTTTGGATTGCAGATGTTTGTACAACATTACAACGTGTGGCCCAGATGCATTTATGGATGTAATAACATTATTTTCAGCTAAATATAAATATTTGGAGACTAATGGTTATAACCAGAACAAATGTAATTTAAAGAATTTGTCAGGTCCTTATGCAACCCTACACATTTATGTGTGATCCCTCATGTCCTTAAAGAGATATAATCATAATCTTAGCTTCACATTGTAATATAACTATATTACATTACGGTATTTAATAGTATCTTCATAAAATATATTAAATTGACTTAAGTGAGCATCGGAAAATATATTTCCGAGTAATGCTACATCCCCAAAGTTCATTAAGCGTTTATATTTTAAGTTGGGATTCACACATAGAGTACAAATACTTGATTCACATTGGAAGATGTTTTGAAGGATATTTTTGAAATACATAGCATTATTATTTCCTAAAAGTGATGGACTACAGCCTAAACCAAAAAAAGGTTGAACCGCAGAGAAGTGCTGGACCGCATTTTAATACACGTTTAAGTACCTTGGACTAATATGATTAGTGAATTTTATGTGAGTTGCGACTATATTTTCACGTTTATTCACTCCATAATGGATAGATTTTTTTCGGTTCACGATAGGATGGAAAAAGAATTTTTAGTTCGGTCTAAGCTTCTAGTGCGTATCTAAATTTTTCAGCAATGAGCATATGAAATTTTGTAGTGCAGACATAATTATTTTTAATAAATTGAAATTTTATAATAAATATACATGAAAGTGTTAGATTTTTATTTACCAAACATACAATGTAAAGAGACAACTGTGGGAAAAAAAAATCCTAGTGATAGCCAAAGCTATTAGGGTGTTTGATTCGCAAATTTGTCATGCCAAATATCAAATCAGTGGACAAATATGACATTTGCCCAATTTTTGGTCTCTTTGATTCATAAATTTGCCTACAACCCATTTGTCTATGTACAACACTGCTAATGTATGAAAAGTGGACAGATTTTACTTTCCTATTTGGAGAAGAATTATTTGTCAAACAATTTGCCACTTCTTACATGTGCTTTTTTAATATTTTTATGCTAAAATATTTTTAAAATCATTTTACAAACTGTTTTATAAAAAAAAAATTTAATTGTTTTAAAAACTGTTTAAAAAAATATTTTTTAAAACTGTTTTATTAAACAATGTTTTATAAAAACTGTTTTTGAAATGTTTAAAAAAAACTGTTTTAACAAACTGTTATAAATTAAAAAAAAAATACTGTTTTATAAAAAATGTTACAAAAATGTTTTTAAAATGTTTTAAAACTGTCAAAAAACTGTTTTAAAAACGGTTTTAAAAAACTGTTTTATAAAACTGTTTGATTAAAAACATGTTTTAAAACTATTAAAAACACTATTTTAAAAGGTTTAAAAATTGTTTTGAATAATTTAAAAGCTGTTTTGAATATTGTAAAAATTATTTTAAAAAACTGTTTTATCAAAATTTAAAAAAAAAACTGTTTTAGAAATGTTTTAAAAAATGTTTAAAAACTTTTTATAAAATATTTAAATAAACTAATTGGATTGACTTTAATTTCGACTAATTATCATTTGATAGCTTCGTGTGAAAAAACTAGGTAAAATTTGACATAAAAATTTTACCCATGAAAAATTTTGAAATCTCCACTTTTGCCCACTTTTGAACTAAAGGAACCTTTATTATTATGGGACATATTCCAAATAGTCCCTCGGATATTTTTTAATACCCATTTAGTCCAAACTTTTTTATTTTACCTCAAAAAGTCCTTTGCCACATATTTTGGAGAGGGAGTGCCGCTAGCGCGGACCTCTAAAAATAAGAGGATATTGAGTGCTTGAGGGACTAAATTGGTTAAACTAAAAATATGTGTCCTTTTTAAAAAATATATATTTATAATAGGGACTATTTAATAATTGACCCTATTATTATTCACATCAAATATGAAATATCCAAAAAAAAATATGTTAAAGCCCATCTTTAAATCAACAGTCAAACCTTCTTTTTAACAGTTGGAATACCATTTAGTAAACATTGACTTTCAATAGTAGTCAAGGCACACAGAAAATATTGGTTTCAAAAGGAAATAAAAAGTTCAAACCTTGAGATGTGTGTAACAGCTCCTGTAACCGATCAAGAACCACTCAGAAATGAAGGTAACGTGAAAATGAAAAGTCACTAAGATATTGGCGCGGCTCAATCAAAGTAAAACAAGATATCTCACTACCAAGCCTTACAATTAATATTTTTCATTATTGTTTTTGGGCCTGAAAGTGCAATATGTTTTGCTTTTGTATTCTCTGAGTGAACCAGGCCAACATCGCAGTGACTATTTCAAACTTTGAACCGAATTATCATGCACATCTTTTATATACCCTGCAGAGAGAATACACAAAAAAAAGAGAAAAAAAGGAAAGAAATGGCATTGTTTTGAAGAAGATGAAGAAATGGTGATTAAGATAGAGGTGAAGAGAAATGAGAATGTCTTGGTGAATTTAAAAAGAAAGAAGGTGAGTAGGTGCATTTAAGACCCTCGACTACCAAACCCAGGAGAGAAGGACCAGGACATTAATAGCAACGTATGACCCATTAACCTAAATATTCCTTCCTTCTCCCCCAACATTAATGTGAGGGAATCATCTTCACAACCCTCCCCCTCATCTCTTGTGTACAATTGGGACCCAAAATCATTTGTGGAGATGGCTGTCAATTTTTTTCTTCCCCAAAGGGGTTTACCAGTCAAATAAATAACATGAAAAAACATTTTTACTCCA
The DNA here is from genome assembly GCA_949130495.1 of Sambucus nigra. Lineage (NCBI taxonomy): Eukaryota > Viridiplantae > Streptophyta > Magnoliopsida > Dipsacales > Adoxaceae > Sambucus > Sambucus nigra. The sequence goes on along the minus strand of OX422211.1, from coordinate 62,168,844 downwards.
ACAGACTTACACATGATAAAATGAGGAATAACACGATAACAAGACACGAATCGATACGAAGTTATAAATTAAAAAGTGGATCCTTAATGATTTCGGGTCATATCAATGCCAACCCGATAAGACGTGATAATTAATGAATCAGATTAGTGTTGATCCCCTTTACCCGTTAATACCTGATAAGATCCGTTAAGATTCATTAATTTAAGTAAATACGATATATTGTTGAGATTTATAAAGAGTTTATGTAGCTTATTTTTAATTTAATCATAATGAATTTTATTAAATGAGAGAATTAATAATGTCAATGATTTATGAGTCTAATTGTGTTATAAATGATCTAATATGCCAACTTGTATACGATTTTAAATAAATTATTATCTTAATGAGTAATATCGGGTGAACACGACACGACACGTCAAGATAATGGATCGGGTTTCAATATGATTTTTTCACCCGATAAAAAAGTCACGCGTTTAGATACAAACACAATAAGACTCGAACATAATAAAAATGGACACGAACACGACTTGACACGAACCGTTGCAGGTCTAAATAGGCCTATTAGAGAATAAGGAATGAATATTTATTATATGTAGAAATGTACTCTATTGAAGGAATTTATTTTGATAAGATCAAAGACGAAATGTCTTACGTAACGAGGACCTATTTCCAGAGCCCAAAATAAATAAATGAATAAAAGAAAAAATCACTCTAACATGAACACGAAGAGTAAACTACCGGCTTCATTGTTGAACGTTAAGTAATAGCTGAAAATGACATTAATAAACGAGTTAAAATCAGATTTTACCAAAAAAATCTTGTTGCTCTTTATATTCTTCATTCGGTATTGTATAATTATTTTGTCGAAATAGAGAAAATTTTACTCACGTGGTTATTGTAATTAGAATAAACAAAGATTCTAGTTTATGAAAGGCCTACGTGTAGCATGTTTTGTTGAAAGATAAGAGTTTTCATGTTTATCTGTAACGGAATAAATTTACATCAAATTAGATAATAGTTTAGTTATTTTTTCTTGTACTTGGAAGAACAAATTCATAGTTATGAAAGGAATATGAGTGGTAAGTGTTAATATGTAGGTCGGGTTATACTCTGTAGTAATTCGTATTTTTCTAGCATATTATAATTTTATTAATTGAAGATTATTTATTACTTGTGTATTCTTCTGGCGTTAAATTATTTTATTAATTGCAAATTAATTATTACTTTAGATAAAATAGTAATAATTTTAGACGATGATTAAATATGCATAGTACGTGATTTAATTGTGTTTTTCATATTAACTAAAATGTTCATGCCACATGTTATTATTTATTAATGTATGTAACTAATTATGTGGAATATATGCTATTATGCAAAAATAAGTAATTGATAGTTTTATTTTACGTCGTGAGGTTTTTCCGTGAGATATGAGGTAAAACAAATTGAAGCAGACTCTAGAGTGATACGGAGACTCGATTACATATTTTTATCATCTTAAGTTGGGCCCACGAGATAGGTATCCATTTAGGCTAAGTTTTTTATCATTCCATGTTGCATTTTTTACCCATTTGGGGGCCCAAAACTAGACCTTAAGTGGAGGCCCGAGAGTTAGAGTTATTAATTAGTATTATGACTCTCTAATTAGTCTTTATGATTAGAAAATAAAACCCTAGCAGCCATAAAACTTGTGGGAGAAGCAGAAAAAGCTTGGAGAAGAGGAAATACAAGGATTCTAGTCTATATTCGATGTTCTCTAATTTTAGGACAACAAGTCTCTACAATTAATCTTTTAATCTATAATTCATTTAGAATACTTGCTTTTCCTTTATAAATCCGAGATTAGAAGCATGTCTAGGATTTAATTTAGTAGTTCTTAATCATGTTATGTAATTAGGTTTAATTAGAAGTTGACATAACCTCACTATGCAATAGAGATTTATATATTAATGGACAAACTAAGAAATTGAGTGGATTTAACTATGAATCTCGATGTGGAATTCATGTTTTGGGATTTTCCTTTGACGATTAGTTAAATCCCTATGTAAATTGGAATTATTACGCCTAAATTTGTAGGTTATTTAGATTCGTTAATGGTTAAATGTTGAACCATGTTTAATGGTGAGACTTTGTGAAATTAACCCTTGTTTTGATAATTAAAACTCATTCTTGAAAACTGATTAGGATCATTCATATATGTTTAGGTTTGAGTTTGGGATTGTTTGGGATGATGGGGTAAAGGTTTTAGACTGTTTAATGGAGGTTTTGGAGTGATTTGCGAATTCTGCGACGAAACAACAGTTCTGTGGAAATCCCATTTGAGCACTCGTTTGAATGAGGTTGCTTGGATTATTCAAATGATGATCTTTTCTCGTTCAAACGAGATTGTCTAGTCCGTTCAAACGAGGAATTTTTCCCATTCGAAAGAGATTTGTCATTTTGTGAGATTGTTTATACAATTTATAGAGAGACATTTCGAGTTGATTATAGTGGTCGGATTATTGTTGGACATGTGGGGAGAGAGTTACTCAATTAGTCTACGTATATATTATGTGATGTGTGTGTGTGTGAGTGTGTGTGTGTGTGTGTATATATATATGTATGTGTGTGTGTGTGTGTGTGTATGTTGTTGGTTTTGTGAATATACAACAGTCGTGGTGAATCTATCGCGATGATAGAGGTCGATGAATTGACCATTAGTGGGGTCTTCGTATGGTTCTACCTAATAGTGTGATTATGTATTGATCCCTCACTCTTTCGTGTGTGATTTAACTTAGGTAAGTTCATAAGGTGAGCGACTCCTATGGATTTATCGATAGAAACACAAGAAGGTCCCCGAAGGTCATTTCCTTCATGTGTGATTCAAGTGTGACATTAATTAAATGAATATTTTAGTCTACTGGTAGGCAATTATAATTCGTGGGTGGCATTGCAGGGAGTTATTATATGGGTGTATTCTTATATGCGTAGTTAGAAACATCTTTATTACACCGGTTATGGTTTGCGTATTTGCCAATCTAGTGATTTGAGGAATTAATGTAATGATTACCTTGACTTAGGGACTTGTGAATAACATTCCCTTTAGATGAGAAGTGAGATACTTATTGCATGGGAGTTTCAACGAGTTGCATGTTATTGTAAATGAGTCGCACGATTTATATTGATGTTATTGGAGAAATTTCTTGCAACTTTCAGGCTCTGGCCCAATATACATATATAAATTATTTTTCAGGCATTATTAGATAGGATACTCAGGGATGAGACGATTTTAGGCATTTTATTCTCTCCGGTGCATTCTAGATTTCAGTTAATTCTTACATAGGTTTCTATTTATTTTATTTAGTTCAGTTATTCATTTCATAGCTTGTATGGACTTGAGTCCTAGTAAATGATTTCAGTTTAATAGTTGGATCAGATTTGTAAACTATTTTTTATTTTGTTTGGGATTTTTTTTTATTTCAGAGTTCATTTTAGCTTCTAGATATTGTGGATGGTTTTAAATCCACTTTTGTTTATTTATTTCTTGATGTTGAGAATTATATAGATTATTAGACAAGACTTATCTTCTACACATTAGCATGTCCGCCTATTTTGTGGAAAATAAGGGTTGTTATAGTTGGTATCGAAGCATCCGAGTTTTAGTGTCCTTAGATTTTGTGTGTGCTCGTTATGTCCTACGTTGCATTCTTTGATATGTATAGCCCTTTTTATTAGGATTCGTTATACTCTTTTTCTATACGTTTACTGATGAGATTTTTTTTTTTTACTTTTCGATGGTGAACACTAGAATTTGTAGACCATGAGGGACTACCAATGAGTCTGTTCGAAGGGAGAGTTAGCAGAATTTGCAACCACAGAAGGTACCACCCGTAGCTTTGGCAAAAGACATAGCAATGATAGTTATCGAGGCATTCACCATGATGATGACTACTATGTGCAGCATTTTCCTCAGCCGCAACAACAATCGCAGCTGCAGATGTAGCCACTATAGCAGGTGGTGATTTAGCCTCAGACCTCTATATGAAAAAAATCACGGGAGGCCTTTGGTAAATGCTACCCACTGGAGTTTACTGGGAGTGTTGATATCTTAGTGGATTATCAGTGGAAGAGGGATATATAGAGACATTTGAGGATAATCAAGTGCACGAAAGTTCACAAACATATTTTATTTTCGTTCAGAGTGGTGGGAGAAGCTTTACAGTGGTGGGAGTCAATCAACACAATTGAAAAGAAGGATGTTTTAATCATTATGGAATTTTTGGTTTAAGTTCGATGATAAGTAATTCCCGCCTGTAATCAGGATCGAGAAGAAAGGGAAGTTTATGGACCTCAAGCAAGAGGGTCACACCGTTGCAGAGTATAAGGAGGAGTTTATTAATCTCTCATTAGTTTCTTTAGAGATGAGGTAAAGACTTAAGATAAGAAGATGGAAAAGTTCGTCTCTGTATTGACTTGGTGCATCAAGATGAAATTTTTTAGGAAACTCGACTTTTACTACTTTCACACCGGTGGTAAATTCCTTACTACTTCATTGTCAGGATCACAGTGGATTTTCAAAGAGTAAGGGCAAGAACAGGCCCAATTTGGACTCATCCAGCTATCAGAGCAAGATGTATGGAGGTGGTAGTCAGAGGATTTAACAACCTAAGGTGCCTCAGTCTCAAGAATAATATCAAAAGAAGCATAAAGGACATGGTGATCGTAGGTCCCATTAGGTCTATCCATAGCAGTTCTAGCGGGGAGATCATGGTCAACGGTAAAAGTGTCTAAGTTAGCAGGGCCAACCGCTAGAGAAGAACCATTTTAACGTTACTTTTTTACTTATGATAAGATGGGACACATTCCTAGTAGGTGCCTTAGGGGTAATCAGGGATCACAAGAATAGGGCGGTCAGAGAGAGTACCAGGCACCACAGGGCAAAACTGCTGCAGCAGTACTAGCACTTCCAAAACTGCCAGAGCCACCAGCCCAACTCCACGGGAAATTGTTGTTACATTATGGTCGTGTATATTATGTCACACCAAGGGATACGCAAGCACCAATGCAGGCATTGGACGGTATGTTTCCTATCTTTGGGAATATATGACGCATTTGATTTAATACTAGTGCATTATAGTTATTTATTAGTACTAGTTTTGCTCGATCGTCGGGAATAGTAGACTTATCTTTTGATAAAGTACTACACATTGATTCACAGTAGATATAGTACTACACATTGATTCACCGTTAATAGGACACCTATATGTTCCATTTGTAGGGGAATAAAGGTGGATATTAGGAGACTTAGATTTGTAGTCGACTTTCTTGTGTTAGATATGTCAGAGTATGATGTTATACAGGGGATGTACTATTTGTCCACTTATAGTTCTTGTGTGGATTGTTATAGGAAGTACATCGTCTTTTCCATTCTGGGCAACAGATGTACTTAGTTATGATTCCTCACCCGGATGGAGGGTTGAGCACGCGTGTATACTACATTGAGGAGGTTACTTCTGTAGGAGTTACCATATCGCTAGATTCCATTTCAATCGTAATGGTATTTTTTTTAAATGTTTCAGGAGATTTTGGGGTTACCAACGATTAGAGAGATTGAGTTTATGATTGACTTGGATCCGGGTACGAGACATATTTCTCGAGCATGCCTTTAGAAATTAGAGATCTTAGAGACTAGATTCAACAGATTTTAAGGCAAGGTTTTATTTGAAGAAGTACTTCACTTTGGGGAGCTCCAAACTATCCGTAAAGAATAAGGATGAATCTTTGAGATTGTATGTCGATTACCGAGATTTGAACTAGGTCACCATATGGAAAAAATATCCATTACTCCATATTAATTCCTTGTTTGACTAGTTGAGGTGTGATTATTTCTTCTTGAAGATTTATTTGAGATCAAGGTACCATCAGTTGTGGATTCGAGAGCGGGATGTTCCAAAGACAACATTTTTTACGAGGTATGGGCCATACGAGTTTATGGGTTTTCTATTTGTGTTAATCAATGCACCGATAATATATATATATATATATATATATGTGTGTGTGTGTGTGTGTGTGTGTGTGTGTGTGTGTGTGTGTGTACTGGCCGGCTCAAATGCGGACGTAACTTGCGGAAGGATTTTTTCGTATTTTTTAAAAATAGTAAAAAAAAAATTTGACTTGATTTTTTTCTGTGGTATTTAAACATTCCAAGGGACCCCTATAAAAAATCAGCTCAAAATGAATTGTTTTGGTATTTTTAAAAAATCGGTCAAACATATGTAAGTTTTTAATGCTCTTTAAAACTGACATATGTTTGACTGATTTTTTAAAAATAGTAAAATATTTCATTTTGAGCTGATTGTTTTTATAGGGGTCCCTTGAAATATTAAAATACCACAGAAAAAAAATCAAGCTGAAATTTAATTGTTTGTTATTTTTAAAAAATACACAAAAATCCCTCCGCAAGTTAAATCCGCAAGTTGCGTCCGCATTAGAGCATGGCTGTATATATATATATATATATATATATATTGATTGATGATAAGCTGATCTATTCTCGAACTGCAGACGAGCACGCATAACACTTGTGGATAGTCTCACATATGCAATGACACCATCAACTTTATGATAAGTACAAGAAGTTTGGGGTTTGGTTGAAAACGTTATAGTTCTTGGGTCACATTGTATTTGAGGCAGGAATATTAATAGACTAGAGTAAAGTTATGGAAGTTGTGGAATGGGTGCAACCTACGACTCGTACGGAGGTGCAAAGTTTTTTTGGTTTGGCAGGCTACTATTGTCGGCTCATTTAAGGGCTCTCGAAGATAGTTGTGCCTTTGATGAACTTGATAAAGAAGGGGTTGGAATTTGTTTGGGATAAATCTTACCCATAGGCTTATGATGAGTTAAATCCAACTTGACTTCAGCTTTCGTGCTCACCTTAACTCGCGGTGGGGTGGAGTATAAGGTGTATACTAATGCGGGACTTAGGAGTGTGTTGATGCAGGAGGATAGGCCAATAGCTTATGCTTCTCACAAGCTTAAGCCTCATGAGGAATTACCCTACACACGATCTCAAGTTAGTAGAAGTGATCTTTGTACTTCATAATTAGAGGCACTATCTTTTGGGGAAGAGATTCCATCGTTCCATAAACCATAAGAGTTTATAGTTCTTGTTCACATAGAGGGAGTTGAACATGAGGTTGCGTAGGTGGATTGAATTCGTGAAGGAATATTTGTTTGATATTCTATAACGCCCGGGAAAGTCGAACGTAGTGAAAGAAACCTTGAGCCATATATCAACAATTAGACTTGAAGTAGTATGGAAGAAGAAGTGGGGTTCACTTAATATGGTGGATGAGTTGAATATGACATTCATGACAGTCTTGACCCTCACACTACAGATAATCATTCGGGTTATAAAGGCACAGGAGGGTTATTCTTCTTATCAGGAGAAGATCCGATAGTTGTTAATAAAGATAGCATAGTCATACTCCATAGGATTCGATGGAGGCTTTCAATTCCATGGTAAACTTATAGTTCTCGAAGTGGAGGATTTACGATAGGAAGTTATGATCGAGGTGTATAGGTTTCTTTTTACAGTGTATCCAGGTGGGTATAATATGTATCAGGTAATGAGGTGTTAGTAGACATAAAGAGGGATGTCAATGTGTTTGTGTCTAAGTATACCACTTTCCAAATTGTGAAGGCACACCTCAGGCCCTAGACATCATTAATTTGGTGAAAAGTTTTGATGAGGATAACATCTTAGTTAATAGCCTCAGACTTATAACATCATAATTTGATGACAAGGTCTGAGGTAAGACATCATACTTGGATGAACTCAGACCTTATAACATCATAATTTGATGACAAGGTCTGAGGTAAGACATTATTAATTTAGTGAAAGCGTTATGGGGATAACATCTTAGTTGATGGCCTCAGACCTTATAACATCATAGTTTGGTGACAAGGTTTGAGGTAAGACATCATACTTGGATGACCTTAGACCTTATACACCATTCATTTGGTTTACAAAGACATCATTGTATTGAGATTTCAGACCTGAACACACATTTCATGGCAAAGAAAATCATTCGATAAACATTCAACAAATAAAGAAATTAGGCCCTCCTCAGAGGTCGATATAGGTTAAAAGAGTTACAATCTACAAGGTAATCGAGTTTGCAATCAGAGGTTACAGTTGAAATTCATAATGAAAAGTTACAAAAAGCTTCACAAAAATTGCCTAAGGATTTGCAGCTACAGTGTTGGCATCCTCGACCTCATTCCCTTGGCCGATATTAGTCACCTCGGCCCCATCATCTCTGAGGTTGGCACCCTTAGTCTCTGTAACATCTTGAGGTGTAGTCTCTACAGGGGCAGCATCTTCCTCTTCAACCTCTTGAAGGGACTGGGCAAATTGAGGATTGGTAAAACCCAGACCAATGAAGTCAGAGGCTTTTAAGCTCCCTGACTCCTTCTCCTTTGCGGCCACCCATTTGCCAGTTTCCTTAATACCTCTTTCGAGATACTCAAAGCCAAAGTTGATGAATTCATCAGAGACTTTGTAATCAGCCAGGATCCCCTCAGAATCATCCTCAAGGGCTGCCTTCACTGCAGTATCAACCTTCTGCTGGAGAACGTTGTCCTTGGTCTTCAGAGAAGAGGTGTGATCCTTTTTAAGCTTGGAGATCTCTTTCTCTGACTGCTTGACCTTCTTGTCAGACCCTTCAAAGGCAGACTTTAGACGATCTACCTCTGTATTCAGAGAGTCCTGCACCTTCTCGACCTCTTTGCCTTTCTCAATAAGGGGCAACTTCTTCAGAGTCCAGTTGGCAAGATAGTGCATAGCAACGATGCCCTACAAATCAAGAGTTAAGTGTATAAGTCCAAATTTAAAGAAGAGGTAACACTTGGAATCAAATTGAAATTCGAATCTCACCTAGATGGACCTATGAAGGACAAACTTAACTAGTAGAGGAGTATCCATGGAGCGATAAAAGCGTTTGTCAGCCTCGGTCATAGCAGAGCTGATGGCATCCAATGCCTGTATACTGTGGCCTATCAGACTATCATTGATTTTCAGCTGATCCAAACGAGCATCCAGTGCATCTTTAGAAGATATGGGGATGGCCTTTTGGGCCTTACTTTTACTCTGATCCTCGGGGGAAGTGGTTGTGGTCTTTCTCTTTTTTGTGGAATCAACCTTAGATGCACCGACACCCTTCTTCGATGGGGGAGGAGGAGGTATATTCAGGATTGCCTTCTTTACAAGCTTCGTCAGACTTGGGCAGACATCTCCCAGATTTCATCTGAAATTCCTTCGGGGCGTTCTGCAGATAGAAAAAACCTGAGTTAAAAGTTCAGAGACGTAAGAACTCAGAGGTTTAACTTGATTGAAATAACAAAATAAGCACTTACGGAGCTCAGTGAGAGGACTCCCCCCAAGGCCAGTCTCAGAGAGATAGTAAGGGGTCATCATATGTTCAAACTTGACCAACATACCATGATTCCCCTGATCTTGAAGGTCTTTTACTCTTTGAAGATTATTTTGTCTTAGCCCAGGGTCGGACCTAGTAGCTATTTACACCTTGCCCCATCTCAGGGGTATCCTCGACTCTAAGTTCGAAGAAGGGACACAAGGGCTAAATTCCTATGACCCTGAGATAAAAAAAATACCGCGACTTCCAATTATGATTACTAGTTTGGGTGACCTACAACATCTTCTTAGTTGACTTTCGAGCTAAGAAATGGTAATATCTCGGATGATTCTTGGCATAGGAAGGGATGTAGCATCCGATGAAGACCTGAATAGGAAGGTCTGAACGATTGACAACCCTCCATAAGACAATAGCTCCAATTATCACCCTTCAGGCATTAGGTGATAACTGGGAAGGAGCTAAGTTGATGTAGGAAAGTATGGACCTAATGGTGGGATGAATGGGAAAATAAAATCCCAACTTGAACATCTGCTCGTACAAGCTGATCTCACCATCTCGGACACCAAAAGCCCTCTCTTCCCTCAGAGGTCTTCTGAGTTTTATGGAGGGGCTAATGGAATATAGATGCCTGAAGTCAAGAAGGTCGATCTCGGTGATAGTGCTTTCTATCTCGGCTGCCTATGAGGTGTCAACATCGCTCTCATCCCCATCATCATCATTCGATTCAACGTCGGCTTGAGCGGATGATGGGGCACCACTTGGGAACCTCTGAACGAACTCGGTTCCTGTGACGGCCGACAAGGGAATGGATTCAAGGATTAGAGGAACAGCCACGCTAGGTCCTACAATCTCAACGTCGTAGGAAGAATGCGATGTGCTCGAACTCATGTGAGACGAAGCCAGACTAGAAACCTCAGCTTGATCAGGGACTTGATCCTGCTTAGTGGAAAAATCTATAGCCTCTTGAAAGGAGTCCACAGACATAGGGTCTGAGGTAGACGACTCAGACTTAGACATGGGGGTAGGTTCAACAGGGACCTCTGTTGATTTAACTAGTTCGGTTGGCTCAGGGTATATGACCTTCAGAGGGGGTGGAAAGATAGGTCTGAGGGGGAACACCTCTGCCCTACGAGCCTCCTCTTGGGCTCTTTCTATTTGCCTAATTTTATCTAAGGTCTTCTCCCTAAGAGAGGGGAACTCCTCCAAGAGTTAATAGAGAGGTCTAAGCATATGGGGACGACCCTACACTTGCGACACTAAATCCTAAATAAACAGGATTGACAATTAGGCCTAAGGATCAAACTGGGTTTTTAAACAAGAACATGCAAGAACAAGAGCTACCAGAAAAATCAAACACCTGCCGGAAAACCCTAAAGAACTCACCAAAAAAAGAAAAAAGCAGAATTAAAGCCTAAAAGGGAGTGCAAAAAAGAGAAAAGAGGGTACCTGAAAGAAACCTTGGCAAGGGAGGAGACGATTGGGGGTGTGAAGATCCTTGAGAAGTCCAACTTGGCTCTGGTAAAGAGAGAGAATTATAGAGAAAACCAAAAAGCGAGGAAATGAAGAAATGAAGGAGAAAGACAGGAAATGAGGGTTTAACCCTCAAATAGCCCCACACGCTTCCCAAGGCCCATCATTGCCTTGGGATCCCAAAAGACTAACATCTTTAAGATTACCTGGCACGCCACCTACTTCAGTTATTGACAAGTGTCAAAATAATGGTGGCACAAAGAAGAAAAACCTCGAAGCTTTACACCCCATAGTCACTTGTTCCCATATGTAACTAAGGGCTAAGGGGTGATTGATATGCCATATATGTGCCCAACTGCTCAGAGACATAAACCTCGGCAAGGGAGATGGCCGAGGTCAGAAGGGCCTTAGATTGGCCCCAGCGGTCTCATCCTAATCAAGGTCGGCCACGTCCGATGTTACTAGTTATCTCAGCATGAGAGTTCTTCATGATCCATAGAGGCAGTTATCCATCTAGTCATCCAAGGCTTGCAACCTCAGTTTGGTTCAGGCCGAGGTTGCCATTCCGTCATCATAACCAATCTCGACTAGGGATCAGCCGACGATCCTGCTACGTTACCATTACCTCGGCCCAGGCCAACGTCACAGCTCAACATACCTTACCTCAGCTCTCTCACTGGGCCAAGGTCACCACCTCGTCCTCTTCTAGGCCGACCTTGGGACCATTCATAGGTGGACGAGTCCTTATCAACATATGTATTATTGGAAACATGTGTACACAATCAGTTATAACCGAATCATTCCCCTCACGTGAGGGAATATTGAGGTCATCATTATCTACATGAGATCAGCCAGGTGTCATTCTCACACTAGTTCGATCCTCATGCACATGCTCATTGCATGCTTGGGGGGTACATTGCACCCCCTAGGCACTATATATGAAGGTCATCCTCTACCTTGTAAAGGATCCTTGAAATTGGAAACCTTAGCTAAAACCCTGTCCAAATATACAATAGAGAGAGAAAGCTTGAGAGATTGTATCCATGGCCATTAGTGCCCTCTTGCAGTGATATTAAGCACACACTTGCACAGTTGACGAAGGCCTAATTGGCTAAACCACTTATATTCCGGTGTTGATCCTCTTCTCCTCACCACAATCCCTTACATATATATAGTATACTCATATGCTGCCATCGTTATCACTATTTTGAGCGTACAAACACCTTGACTGGTGGTACTATTTCCAGCATCATCAGGTATGTGTTTTGAGTTTTTCTCAAACCTCATCCGAACGAACTCAAAAAGATGGCTCTTCCCATTCCACTCATTCTTTATTCTTTTGATTTCATTTTTGTCCTTTTATTTTCATCTCCCTTTCCTTTTAATCACCCACAATATTCCTTATATAACATCTCTCTCAAATCCTATCTTGGATCATAAGCTAATACATATTACTATATGTTGACACAAAAATGCTCCATCTACGAGGATCAGTCAGAAAAGGACACATGTCATCCTACGTGGCAATATTTATACTTATTCGGAACTTGAGGAGAGTTGGTCAAGACCCGAGGAGACTTAGTCGGCACCCGAGGAGAGTTGGGCAGCATACCAACCAACACATGTCATACCAAATAACTCAAGGAAGACCAACCACCATAGAAAGCCAACAGTTATATTCATTGTATATAGATATAAATGTCTGAATGTATAAAGACATTGTATCTCTTTAACTCCCATCACTATAAATACATGTATTCCCTTAGCCAAAGGGACAGACAACTAAGAGACACGATACACAAGATACACACTCTCTCTCTCTACACCATATTGTGCTATTGTAAACCCCTGGGAATAAAATAACAGTGGACATAGGCTTTATTCATAGCCGAACCACTTTAAAAACCTTTTGTCTCTTATATGTTTGATATACATGTTTATCTTCATCTTCAATCTCACACTCATCATTTATCTATTGTTGACGCCACTAAAATGGCAGAGGCCATTTTCTGTCTTCAACAGATTGACGTCGTCTGTGGGAATTCGACACAAGAATTCTTTCCATCTTATTATTAGAAATGAAGTTCGTCGTCAAACGCTAAGTCTTTCTATATTTTTATATGAATAATTACATGTTATACATATAATATTCCATTCAATCATTAATTACATATTCAGATATTACATAAATTTTAGAATCCATATAACATTGTTATATAGAATGATTTGTCGTCTTATATGCAATCTGAAATTCAAAGACGGTAACCACATCATCTTATTTATTTTGCTGAATTATACAACTCAATTTTTATTCACCTATAGATCTAAACAAACTCTATCAAATTTGATAATTTTTATTGTTGATTCTGAAACGAATTTTAAAAGATCTTTGACGACTATTCAAATTCCCATAATATTTTTAATCAGAGAATAAGAAATGTTAAAGTCAAGAATAATTTTCTCTCTCCAGAAAATCTTAATTCTGGCCCAGATCTACCATTCTCATCGATTTGATTTGTATATGTTTTATTCAATTTTTAGATATCTGCAAATCTTTGTCCCTCTGGTTCAAGGCCAATTTCTATACAAACCCGTTCGTAGGGTTACAAAGGGGATAAAGATGCCCATATGTTGATTCCCATATATTAAATCTTCTGATCTGGAGATAAGCATTCAAATGGTTTTACCAATAAAATTGATGATTTTCTTCAAATAGACTTTTCTTTTTAGAAAAATATAGAAGGAACCGCCTCAATTTTGTGGCTCCGACAGGTCTTTACTGGAAGATCCACATTAGCATCGGGTGAAATCAATTCCATCTGAGCAACAGACTCATGTATTAACTCTTCACCAGCATAACCATGGCTTGGAGTAAATCAAAGTCAGTCAGTTATGAAATCAATAAAGAATCGTAATCGCCGAATCTTCATATTCGTCGGGCTTCTTTGGCCGATCAGAACCTACCCTAGGCACAAAAGGTCCATAAACCCTTAAAAACAATTTTCAACACCTAAAAGTGAAATCGTAAGAAATCGACAACAATTCAATACCCAGATCCACAATTCTGAATATACTTTTCACTGTCGTCCATACCTATTATCTGTTCGGAGGCAGTTAGGATCACTTGGAGTTGTTGGTCGGCAACAGTGTGGCATCATTCGGACGTTTCTCGACATAAGTGTAATATCGATTGGGATTCTCTTAACCACCTGTATTTGGTCGGTAACGTACAAAAACTTGATCGGATAGTGGTTGTTGGTCGGCAAGATCTGCTGCTGGTCGGCGATCTCTAGATTAACAACTCCTATATGTTTTAATAGGAAGGAGGTCCCTACCATCTGATTACAGATCGGATACTCATACCATAGGTCGTCATACTCAATTATTGATTGGAACCGGTGGTCAGCACAGGTCGGCACCATCCAGCGCTGGTCGAAATCAGTTAAATAGGTCGACGATCATCTACATCTTGGTCGACGACATCTCAGTCTTATTCGGAGGCTTCAATTTGCTGGTCGACAACTATCCAACCAATTACTTCTTGGTTAGAAACATCTGATGTTGGTCGGTGACTATCCAACAGCTGGTCGACAATATCAACGCACCATTTTTTCTGATCGGCGAAATCGCTCTGCTGGTCGGGGACCATTTCCTTCTTGGTCGGAACTATGTATTCTACAACCTGAGACGTCCCAAATGTTGGTCGACAACACCCAGACCGTTGGTCGGCAGCTGTTGAATCTTCGGGTGTTAAAAACGTGGAGCACTCAAGATATTTCTTTAAACACGAGTTCAGCTTGGGGACATACAGGGGGCTTAAATCTTTTTTAAATTTGTGATCATCCCAAAAATATTTTTAAAACCAAGTGATAAATAATTTTCAAACATCAACTTATACCTGATTAGTTGTTGGACATTAAATAACTTTACAAAAAACTCTACGTCTTATTTATGTCACATGTTTCATAAAAATGTGCTCATATGACACACATTTGGCATAAAACATATTATTTCACATTTTAAAATTTTTATGCTGATACGCATCATATATTGTTTGGCTGAATAATTATTCTCATGACAATAACTATTTGATCTAGTCTCAACAGGTGTTCGAGCAACTTATTGAAATTCCATAGGTACAAGATTCAATCCCGACGAAAGCTCGGCCACAATCTTAAACTTCTGGAAGCTGTTATTGCTCGACATCAGGTAATTTTTCCTCGACATATTAGCTAACATATATGATTTCATATTTTGAAATTGATATTTTTATTGCCCAAGCATATACGTATCATATATTGATTGGATGAGTAAATTATTCTCGTGACTAATCAATTCAGCCTACACATATGGTAGAGCAAGTTATTAATTTTTACAGGTACAAAATTCACTGCCGACGAAAGCTCGAAAATAATCTTACACTTCTGGAAAATATTATCATTGCTCGACATTATGAAATTTTCCCTAAACAAGGCACTATTGATTGTGTTATTACTCTGATATCTGCTCAAGCAAAAATTATTTTATATATCCATTCGGATTCATATTCTATATCTCAGCATGGAGCTCAACGAGATACTTATTCACTTCGGAAGAGATCTGCAACATTTATTATATATCACCCCCAACGGACAGTTGGTCTGGGTCATTCTTTTTTATATTCAGGCCCGACAATGTTCTCGACCATATTCTTATGTTCTAGAAAATATTATTTCTGTTCGGTATTATGCAAAAAATTTCCTCGACAAGATACTTATTCATCTCCGAGGAGAACTACAACATTTATTATATTTCACCCCCAACGGATAGTTAGTCGGGGTAATTCTTATTTATATTCAGGTCCGGTAAAGTACTCGGCCATTTTCTCATGTTCTGGAAAATATTATTCTTGTTCGGCATTATACAATTTCCCCTCGATAGATCAACGTGACACTTTATTATTATTCTGAATCATTCTTTATATCTATTCGGATGCATATTCTATATTTATCTCAGCATGGAGCTCGGCAAAATATTTATAATCATATATTCAGCTCCAAGGAGGTCTCCAGTATTTATTATATTTTATCCCCAACGAACTGTTGTTCAGGAAAATTCTTTTCTCTATATATATTCAGCAAACCAACTAAGGTTGGTCGGCATTAACAAACCACCAACTCCGATTGGTCGGCATATCATCAACCACCAACTCCGGTTGGTTGGTAAAAATAAATTTAACCAACAATGTTGGCATCACGGGTGATCTCAAGGGACACCCCAAACTAGGCAAGAAGATGGGTGACCTCATGGGGCATCCACTGTCTAGGCAACAAGGTAATCCTAGTAAAATTACACACACTATATTACCCTTTAATTTAAAATTGCCTACTTTACATAATTAACTCATCACAAAATGTCCAAAAGCCATTTCAATTTGAATTTAAATATTTGATTCGATTTCAAATCAAAATAAATTATTTTTAAATGTAATATAAAAAAAACATTTTCCTTTAAAATAAAATATCCCGACTAAAATCTTGTAGAATATTCATAAATATGCTCTCGAAATTACGGGGTAATTCATCCAGATGGTATCGTGTCCCTCTTGCGACATAGGTAAAGAAATGATCAAATCCATGGAAATGTTTTTCCATTTCCACATCGGAATCTCAAGAGGTTTAGAACACGTGTTAGTCTCTCGTTGTCACCAAATTATGATGTTATAAGGTCTGAGGTCATCCAAGTATGGTGTCTTACCTCAGACCTTGTCACCAAATTATGATGTTATAAGGTCTGAGGTCATCCAAGTGTGATGTCTTACCTCAGACCTTATCACCAAATTATGATGTTATAACGTTTGAGGCTATCAACTAAGATGTTATCCCCATCAAAAAAATTCACCAAATTAATGATGTATAGGGTCTGAGGTCATCCAAGTATGATGTCTTACCTCAGACCTTGTCACAAAATTATGATGTTATAAGGTCTGAGGTCATACAAGTATGGTGTCTTACCTCAGACCTTGTCACTAAATTATGGTGTTTAAGGTTTGAGGTCATCACATAAGATGTGATCCCTATAAAATTCTACCATTCGAGCACAATGAACCAAAAGTTGACATGGAAACCGATCTTCTCATTAATAATATCTTCATAAGATGATACATTTACATGAAAGTCCTGGTAACATCATATGTAATACGTTTTAAATGATCAGCATTCCAAGGATTAGAGAAAGGTTCCCCTTTGAGGTTTTCTAGCCTGTAGGTCCCGGGCACAACCTCCTCAATCACTTTGTAAGAACCATGCTAATTTGGGTGAAGCTTGTTCGCCTTCTGTAATGTCTTCTTCAACACCAGGTCTCCTATAGCTATGGGTCTCGATTTTACCCTTTGATTGTAGAATTTTGCTGTTCTTTGCTGGTAAGCTGCCTGCCTAACTTTTTTGTCTTCCTTTCTCTCTTCAATCAAGTCTATGTCGAGTCTTCTCTCCTCCCTATTCTTCTAAGGGTCATAGGTCTGAACCCTATGAGTAGGGAGTCCTACCTCTTTTGGTATGACGGCCTCTGATCCATGTGACAACATAAACAGGGTCTCCCTCGTTGGTGTCCTAAATGTTGTTCTTTAGGACCATAGCATAACATAAACCTCTTCAGTCCATTTATCTTTAACTTCTTCTAACCTCTTCTTGATCCCATCAAGGATCGTTCTGTTTGTGACTTCGGTTTGACCGTTTGCTTGAGGTCGGCCAGGAGAAGAGAAAAATTACTTTATTCCAACTCTTTCGCAGTATTTTTTCAGGGAAGAATTCTTGAACTGGGTTCCGTTATCCAAACTGAGGGTGTTTGGGAGGCCATGTCTACATATAATGTTTTTCCAAATAAATTGGAAGGTCTTCGACTCTATAATCGTGATCATCGGCTCTGCCTCTACCCACTTGGAAAAGTAATCAATGGAAACTATCAAAAATCGATAATTATTTATAGCCCTTGGCAGGGGTCCTACTAGGTCAATTCCCCATACTGCGAATGGCCAAGGAAAACTTATTAACGTCACAGGATGATGAGGTTGATGTGGGATAGTGGAGAATCTGTGACATTTGTCGCACCTTTTCACGTAGGCTGCACCATCTATGGCCAAGTTTGGCCACCAATATCCTTGCGTGATAATCCTCTTCGCCAAAGGTCTCCCTCCTATGTGACTGGAGCAAGAACCCTCATGTACCTCCTATAGGACGTAGGGAACTTCTGTGGGATGAACGCATCTTATGAGGGGTAATAGGAATCCCTTCATATACAATACATCTCATACTATTGATAACTTTACAACTTTGTACCTAAGTTTCCTCCTCTTTAACTTTGACTCAGGTAGCACCCCCTCTCTGACATATCTGATAAGGGGATCCATCTATGAGTCCCCTAGGTTCAAATTGAGGCAAGGGTTACTAACCTCTTCTTCTTTAATGGTCGCTCTGGGCAATATCTCAATAGGGACTGTCCTTCTGATATATATCCTCGTTGCCGAAGCTAGCCTTGCTAATGCATCTGCATGACTGTTATTTTGTCAAGGTATTATCTTCATCTTTACCTCTTCTAAGCCTTCAAGTATCGTTCTTACCCTCTTCAGGTATTTGGCCATCTTTTCATCCTTGGCCTCATAAACCCCCAATACTTAATTAACAACCAACCTTGAGTCACTGTGAAGGAGGAGGAGTCCTATCCTAAGGGTCCTTGCTAAAGAGAGGTATGCTATCATGGCCTCATATTCTGACTCGTTGTTTGATTCTTTGAAGTTAAACCTTAGGGCATATTCGATGTTGATACTATCCGGGTCTTAGAGTATCAGCCCCACACCGCTTCCACTTTTTCAAGAAGACCCGTCGATGAAGAGGTTCCAGATGTCTTTATCTGACGAGAAACCCTCTTCTATCATGATTCCCTACCTGAAGAGGTACCATTCTTCCTCATTCTCGACTATTCCATCTCCGGCTCCCTTGGATATAACCTCTTTCGGGTCTCGGAAGATGTTTATGTTTTACCTTTCCGCAGTCTCTAGGTTATTCTCAACCTCGGCCTCTTCCGATGTGAACTCTGCGATAAAATCTGCTAGTGCCTACCCTTTGATAGCCACCTTGGGATGATAAGTAAGGTTATACTCCCCTAGTTCAATGGCCCATGCCATCAATATGCCCGACTTCTCAGGTTTATGAAGGACCTGTCTTAGTGGGGAGTCAGTGAGGACGACCATAGAATGGGCTTGAAAGTAGGGCTTTATCTTTCTAGAAACATGTATCAAGGTGTAGGCTAACTTTTCCATTCAAGGGTAATTATGTTCAGATCCCTGAATGGCCTTACTATTGAAGTATACGGGCCTTTAAACCCCAACATCCTCCCGTACAATGGCCGCACTTATAGCCGATTCAGAGACTGCTAGATAAATAAACAACCTCTCTCCCGCTATTGGCCGAGATAATAGCAAGGGAGATCCAAGGTAGGACTTGAGTTGATCAAAAGCCTCATCACAAATCTTTGTCCCATTCGAAGTCCTTTCTAAGCACCTTAAAGAACGGAAGACACTTGTCGGTCGCCCTGGAAATAAATTTGTTGAGCGCAGCTACTCTTCTAGTGAGCCTCTGAATGTCCTTAATACTCCTTGGTGTCTTCATTTCGAGCAAAACCTTGATTTTCTCAGGGTTCGCCTCTATTCCCCTATGATTGATAATGAATTCCAGAAATTTCCCAGCTCCTACCCCGAAGACACACTTCGCAGGGTTGAGTTTCATTCCGTAAAAGTCCATGGTGTCGAATGTCTTTTCCAGGTCTGTCACGTGGGTGAAGGCCTTTAAGCTCTTTGTTAACATATCATCTACGTATACCTCCATAGTCTTGCCTATTTGGGCCTCAAACATCTTATTCACAAGACGTTGGTATATTTCCCCCATATTTTTCAATCCAAAGGGCATAACCTTATAGCAATATGTCCATTTATCCATGATTAAGGTTGTTTTCTCTGAGTTTTCGGCATCCATGAAGATCTGGCTGTAGCATGAATACGCATCCATAAAGCTCATGATATCATGTCCTACAGTTTCATCTACCATCTGATATATTCGAGGTAAGGGATAACTGTCTTTTGGGAAAGACTTATTTTGGTCAGTAAAATCTACGCACATTCTCCACTTCCAGTTGGCTTTGGGCACAATGACTACATTTGACAACCACTCTGGATATATGACTTCCCTGATGAACTCAGCCTCTTATAACTTTCTGACTTCTTACCGGATGACGTCGTACTTCTCCCTAGAGTAGACTCTTCGTCTTTGCTTGATTGGTTTCGCATCCTTAGATACGTTGAGTTTATGACACATGACCTCGGGGTTGATGCCAAGCATGTCTGCGTGACTCCAAGCGAAGACACTCTGCCTCTTCCTCAGGAAGTTTATCAGCTCTTCCTTGATCTCCTCTTTTAAGGCTTTGCCGACCTGGATGATTTTTTCCTGTTCATCCTCATTGAGGAAGATGGATTCCACCTCTTTTGCGGCCTCTCCTTTATTAAACTTTGTTTCATCTCTAGGGTCAAGTGTATCAATGTTATAAGTGGTAGTTTCTCTCTTATGGGCCTCTCTTTCTTCACCCGAGTTAAAGTATCATTCTCGCGCTATGTTCTGGTCACCCTGCACTTCCCCTACCCCATAGGGGGTCGGGAATTTTAGCATCTGGTGGACCGTCGATGACACGGCCTCAAATTCCTTAAGGGCTACTCTTCCTATGATGAGGTTAAAGGCCAAGAAGATGCTTTCGTCCATAACAAAAAAAATTGATCTTCCGGGTCAACCTCTTAGGACACTCATCGCCCATTCGCTCGTCCATCTCATACATTCCCAGCGAATGGACCTTTTCACCATTGAACCCCATTAGCGGATGGTGATAGGGTACCAGCCTAGCTCTGCTAAGGCCTAGGCTTTTGAAGCAGGGCCAGAACATCACATCTGCTGAACTTCCTCCATCTATAAGAATTCTCTATACCTTACATCCATGAACTATTGTTGTGATTACCAAAGGGTTATCATGTGGAGCTAGGATGCCTTTGAAGTCGAGTCGGGAGAACCCGACTATGAGAGTTTCTATATTCACCTTCTTTCTCTTCTGCATTGTCTCGGAAGACGTCAGATTTACTATTTCAAGTTTAGTCACTGACTTGGCCTCTGCCATATGAGCTTTCCGGTCAGCCACTTCATAACCACCCCATGCAAGTCCTCCGCATATGGTGTTGACACTAAAGGAAATCATACCAACCCTCTTTACCGGGGTATTATCATCTTTTGGTGGGAGGTCTGGATCGTCTTCATCATCACCATCTGAGTCACAATCTCTTCTTGCTGGGGTATCGTCACAACACTTGTCGTTTCTCTTTTTTTTTTGTCATCTCTTCCCCTTTTGGGAGCTTTGCCATCAACATATTTCCTTAACTTTCCCGACTTCAACATCTTCTCGATCTCATCTTTTAACGCGAAGAACTTTTCTGTGACATGGCCATGGTCTTGGTGGAATTTACACCATAAGTTCTAGTTCCTCTTATGTGGAGGAGCCTTCAGCTTCTCTGGCCATCTTAGGGACCGATCATTCTTGATCTCATTGAGGATGTGTTTGCAGCTTACGGTAAGAGGGGTATATCGTGCAAACTTGTCATCAACTGACCTCTTCTTTCCATCTTTCTTTCTTTGGAACTTTCCGCTACTACCACCGTTCTCGTCTTCATACTTAGCGTCCATGGCCTCTTCAGCGTTCATGACCTTCCCCGCAGTTGCCAACAGCTCCGCCATGGACTTGGGAGGGTCTACCGTAAGTTTCCACAACAACTTCCCTTTCTGCAAACCTCCTATAAGGGCGGTCATGGCAATATTCTCTTCATAATCTTCAACCTCAAGTTTTTCTTTGTTGAACCTGGCGATGTAGTCTCTTAGGCTCTCGTGCTTGTCTTGCTTGACATACAACAGATGGGTAGTCTTCTTTTGAGGTTTTATCCCGAAGCAGAAATTGTGAATGAATTATTCAGCCAAGCCCTTAAAGTTCTCAATCGAATTCTTCGGAAGGGAAGTAAACCAGATGTGCGCAGCTCCTGTTAAAGTATCAGAGAAGGCTCGTCATTTCATCTCATCTGGTATTGAGTAAATGTTCACCGCTGAATGGTACATCTCAATATAATGTACGGGATTGGTGCTACCGTCATACTTGGGACTCACTGTAGGTGGCTTGAACTTGGTTGGGGTAGGAAAGCTCACTATCTTTGCCATGAACGGAGAGCCTTCTGAGAAACCTCTTTGCAGCAGATCCCAACTTTTGATGAGGTCTCATATCTTGTCCTCAAGGCATTGGATGGAGTCATTCCATGGTCTTGCAACATCTAGGTTATCCCCAGCCACCTCCAAAGGATGGACTGAGGGTTCCCCATCCGCAGCACAACGTCTGTTGTTGACCTCTTCTTAATCTTTTCATCATCCCAATTGAGGGCGGCGTTGCCTCTCTTCCCTTTATGAGTCGACTGCGCTTCTCGACCTTGACAACCTTTGTCTTAGGTCGTTTACAGGGCCGAGCCTTTCAAAGGATGACCCTCTGCTCAGCCAATCAAAAGCTGATCCTCGTTGTTGGGCTTCTCCACCTCTTCTGCCCCCACAACCTTGGCTCCATTGGATAGAATGAATTGTATATACGGCTCCCAACAATCTTTCGGGACATCTTCCGCCTCTAGATCATCATACCTGTCTTCAAGGCAAGGGTTTCCTTTCCTCCCCAGGCGCAAGTGCCTAGGGTCAGCAACGTCACTCCTCCGCTGGGGTGTAGGTTGGTCTTTTCGCGGTGCCTGGGGTGGTCCCCTGGAATTTGGATGAGGCTGAACAACCGCCGAAGTAATCATTTCCGGTGAGACTCCAAGTGGCCTCATCATAATTTGGCTGAGCTGTGCAAATTGCTCTTGCATTGCTTATTGTGTTGCAGCCAAAGACCTCAAGGCTGCGGCCACCTCCGCCATTTCGATTTGGGGCGGTGCCTGGCTGGAGCTAGGTCCACCAGCCCCAGGTGGCGGAAGAGGCGGTGGTAATTCTGGTGCCATATGTTAGCACAAAAGAGATGGTGTAGTAGATGAGCTTAATACCTTACCGGACCTCCTTCAATGGTGAAACGGCTCCACGCAAGGGGTGATGCCTAGTTCACCACCAGAGTCTTCGGTGAGGTTAAGCGAATAATGAGGAAGATAAAACTTCTCGTTCCCACAGACGATGCCAAAATGATGATGCTGGAAATAGCACCACCAGTCAAGGTGTTTGTATGCTCAAAATAGTGATAACAACGGTAGCATATGAGTATACTTTATATATGTAAGAGGTTGTGGTGAGGAGAAGAGGATCAACACCGAAATATAAGTGGTTCAGCCAATTAGGCCTACGTCCACTGTGCAAGTGTGTGATTAATATCACTACAAGAGGGCACTAATGGTCATGGATACAATCTCTCAAGCTTTCTCTCTCTATTGTATATTTGGACAGGGTTTCAACTAGGGTTGCCAATTTCAAGGATCCTTTACAAGGTAGAGGATGACCTTCATATATAGTGCCTGGGGGGTGCAACGTACCCCCCAAGCATGCAATGAACATGTGCATGAGGATCGAACCAATGTGATAATGACACCTGGCTGATCTCATGTAGAGAATGATAACCTCAATATTCCTTCACGTGAGGGGAATGATTCGATTATAACTGATTGTGTACATGTGTTCCTAATAATACATCTATTGATAAGGACTTGTCCATCTGTGAATGGTCCCAACCTCGCCCTGGAAGAGGACGAGGTGGTGACCTTGGCCCAGTGGGAGAGCTGAGGTAAGGCATGTTGAGATGTGACCTTGGCCTGGGCCGAGGTAATGGTAATGTAGTAGGAACATCAGCTGATCCCCAACCGAGATTAGTTATGATGACGGGATGGCAACCTCGTCCTGAACCAAACCGAGGTTGCAAGCCTTGGATGACCAGATGGATAACTGCCTCTGTGGATCATGAAGACCTCTCCTGTTGAGGTAACTAGTAACGTCGGCCATGGCCAACCTTTCTTAGGACGAGATCGCTGAGGGCCAATCTAAGGCCCTTCCGACCACGACCAACTCCCTAGCCGAGGTTTACGTCTCTGAGCAGTTAGGCACATATATGGCGTATCAATACCTAACTTATTTTTTTTTGTAGAATCAAAATCTGAAGTTGGATTGGCAGTTTAGATGATGCTTGGATCTGATTTTTTTGAGTTTTTAAAACAGGCCTACAATGGTGGATTTTGACTCTTTTGAGGTAGTTTCATTCTCCCGTGATTAATTTAGTGTGCTACACTTATTCAACCTTGATTGTATAGTTATATCCATACTTTTTTTGTTAGTTTATATGTATTGTATGATCGTATATTATATTCATTCTTGCACCCGTTTTGTATGTGTTATTTTCATGCTGTGTAGTTTAGGGAAATGAAACTAGTTGATTTTACGAGCATGTTGGTTTATAGAAATTGGGTAGAAAACATGTACACTTGATTTATGGGAATTAAATCTGAAATTTATTTGAATTTAGAGAATGATATTATGATGATTATTATTGAAGAATGCATATGCATTCCTTAGCCAAACCACCAACTAGACGAGGTGTTCTATCGACTTCAATTTTATTTTTTATCCAAAAATTAGGCCATGGACCCCAGTTGGAGAGTATGCCATGTTTTACTATGATAGTGGTGCCAAGATTTTATGGTGGTGATGCCATGTTATGAAGGGTCGTGTGCCCAAGTTATTTTATTTATCCTTAGAACAATTGATAGGATAGTGGATGGTAGTACATATTGTACTATGGGAAGTGCGTAGGGAATTTTGATATGGGGTCTTGGGTTTTGTAGTGTCGCGGTGAGATCATAGGTGATAATTATATTAGTGGAATTTTAGTTTGAGTTTTCATATTGCATACACTCTTGTATATGATGCACGAACACATGAGTATGTGTAGTTACACTTGGATCATTTATATGAGCTACTGAGTTTCTCGCTCATCCCCCCACAGTTTTTTTTTGTATTTTCGGTTGATGTGAAATGATAGTTATGTCATCGTTGGGATTATGATCATCATTAGAAGCTCTGGATATTTATTTTTTAAATTTAAATGTATCGCTTTGTTTATTATAAATTATTTTGTAAAAAGACATTTGAGATAAAATCGAGACATTTTATACAGATGATTTATGTATTTATGATTTCGTAAATTTATTTTCAATCTAAATGGTATTGCTTTATAAAAAAATTCTTTAATTTATCAATAATTTTTAGTAGCACCTTTTCGAGGTGTTACACTGGATTACTATAAACTATATGAAAAAGGTAGCTCACTTCTTTCCAGTTGGAACGAATTATACTTTACAGTAGTATGTCAATATCTTTCTTACAGAGATTATTAAGTTGAATGGTGTGCTACTCAACATTATATCAAATTAG
The DNA here is from genome assembly GCA_949130495.1 of Sambucus nigra. Classification (NCBI taxonomy): domain Eukaryota; kingdom Viridiplantae; phylum Streptophyta; class Magnoliopsida; order Dipsacales; family Adoxaceae; genus Sambucus; species Sambucus nigra. Next base: position 62,143,466 of record OX422211.1, on the reverse strand, counting down.
GATAAGACTTTTGTGTTCCACTTTTGGAGGAGTCTTCAGCAGGCATTAGGAACAGAGTTGAGGTTGAGTACATCATATCACCCTCAGACAGTTGGTCAGATAAAGAAGGTGAATCGAATGTAGGAAGATATGTTGCGAATATGCATCTTGTAAAGGATGTTGGTAGCAGTACATACCATTAATGGATTTTGATTACAATAACAATTATTATTTCATGATTGGTATGGTGCCATTTGAGGCACGGTATGGGAGACCTTGTCATTATCCCTCTTATCGGTTATAGAGGGGACAACAAGGACCATAGTCCATTTCGGACCTCTAAAAGAAGCTGGAGATGATCAGGAGTAGGATTCAGATTGCTTAGAATTAGCAAAAGAGTTACGCAGATGCAGGTAGGAGGTACTTAGACTTTGAGGTTGGAGATCATGTGTTACTTAGAGTATTTCCCATGAAAGGAGTTATGCGATTTGGGAAGAAGGAGAAGCTGACTCCCCGGTATATGGGACCATTTACAATTATTGAGAGGATTAGATCAGTGGCGTATCATCTATCCTTGTTGGATCACTTCTAGAAGATCCATAATGTTTTTGACAACTCGACATCACGGAGGTTCCTTTGAGACGTATTAGCCTACCGGCATATTGATATCGGCGAGATAGAGCTTGATCCTAACGTGAGTTATGATAATAAGACAGTCGCTATTTTGGATCGTATAGAGTGTATACTTCATTCCAATGTGGTTTATTTAGTGCAAGTTCGGCGGGGATACCACAACAAGTTTAAGTCGACATGGGAGATGGAGGATAACATGCAAGAAAAATATATAAAACTCTTCTACTCCGATATGTATCAAATTTCGAAGATAAAATTCCTTTATTAGGGGAGAATAATGTAATACCCCGTATATTTTGGCATTGAATTATTTTATTCATTGGAAATTAATTATTACTTGCATATTTTTTGGGCTTTAATTATTTCTTAATTGAAAATTAATTATTACTTGAGATAAATTGGTAATAACTATTGCATATTTATACGATGATTAAATGTGCATAATATATGATAAAATCGTGCTTTGCACATTAAGTAAAACATTTTTATTGTATTATATTATTTATTAATATGTGTAATTAATTATGTGGGCTATATGCAGTTACACATGATATAATTAATTGGTAGTTTTATTTTACATCGTGAGGTTTTACTGTGGGATATGGGACATAACCAATTGGAGTTGACTTTAGAGGGATAGGGAGACTCATTTACGTGTTTTTATCATCTTAATTTGGGCTCGGGGGTAGGTATACGCTTAGGTTTAGTTTTGGGTCATTCCATAGCATTTTGGTCCCAATTGGGGCCCAAAATTAGGCCTTAAGTGGAGGTGTGAGAATCTGAGGTATTAATTAGCATTAGGACTCTTTAATTGGTCTTTATTATTAGAAAAGAAAATCCTAGTAGCCATAAGACTTTTGGGAGAAGCAGAGAAAGCTTGGAGAAGTGAAAAAATGAGGATTCAAGCTTTTATTCAATGTTCTTCTATTTTAAGGCAAGAAATCTCTTGCAACTCATCTATTAATTTGTAATTAATTTAGAATATGTATTCCCCAATATAAATTTGAGAATAAAATCATGTTTAGGATCTGATTTAATAGTTCTTTATCAATTTATGTAATTGGATTTATTAGAAGTTGATATAACCTAACTGTGCATTAGAGACTTGTACATTAATGGACAAACTATGAAATTAAATGCCTTAAAGGATGAATCTCGACGTAAAATTCATGTATTAGGACTTACCATTGATGACCAGTTGAATCCCCATGTAAATTGCAATTATTACGCTTATATTCATACATTATTTAGAGCCCTTAATGGTTAAGTCTTGAATCATATTTAATGGTGAGACTTTGTGAAATTAACCCTTATTTTGATGATTAAAACCTATACTTAGAAATCAATTGGGATCATTCATATAAGTTTAGGTTTGAGACTGGGATTGTTTGGGGTGATGGGGTGAAGTCTTTAGACCATTTAATGGAGGTTTTTGAATGATTTGTGAATTATAGGATGAAATAGCAGTTCTGAGAAAATCTCGCTTGAAAACTTGTTCGAATGAGATTGCTTGGGTCGTTCGAAAGAGGTTCTTTTCTCATTCAAACGATAGATAGTCTGTTCAAATGAGGCATTTTTCCCATTTCAAATGATCTTTGTCATTTTGTGAGATTTTGCTTATTAAAATTTCTTAAAGCCCTTCTGAGTTGATTTGAGTGATTAGATTATTATTGGAAGCGTGAGCATAGCATTACTCAATGGGTGCACGTATATATTATGTGATGTATATGCATATGTGTGTATTATTGGTTATGTGAACATAACACATTCTTGGTGAATCTATCGGACGAGGCTTGTGCCAGCCGTTACGACCATCAACCATTTGCTTGGATGCTAATGGATAATGTTGGAAGGTCATGTATGATCATGTGTTTAGTCGGTCTCGACTTCGCGATGACAGAGGTCGATGATCTATCCATCGATGAGGGCTTGGTATGGGACTACCCAAGAGTATGACTGCACATTAATCTCCTACCCTTTTATGTGTGATTTAACTTAGTTAAGTTGGTTAGGTGAGGGACTTCTACGGACTTGTCCCTTGAAGCAAGAGAAGGTCCCCAAAGGTCCTTAACTTCGTGTCTGATTCAAGTGTGATATTATTAAATGGATATTCTATTCTAGTGGTATACAATTATAATTTGAACCATAAGTCACTTTTAAGGTATTCTTATCAGTAAAATGTACTCTATTTGTAGATTACATTGGGGGGGTTGTTATCTAGATGTATTCTCATATGCGTAGTTAGAAACACATTTATTACATTTGTTATGGATTACGTATTCATCAGTATAGAGTTTTGAGACATTTATTGTTGTATATACCTTGGGTTGGGGACTTGCGAATATCTAGATGAGATACTTATTACATGAGATTGCCAACGGGTTCTATGTTATTATAAATGAGTCGCAAGATTTATATTGATGTTATTAGAGAGATTTTTTGCAACTTTCAGGCTCAGACCAAATATATATATATATATATATATATATCACTACACCAAAATGGGCAAATTGTCACCTTTCAGCCGGCCAGCCTTGTCAAGGTCATTGACCGTGACAAAAAAACACGCGTTTTATGTCACGGTCATTGACCTTGACACGACCGTGACAACGAATTGTCACGGTCAATGACCGTGACAAGCCCGTGACAAATTTACTTGTCACGGATTTGTCACGGTCATTGACCGTGACAATTATTTAAATTCTTGTCACGGTCAAAGACATTGACACGACCGTGACAATATTCTCAGCAAAAACCCTACCCCCCCTTCTTTTTTCCCTCCCGCGCCGTTCCCTCCATTTCTCTCTCTCTCTCTCTCGACGCTGTTCTCTCTCTCTCTCTCTCTACTTTCAGGTCCATTTTCTCTCTCTCTTTCATTTATATATATATATTTGTGTGTATGTGTATATATATATGTGTGTATGTGTGTGCGTGGAGGGGGGCAGGGGGTGGGGGGTGGGGCGGGGTGGGGCAGGGTGGGGGAGGGGGTGGGGACGGTGGAGGGGGGCAGGGGGTGGGGCAGGGTGGGGGAGGGGGTGGTGGAGGGTGGGGGTGGGGTGTGTGTGTGTGTGTGTGTGTGTGTGTGTGTGGTGGTGTGTGGTGGGGGAGGGGGTGGGGTGGGGTGGGGTGTGTGTGTGTGTGTGTGGTGGTGTGTGGTGGGGGAGGGGATGGTGGAGGGGTAGGGCAGGGGGTGGTTAGGGGTGGGGTGTGTGTGTGTGTGTGGTGGTGTGTGGTGGGGGAGGGGGTGGGGTGGGGTGGGGTGGGGTATGTGTGTGTGTGTGTGGTGGTGTGTGGTGGGGGAGGGGGTGGTGGAGGGGTGGGGCAGGGGGTGGTTAGGGGTGGTGTGTGTGTGTGTGTGTGGTGGTGGGGGAGGGGGTGGGGTGGGGTGGGGTGTGTGTGTGTGTGCGTGTGTGGTGGTGTGTGGTGGTGGAGGGGGGCAGGGGTGGGGTGGGGTGGCAATTTTTGACACGACACGATACCCGACACGAACTCGACACGAACTCGGATGATAAATTATTTATGTGTTGCAAGAATTTGAAATTAATTAAATTAAGTTATTGTAGGCGTATGAGTGCTATGATTGGTTAAGAGAGAAGAAAAAAATTATTTTATATTTTACTTAATGGGTTATGCGGGTCAACCCGAACACGACACGATAATAAATAGGTCGGGTTAGTGTTTGCTCATCTGACACGATTAGTTAAATGGGTCGGGTTAGGGTTGACTAATACTTAACACGAACCCGACATGACACGACCCGAACACGACACGACGCACACGAATTGCCACCCCTAGTGGGAATTGATATCCAAGACATGTATTTGAATTGATATCTATTTATTTGAATTGATAGAATTGTTTCTAGGATAATAATCCTACTATAAGATAATTGCTCAAAATAAATATTAAATAATAATTACTAAGATATCAATTCAAATAAAGTCTTAATAACCTAACCAAAAGAAATAAAATAAAATATCAAATAAATTATCATCCACCTCATAGACATTCCCTACCAATCATTTTAAGATAATTTTATCCTTATAAAGATAATAGATTATGTAATTTTAGGACTTAAAATAATATTGATTATGGATATAGGACAACAAACATTTTGTTTCCATTTTTTGTCCCTATTTTCAAATTAAAGGGACACGTGGCATGTTATGATTGGTTAACGTTTTATGAATATGGGTCCGCGCCAGCGGTTTTATTAAAAAATAGGGACTAAAATCATAAATAAAATGTTTGTTGTCCTATTTTCAAAATACATATTACAATAAATCCTAAATTTACAAACCCCTAAAGATAAATACCTTTGATTGCAAAGCATGCACTTGTATTATTTCGACGTGTAATTTGGAAATGCTTGTTTTTCTTTCTAGAGACCCGTGTCGTCAAAACTTGGTAGTGTTCGAGTGTGTTTTTATCACTAAATTATTATTTCACTAACAAATACTCCTTATATCCTAGATTAAGAGTCCATATTTATTTTTTGTACTTACTAATAATACACTTAATCAATGGCTAGGATTAACCCTTATTCACTATTATGAAATTGGTTAATTGATTATTTAAAAAAAAAAGCAAAAGTAGACTAACATATATACACAACACTAAAAGTAGACATCAATTTTATAAATAATTGATATTTTCATTCAAAATATGTGTGTGTGTGTGTGTGTGTGTGCGTGTGTGTGTGTGCGTGTGGCGGGGGTGGGGTGGGGTGGGTAGGGGTGGTGTGTGTGTGTGTGTGCGTGTGGCGGGGGTGGTATTGACGGAACTTACACATACGTTATAATATAGACGAAACATTTTTTTATCTGTACTAATAACATTTTTTCTATCTGTACTAATAACATTTTTTTTTACAGCAAAAATGTCTCCTTCAGATGTTAGGGCGAAGATGATGATGCTGTTTATGATGATGTCGTCGTCTGGGTTCGGTGGTAGCGGAGGCGACGAGGGCTCCTCCGCCCCTAGGCTCCCCAAATATGGAAAATTTGGGATTACCGTCGAAAACAAGTCGGAGCTTTTAGCGAGATCCCTCGAGCTGCTAAAGACGGTCATCGGCCCGGGGTTTATGAGTTGGAAGGAGGTGCCGTATGAGCTCAAGTTAGCTGTTTGGGCGGCACTACAGGTAATATTTATATGAATATTTCAATTTCAATTTCAATTTATATTTATATTTATATTTATATTTATATTTGTATTTATATTTATATTTATATTTATATTTATATTTATATTTATTCGCAACTAACATTGTATTTGTTGGACAGGAACAATTCAACTTGGATCCAAAGCTACGCGATTCCGTCTTCGAGCAGTTGAGGGAGCAACACAAGACGTGGAACAAAAATATGCGGACACGGTACTTTGGAAAAACACGAGAGACCATTTTACAATGGCGCGGATCCGTCCCGCCCAAGGAGCCGATCTCATTGGCACAATGGCAAAAGTTCATTGACAATGAGATCGAGGATCGACAATTGGCATCTCGCCAATCGGGGAGGGAAAATCGGGCTAAAAAGACGGACGTGCACTACTCCGGCTGGACCTCTTACGCTGAGGTGGAGCATAGGATGAAGGTAATATTTAATTTATCTATAACTACAGAAATATATTATTGAATATTATTTTACTTTGCGGGGCCGATACTAATTTTACTTTACTTTATTTTATTTCAGGGGGTAGGGAGTGGGCCAGGGGGTAAGCCACATAGGCTCGATACTTATGTGGCTCTTCGGACGAAGAAGGGGAAGGACAAGGAGGTGTCCCCGAGCGTCGCGGCCACGATTGTAAGTAATCCGACAGTTTAATTATTGTTAATTACGTTATAATTTTTTAGTTTACTTATTTTACTAATCATGTGCTTTTTGTCGTTTCAGGCAAAGCTTAAGGAAGTGCATGAGTCGCAGTCTGATGCCGACAAGGCATCTTTGTCCACAGACGCACTCAGCCAAGTGCTTGGCACTGATCGCAAGGGGAGGACAAGGGGAGTGAGCTCGCGGGTGGCCAAATCTAGGATCATCGGATTGGAGACGAGCGACACCGGGTTGGCTCGAACGGTGGATTCACACGACGCGAAGCTGTCCCGTTTGGAGGCGACGGTCCAAGATATGTACGCATTCATGAAGCGTACGTTGGGTGGAGACCGTAAAGAGAAAGGGAAAGGGAAAGGGAAGGAGAAGGCGGTGGAGGAGGAGGTGCGGGAGGACGAGGCGCAGGATGACGAGGATGTGGACCTCGCTGCTTCATCACCGACACGTTCGTACTTCGACGATCCACTTCCCTATTTGACGCCCTCCAATAGACCATTATCGACAATTGGTTGGCCGAGCGTGTTCATATTGGACATATTTGATGGCCAGCGGATAGGGCGGGGATTGAGGGACCCGAACATCGTCGAGGGTGGACTAGTCCATGGACGTGTGCTTCAAGAGATGGAGTCCAGGGTGCTCGTCACGCATGTCATACCCGGGAAGGAGAACTCCCTATTGTGGTTGCGCGAACAATGCGGCACGACGTATATTAGTGGGTGCGTCAATTCGTATGTCGTGTGGCCTACTCACCTCCTCAGTTTTATCTAAGACATGTAGTAACATTATTTTTAAGTTTGTCCATTTTAATTATATTTGGATTATATCGTCATGTATATTATTTTTACTTTGAAGATTTGGATTATACTGTCATGAATATATATTTGCATTATCTTTAGTTTGTGTTGGATATATGATGTTTGGAACAGGTACAACGTTGCTATAACAGGTACAAATATACTGCTGGGCAGTGGCGGTGGCCATACTGCCCAGCAGATTTTTTTTAAATTCTGCCCAGAATTGTCACGGTCATTGACCGTGACAAAACCGTGACAACATTTGTCACGGGCTTGTCACGGTCAATGACCGTGACAATTTTTTTAAAAAGGGTCACGGCTTTGTCACGGTTTATAACCGTGACAAACGTGTCACGGTCATTGACCGCGACACGACCGTGACACAAAACGCGAGTTTTGTGTCAAGGTCAATGACCGTGACACTACCGTGACAAAAAAAGTTGTCTCGCCTCAAAATGTCACGGTCATTGGCCTTGACAAGGTGAATTTGTCAAGGTCAATGACCTTGACAAATGGGCAGATTTGGTGTAGTGTATATATATATACAGAGCCGTTCTTAAGCGGGTCTCAAGAACGGGTGTTAAGAACGGGTGTAGTAAATTGAGTTAAGTATGCAGATGTCATCCGCCTACTAAAACAAAACACAGACAAATACTTAACTCATATCTCTCTTGCCTAATAAAACAAAAGTCACAAGCTACATGGCAAATGAATTATATGAGGGGATACTTTTGTTTTGACTAAGAAAAAAAATTTGTTTTGTTTTACACTTTTAAACTCATTTAAATAGGTATTGGCTTTACAACATTTCTACAACAAAACCAAAAAAATCTTTTCCCTCTACTTTTTCAAATACATTCTTCCAATATGTTGGTTTATTTTATTTTTACCTCCACTTCTTTTTATTTATTTGTTATTAATGTGAATTTTTCCAAATAACAATATCCAAATAACTCCACTTCAATTGTCAACTCCAAAATGCATCCCTTTTCATCCATAAAAATTACAAAATGCATCCCTTTTCATCCATAAAAATTACACGACGTGTCATTGAGTCGTAGCATCTAAATTTAAATACATTCATCCAAATAAAAATATCCTTCCAAATGCATTCATCCAAATTCAAATAAATTAATCTTAATAAAAATACCCATCCAAATTCAAATACATTTATCCAAAAAAAAAATATCCATCCAAATTCAAATAAATTCATCCAAATAAAAATATCCGAATTGAAAAAACATAATTCTTCCAACTCCAAAATGCATCCCTTTTCATCCATAAAAATTACAATGATATTCCTGAAATCGAACATAAAGAGTTAGACAACTATGTAAAAAATAAATAATATTCAATTTTTCTCCGTACTTTGTAAAAAATTGTACTATTCACCTTCGGATGAATAACTATCATCATTTTGGATCTCTTCACAATCTTCTTGACGTGATGAATACCTACATACATTGTAAATGAATAAATAATGTATAAGTACTTACATTATTTGCCTAGACAATGTAAATGAATAAATAAAAAAAATAAGTACTTACATATTAGTTAGCATTGGACAATTTCTTTTATCATGCGACTGACCAACCAAACCACACCCATTACACTTTCTTGATTTCGAACTTTTGGCCTTCCCCAATGCTTTCTCCTTGCCACCTTTCAACCTTTTACCACACCCCTTAGCCCGCACTTGACTTGGTTCAATGTAGTAATTGCAATTAACATTTCCCGAAGCATGAACACTAGGCATCTCATTTCCCGAAGCATGAACACTATGCATCCTCACAATTTGATTTAAATTATCACGAACACTAGCCAAACCATCGATATATACCTTTGTGGCTTCTTGACTAGTAAGGGCCCTATCAACCTCATCTAATGCCAATTGAATTAATTGAGACCTCTTTAATAGATATGATTTATCATTAACAATTTCACAATCAATATCATCCACTACCACCCCAGATTTTGCCGATTTGGTCCACCTACTCAAAATGTATTGGTTCGGTAATTTTTCATAATCATGCATTTTGTTCAAGTACCCCAAAACATGTCGACACGGGATTCCGGAGCATTCAAATTTTTTTCAAGTACAAGAAGCGAAATCTAATACCTTGTCATATTTTATAACCCGCATATTTGATTTCTGAATCTTATACAAACAATGACTTTCATCTTCCTTAACAAGCTCAAATTTATACGTGAAGCTATCCAAGATTTCATCATGAAATTTATAGAACATTTCATTTGTGTACACATCAACCATATGTATCAAAAAGTCATGGACGATTTTCAACTTAGGCTTCTCAATGAAATCTTTATGATCCGCCATTAATTCTTCATGACGTTGACGCATTAGACCCGTCCAAAATTGGATCATAAATTCAACCAATGAAATATTTTTTGAAACATATTTTTTAAAAAAGGAGTGGGAGCTTTCTGCACGTTGGCTACTCGACATTTCCGCCGAAAAAATATGGTTCACAAAAGCCGGCACCCATTTTGAACGGATTTGATAAATTGAGTTTAGCCATTTATTGTCATTCAAACCACTTTTGTTAACAAGTTCCGTCCACCTCACCTCAAACTCAACCATTAACTCCGATCCCCAAATACAATTTGAAAATTCCTTATAGTAAGCACTATATTTAACCGAATCTAATTTCTTCGAAAATTTGGTTAAAATGTGCCAACTACAATATCTATGAAATGTCATCGGTAGTGCTTTTGAAACATGTTGATCGGTTATTATCATCTTAGGAGCATCACCTGGCATAGCTTTTAGAAACATGTTGAATAGCCAAACAAAAGAATCAATGGTCTCATCACTCAAGAATGCGCAAGCAAAGATTATTGTTTGACCATGATTATTAACCCCCATTAGTGGCGCAAATATCAAACCATATCGGTTGGTGTTGTATGTCGTGTAAAAAATGACCACATCCCCAAAAAAAGTGTATGCGTGTCTCGAGGTGGCATCAACCCAAAAACAATGGGTAATTTTATTTTCATCATTTGCCTCAATCTTAAAATAAAATGACGAGTTTTTTGATTGTTCTAATAACAAGTACTCGTGAAGCATATCCCCATCGTGCCCCTTCAACTCTTTGCGTTTATCCCTAGAGTGGTTATACAAATCTCGTTGGGTACACCCAAGCTTGCAACCCAAGTAAATTAAATTGTTGATGTTTTGGAATATTAACCATGTCTAGTTGTTGAGTCAATGATTTTTGAGCACTAGATACTTGGCGGTGGGAATGCAACAAATGTATTTTTCTTGGAGTGGATAATGGGTGACAATGACCCTCAACAAAAACACTAACTTCATATAAACAATTTTGGGACATCACAACAACAAGTTTTGCATTACAACCCACTTTCACCGATCCCCGACGCCTTTCCACCTCATTGTCGGCAAGAAGTTTACCTTTCCCTTGTTTCCAACAAACAAACTCTTTCCTAATGATCTCATCAGTTCCGCGCCTCTTTTTTTCAGACCAATTTCTAACACTAAAACCAGATTCTCTCGCATAATCATTATATAATTTTTTAACATCTTCCACCATTTTAAACTGTTGACGCAATTTTGGCTTCAATTAGGGTGCTACTTGTGGAGTGTATTCCAAATCTCTTTCTTCACTTTGTATTTCAAAATCCATATCCCCTCCCACATCCCATTGTAAATTTTCTCCATTTTGTTGCTCAATTTCCTCATTATCCATTTTAGATCAAACCTATAAATAATAACAATACAAATAATAAATATTATTAAAAAAGAAAATTAACATATTTTTTTTTTGGAAGACAAAATCATGTGTAAATCTATTTTGCTTAATCTGCGATCTATTTTTTTCTAGATTTTTTTAAAGATTTCAAGTATATTATGTGTGATTTTTTTCAAAGATTTTTTTTAAATCTATTTTACTTAATCCATATACCCCCCCCTCCCCCCCCCCCCCCCCCCCCCACACAAATCCCATTGTAAATTAACATGTTTTTTCTGTAATTTTTTTTTAAGATTTCAAGTATATTATGTGTGATTTACAAAAAAATTAAAAAAAATAAATACAAATCAGATCATCTCATAAGTAAAATAAGGAACATAAATGGTAAATATTGGTTTGGGGACAAAAAAAAAACAGCAATATCCCCTCAAAAAAAGGGCGTATAGCAGTTAACAAAAAAAAAGGTATAACACTTGAGAATGTCAAAGAAAGAAAAGTTACCTGATGGATGAATGGAGATGAATGGGTCCAAATGGGTTGTGAAAATGGAGATGAATGAGTCCAAATGGGTTCTGAAAGTGTGAAACAAATGGAAGAAGTTTATTCTTAGTACAAACAAAAGTAAGATATGTGCTGTCAATGTGCTAATCGTCAAAATAAAGAGATTTTTTTAAAAGGTATGTGCTGTCAATGTTTTAGTTTTGTTTTGACTTTTTAAACCATCAAACTTTTTCTTCAGTTTTTTTTATAAAAATTTTTTAATAAAAAAAGTAGATAAAAATTTTCTTTAAACAATTGAAATGTATTTTTTTTAAAAATTCTTATTAAAAACAGTTTTTTTTTTTTAAATAAAAGTCTGTATTCAATTTGTTGCAGAATGGAGAACATGGAATGGGTTTTGGTTTTGCTGTAGAAAATGGTAAAAGTAGAGGGAAAAGATTTTTTGGTTTTGCTGTAGAAATGTTGTAAAGCCAATACCTATTTAAATGAGTTTAAAAGTGTAAAACAAAACAAATTTTTTTTCTTAGTCAAAACAAAAGTATCCCCTCATATAATTCATTTGCCACGTAGCTTGTGACTTTTGTTTTGTTAGGCAAGAGAGATATGAGTTAAGTATTTGTCTGTGTTTTGTTTTAGTAGGCAGATGACATCTGCATACTTAACTCAATTTACTACACCCGTTCTTGAGACCCGCTTAAGAACGGCTCTGTATATATATATATATATATATATATATATATATATATATATATATATATATATATATAGAGAGAGAGAGAGAGAGAGAGAGAGAGAGAGAGAGAGAGAGAGAGAGAGGCAGGCTCCTGTGCACACCAAGTTCGCATACTTTCTAGTGCAAACCTGTTTTTTAAATTATTAAAAAATAAATTGAGTTAAATTTTTTATGTGATATTTAAACATTTCAAGGGACCCATATAAAAAAATCATCTCAAATTTTTTTTTTTTTGCTATTTGAAAAAAATCGATCAAACTTGCGCACAACTTTTTTAAGAGCTGCAAAATTTGACCGATTTTTTAAAATAGAAAAAAAAATTGTGTTTTTTTTGTTGGCTGCTTGAAATGTTTAAATACCACATAAAAAATTCAACTAAAAAAATTGTTTACTATGCTAAAAATCTGTATGCAAACTTAGTACACAAACTTGGGTGTGCATAGGTGCCTCTCTCTCTCTCTCTCTCTCTCTCTATATATATATATATATATATATATATATATATATATATATATAAACTGTTTTCCAAGCATTACTAGAGAGGATTCGCAGGGCTGCAACGATTGAAGGCTTGCAGTTCTCTTCATTGCATTCCAGATTCCAAATATCAGTTGATTCTAGCATAGGTTTCTATTTTTTTTCATTTAGTTCATATTTCCATTTTAGATCTTATATGGACTTGAGTCCTAGATAATGATTTTAGTTTAGTAGTTGAGTCATATTTGTAAAATTATTATTATTTTGTTTGGGATTTATTTCTATTTCAGCGTTCAGTTATAGTTTTAGCTTCTGCATGTTATGAATGGTTTTAAATCCACTTACGTATATTTATTTTTTGATGCTTAAAATGTTATAGATTGTTAGACCAAACCTATCTTCGGCATAAAAGTCTAGCCGACTGTTATGTGGAAATTAGGGGTTATTACATACCCAACCCCTAATATCCTAATCCAATTTGGATTAATAATTCATTAAGGAAATAAATATTTTTTTAATAATTTATAAGTATATTTTTCATGAAATTAGCTAGAAATTAATTTTAAAATATTGTTTCAATTAATTTATAAATAATTTTTCATGAAATTAGCCAGAAGTTAATTAAAAATCAAGAAAAATATTCTTGAGATTTTAGATTTCAAACTATGAATTGAGGGTACTTTTCATCATTTTCAATAATTATAGAAACTACTAATCATTGTTTAATTTTTTTATTATATTTTGTCAATTTTTGGTGCCCCAAAAGTATGGAAAATATATAAAATTATTTTATTGCACTTTAGTGGATAACAAGTACAACGTAATAACAATGTTCATCGAGCGAGATAGTTTTAGATATTTTTTTTGTAACGATGAGAATGCTAGGATGGTTCCAATAAACACAAGTCCAATATTTTTTTTTATGTTTTTCCAATTTTAATGATTGAACCTTCAAACAAAATTCTCCAAATTAAACTTAGCACCAATTCAACATTTCTTGTGAAAATTGATTTATCAAATTTTATCTTTTTACCCTGAACGTACATCTAGGTGATAGTAGATGAAATAAATAAATCAAACCACAAGACATCGATGTACGAGAAAACCACTAAGGGAAGAAACCTCGGACGACCCATCCAGACAATCACTATGAAATGGTTTTCCAAATCATAGATAATACAATTATACAACGACTTAATACCCCACAAGCTTTAACGCTCTTATATCTTCAACCATTCCTCCACATTGAAATGTAGGAGTCCAACCTCACAAGTGTCTACATCACACGAGTCCACGTATGCCTCAGTATCCATCGATGCAGCTCGGCAACCATCTACGATTAGGAACACGAAATCCACCACTTCTTCACCGCAATCAGCACGTACGAAATCCACCATATGAAAATAGCTTCTTCTAATGATGTAAGAATCAAAATAGGTGCCTAAACAAGATCTCAAAGTATATGATTTATGAATCTTGGATCTTGTAAACAAAAAAGGTGAAACTTTTGGAGTTGGAACGTTTGAAAACAAGTCTGCTTTTCGTCTTCGACAAAATTTCTTCGTCAAAAAGAAAACTGAGTCTGAAAATCCTTTTATAGAAAATCAAGGCGGCGCATCGTTCTAATGAGAGTAAGATGCCGTTCTAAAGAGATAGAGATCTCGTTCGAACGAGAGTTTATCTCGCTTCTAACAACCCAACAAAAATTAATACAATAAGCCTCATTTGATGTACGTTTGAAAACATACTTGGAACGACCTTAAAAGTCATTTGAACGACATGGAGATATCGTTTTAATGAACTCAACGAAAATTAAAACTCGACCTACAGAAAATCTCAGGAAAAATATTTCGGAAAATTAAGTTATAATCAATTTTAAAAACTGATCACCCTTATTAAAAATTCCAATGACTCATAAACTACATACGACCATATCTTCAATATCCTCAGCATATGTGAAGACAAATGTGGCATGGTAAACATTGCTTAGAATATCCACTCTTTGAAGGTTGGGCGCTATGTCTTCATCAAACAACATCTTAGGCTCATAGAATCATCAATTCAAAATCTATCCTATGACTCAAACGTTTTGTCCGAAATAATGTCAATTACATACAAATTAACTCGATTGAAAATTTATCCTTACAAATCTCCCTCTTTGTGTATCCATGGAAAAAACCAAAATAAAAATCCTATGAACCATCAATATATTTAAAAAGATTCATTTCCCAACCTCCAAAATGAAAAGGATTACAGACGCTCAACAGACACACAATCATGAGTAGCTTTGCTTTGCTTGAAAAGTTTGGTGCATCAAACTCTACCTATAATTCTGCACATTTAAACACACCTTCAAATTCAAAGAGAATACAACAAGTATAAATTCACAAATGAATAACATCTAATAATGTCTAAATAATCTCAACCTAGGTAAGACGTCTCCCCCTTAGATAAAGATATCATTTCTCCCCCTTTTTGTTCAGGAATAGACAAAGTAAAATTTCATAAATAAATACTCCCCAACGTAGAATCTCCCCCTAAATATGGGAGCATAAGATTCCAATAGTAAGCAAAAGGGATATGGGAATAAACCATGCAATGATGTAAAGTGTAGCAAGCACACAACACGGTAAATCAAGCACAAATATGCCAAAAGATTAAGCAAGTGATAAATATGGACTAAATGTAAACCGCAAAGACCTAAAACCCAATACCATATAGAATATATATGCAAAATATATCAAATAAAATTTAGCACACATATCTAGGTATAAATGACCACAAAAAACATAAGCATTACACGCTAAAATAGTTTCGATGTGTCCAAACGCGTGGGATGAAATGAATGGGTGTGAACTAGTAACAAATGAATTATAACCCAAACACTAAAATATGTTCAAGAAGTTCTAATTGACCGTAAAACTTTATCAAACTAAGATTTAGCCTCAAGTGACAAATAGAGTTGAACTTAATGAACAAAATAAACACGATGCATATAAGCCTAGAATATTAATGATTCCACAAATCAATGGATTCGACTTCGTATATGCCTCCATACACACATGCACGAGCTTATTGAATTTTGAATTCACATATATATTTAATCTTGGTGAGATGTTCTCTAATTAATTTTTTCATCTACAAGTTTACGTGACTATGGTAGATTTGTGCATGTTAGAACCGTTTCCTAAGAGTTTATTTATTAAGGAAAAAAATATGAGTGTACATGAAAAAGGACCGTGAGAGACATGTTGACTGGTCTTGAAAGCCACTGTTTGATAAGAGCCCAAGTAAAAAAAATTAAGGCAATAAAAGAGTAGAATTTGCTAAAAAATGATCCAAATAGTTTTGTTTGATTGATGACTTCAAAAAAATAGAAAATAATAGAAAATATGATCATGTTTATCATTTGAGGGAGTTTGGTTGGAAATCAACGGGTTTTCGCAATGAATCCTAGTTATGCTTATTTTGTCATGACGCTAAACAAATAAAGTTCAAAACAACTCCATAAATATGGTTAAGATAAATCTAAGTATTTAAAGTCATAACCAAATGTCCTAGTCACATGAAAATTACGGAGTGAATTGGATTCAAACACACCAATATGCCACACCATATGTGTAAAACTAAAATACATAAAAACCGATTTTTTTTAGTCTTTTTATATATTTCAAAAAAGAAAATCTTTTTGTATTTTTCTCAATATGTCTCATTAAAAGAAAAGTATAATACAAAAAGTACACATATCATAACACTACAAAACATATATTATGAAGCAAAAACTAGTGTAAGACAAATAAAATCATGTAAGCAGTCATCAAAACAAGGACTCTAATTGGCACTATTCTCATTGGCACAAACACAAACCCTAGAATTTTTAAAGTCCTCTAATAACTTCTCCAAAATAAGGATTTTATTCCCACTCTTTTTCTCGGACAATTCGAAATCTCTATAGTCATGGTCCAAGGCAACAAACTTCTCACGAAAGTTATCTTTTAAATTTGAACAGTTTTCAAATGTTACATAATGGATTTAAAATGATCATTTTCTTTTTCAAGAATTTTAATTCTTTTTGAAAACTTAAAATTCAAAAGATTTAATTTTTTAGAATGGTCAAGAAGCCTATTAAACTCATATCGATTAACAAAGTCATCACCATGGGCATCCATCGAGAAGAGAAACACAAACCAAGAGAGAGAAACAAATAACAACCCAAAACACACTTAAAATGATCTACATAATAAGTTAGTGCAACCAAATCTGATACCAATTTGAGAATGCTAGGATGGTTCCAATAAACACAAGTTCAATATTTTTTTATGTTTTTCCAATTTTAATGATTGAGCCTTTAAATAAAATTCTCCCAATTAAACTTAGCACCAATTAAACCTCTCTTGTGAAAACCAATTTACTAAATTTTATCTTTTTTATCTTAAACATGCATCTAGGTGGTAGAAAATAAATAAAATAAATCAAACCACAAGATGCCGATGTACGAGGAAACCACTATGGGAAAAAATCTCGGACCACCCAACCAAATAATCATTATGATATGGTTTTACAATCATAGACAGTAGATTTACACAACGACTCGATCCCCACAAGCCTTGACGCTCTTTTATCTTCAACCATTCCTCCATAATGAAACGCAAGAGTCCACCGAGATAAGTATCCATAACACATGAGTCCACATATGTCTTTGTATCCACCGATGAAGATCAACAACAGTCTACGATTAGGAAAATAGAATCCATCGCTTATTTACCGTAATCAGCACATACGGAATCCACCGCACGAAAATAGTTTCTTTTAATGATGGAAGAATCAAACTAGGTGCCCAAACAAGATCTCAAAGTATATGATTTATGAATCTTGGATCTTGTAAACATAAGGGAGAAAATTTTGGAGTTGGAACTTTTGAAAACATGCCTACTTTTCATTTTCGTCAAAAAGAAAACTAAGTCTAAAAATTCTTTTATAGAAAATCAAGGTGCCACGTCATTCGAATGTGAGTAAGTTGTCATTCTAATGAGATAGAGATCTCGTTTGAATGAGAGTTTATCTCGCTTATAACGACCCAACAAATATCAATGCAATAATCCTCGTTTGATGTATGTTTGAAACATACTTCGAACGGCCTTACAAAGCCATTCGAACTATATGGAGATATCATTTTAACGAACTAAACCAAAATTAAAACCCTATCTACCAAAAACCTCAGGAAAAATATTTTTGAAAACTTAAATTCCAAACAATTTTCAAAACAGAACACCTTTATTAAAAATTCCAAGGACTCATATACTACATACGTCCAAACCTCTGAGATCCTCGGCATATGTGAAGACAAACGTGTGGCGGTAAACATGGCTTAGAATATCCACTATTTCAAGCTTGATCGTTACGTCTTCATCAAACAAGGTCATATGCTCATGGGATCATCAACTCAAAATCTATCCTATGACTATAACGTTTTGTCCAGAATAATTCGAACTACATACAAAATGACTCGATTGAAAATTTATTATTATAAACAAAGGGTGATCTTTGGGCTAACTTGCATGCACCTCGAGACTAATCCCTTCAGGAGTGACTAGCACACCATCCCACTGGCATGACCCTCCAATTAAATTTTAATTGCCCAAGTGGGGAATAAAACTTATGATCAGTGCGCCTAAATACACAATCGCGGCTACATCCTTACCATTACAGCAACCGATGATGGGTTAATTTCAAATATTAATCTTCATTTATTGTATATTTGCATAATTTTTGGGATATTATTGGTCCTCCCGAAATGAAAATTATAATAAATTATTTTTTACACTTAATGGGTAAAATATAAATTATTGAAAGACCTTACAACATTGAGTCGTTGAGTGAATTATATATATTTTTTAATTAATACATTCAATTATTAAGCCATTCATGCATTACATATGTACATAAATCAATTTCTCTTGACACATTTTTCTCTCTCCCTTAGAAGGTGAGTGTGACCCTAATTACTCATTTAAACATTTACATGATATGGTTGTATGCTAATGAATGATTAAAATTGACAATAATATTTGAGCTTATATTTTCTTTATATGTCAATGGTTGTTTTATACATATGGACAACCATTGAGAGATAAAGAAAGAAAATATAAGCTCAAAGATTATTGTCAATTTCAAATATTGGCATGAAGTATATGATATCATTAGGCTGTTTTTACATTTATGATATAATGGTGAGGAAAGAGGATTTCAAATAGCTAATTTTTAGAATTTTGTTTCTTGTGTTTTCAACAATACATAAGGATTACCTTAACATGATATTTAAGATGTCAATTTTATAGGACCCATTGGTGATGTACGAGGCCTTATTTTTATTGATCATATTGCTTATCTACGATTGTTATGTTTATGATATTTTGTGGATGTTATTAGTTGAGATTTGTTTATGCTAATATAGAGTTCGTTTTGAAATCGGTAAGAAAACATATTCTAAATATCTATAATTAAGAGATGATTGCAAGCTAAGTTGAATTTATCTTAGAATGTTAAAACCAAAAATTTCTCAATGAGCATCAAGAATACTCATGTTTAGATTCTCTAGATTTTGTTAAACACAAACACACTTTTAAGTCCTAAGATAATCACCAAAAAACTTATATAATTAGACATCAATCATATCATTGTCTATGCCAGTTAGGACAACGGTAAAATGGACTTGGATGATTTAGCTTTGCACTTGGTTTTATCTTTTATTAATTTAGAAGGTACAATTTATTTTACCACGTGGATTTAATTTCCATCAAAGTATATTGAAAAAATGCATACTTGTGTATTGAGAAGACTCGGATATTAAGTTGATCCTTAGTCTTATGAGTTTTTCCATTTCTATTTAGCGAACTCGTCGACCACGAAGTGGAATCACTACCAAGTTGCACACTCATTGGATGTACATGGTTCGCCACTTTCTTGCAAGATCATTTCTCAACCAAGAAAAATTTAAAGTAAAGTTGGCAATTTACTGTAGTCGCTCTCTATGAGTTTTCCTCTATGGAACTTAACATTCACGAAATACTTTAGTAGGACTTTGATTTTTCTCTCAATCACACTAACTAGGTATATGACATAGTAGCACACGTTTTCCTCTTTTAAATTCAAAGTTTGCATGAGTGCGTTACTCACGAACTTAGAACTAAAATTTCTTGGATTGCGAGAATTTGAGATATTTGGTTGTTATGTTTTGTTAGGAAGTATATGTATCATATCTTCTGACTTAGTTATGTAAGATCTAATGAGTGTAACCCATTTTATATCTCTCAATAGCTAGTCTCCATTAGAGTCTTATATAGTCAACCTCTCTCTTGGTATATAGTAAAAGTTAGGGCATCATTTCAGTATAAGTATTTTTGTTTTTAAGATAAAAAAAATTATGTAGAAGGGGATTAATGATAAAAATCCTAATCCAATTAGCACAATGAGATCTATAAAAAGAAAATCTTAATCAACCACTTACAAGACTCATAGAAGAAGCAAAAGTGTCCCATCATCGATTAACTACTTTTTTATAACATGTTGTTTTGTAAAGTATGATATCACTTATTATCAATGATGGACCAAGTCTAGCAGGACTTGGGAGAGCTTACATGCTCTATCAACTCTTTAAGGGAAATAGTTTAGAGGATAGAAAGACATAAATCATTAAGGCATTTATCATAACCATTCTAAATACATCGAGTAAATCACCAAAGCGGTTTAAGGGTTCTGATCAAGGTCGTTCTAGGTACCTCATTATTATGCATTCTCAGCCACATACATACCTTGGGACCAAAAAATCCTATATTTATAAAATATATCAGTGATGTCACATCATATAAAACATATTAAATCAATGACATACCTTAAACAGGTGACTAACGGGTTTGGTGGCCAAAAAATATGTTGACATAAAAATGGCTAGTCCGTAGCAATTTCCCTCAATATTTAATGCTATTGACATATTAGGTATTTTTGACTGGTGAAACATTTAATGCTCATATAATGTAACTCTAGGACCATTTTTACTTATAAAACAACAAACTGACCACTAATCAAGATTGTCAGATTATTAAAGCCAAAAACCTGGAGCAAACACACTTTGAACCAAAATTATTAGAACATTTTATCTAATTTTCACCACGAACACTATCATTATTATTCTCACTCAATAGTGTATGGTGCATACATGCCTACTCACATGTATTTAGAGTGTTTTTTTTAAATTAACTACTTTAAGGTCCCTCATTTATTATCAAGCATTCTTATATTTATTGATCCTCATTGTGATAATCAAAGAATACCACTTCCATTACTCTTACTACATTAATATAATCTCTTCACTACTAAACATATTACACCTCATTATATATCCTAATTACCCCACTCTAAATTACTCTCTTATATTTGGTGACTCCTCTAAGGAGGTATTCTTGTCAAAATGGTTACAAAAAATATTAATCCCTTTGTTTGATGATACTCAACAAGAAGTAGACTGTGATACTTTAGCAACTAATCTCCCTTATAACACCACCATCACTGGGGTGGTCAAGCTGGCCAGCTCAAATGATATACATTATTGCCAAATTCATAGAGTTTCTACAAACTAACCCAGTTGTGTTAGTCATCCCATCGTCGAATGTTACACATTGAGAAGACTGAGAAAGAGGATTCTATGGATTTATTTGTATCTTAGGCCAAAGACACACAAATTCAAATTGTATCTTGATTTAATTTAGTGTGCATGGAATGATGAGGTACAAATTAAATAATTCAAACTAAGCATGCAAAAAAATAAGGAAAAATCATTTTAGGGCCAAACAGTTTAATTTTCATCACTATATCAGAATTAAAATACACTAGATGACTTGCAGACTACTTAGCTCCACTATTTATAATGCCCAGTTCTTCATGTCCTCTACAGGTACATTATTGTCCACCACCGTCCACGGGAAGCGATTTTCCCTCGGTATCCACCGATCAGCCTATTTCTTTAGCAGTAGAGCCGTAACTCCACAAATCAGCAGTAGAGGTGAACTCTAAAAGGGTTTTGAACTTGGAATATGTTCTTATTGATTTGATAAGCTGGTCTCAATAGTTCCAAGGGGTTTGAATCAAAATTTGAGAGAGTTTGATAAAAAAAAAAGATCTCTAAAATGGCTTAAAAAGAGTCTAATGTCATATCTCTATTTATAGGGAAAATAGTTGCAAAGATATAGGTATTAGAGATTTGGATCAAATTTTTTAAAAGAATAAAAACTCACGTACACGTTTGAATATCTTGGTACCTCGTTCAAATGGCGTACCCTTTGTCGTTCAAATAGGTTTCCAATGAAACTTTGAAGAAGTTCCAGAGTTGACCAAAAGGCGTCGCTTAAGATCTCGTTTGAACGGGGGAAACTCATTTTAACGATGTACCCAATCTCGTTTGACTGACATATAACTAAACTTCAAACGACATTCCAGAACTGACCAAAGGACGTCATCCCAAATTTTGTTCGAACGAATGAGTCTTATTCTAATGACATGTCAATCTCGTTCTAACGAGTTAGAGAAATTTCAAAAACAAAAAATTAAAAACATTTTGAGATGCAAACTCTTTCTTTTAAAAAATCCCCTAGATAAATAAATACTTTACCAAAAATCATCATAACTCTTCTGAATGTTGTTGTGATTAATGATCTTCAATCATCTAAATGTCATAAACTTCTTATCTTTGAATACGTGGAAGCATTCATGAAGGTGAAGTGGTGTGTAATGGGATATGCCAAATAAAAACTAAATTTTACAATTATAAAACTTGGTCTTACAAATCTCCCCCTTTGGCTATTGTGGTATAAAACATAAATCGAAGACAAATTGACTCCTAAGACTAATAAAATTAATGCCCTCTCAAATCAAGAAATGGAAATGCATAAATGTACAAGTCTTAAGCTAAAAAGTCTTCATATTATACGTTCCAAGAAATCATGATCAAGGCGGAATGACATATACACATGAGACAAAAGAAATACCGTCACGCGCATGAGTTTTAAATGATAAATAAAACTCCCCCTCAATTTGTTCTCCCCCTTTTTATCTATAATAGACAAAGGAGTATAATATAAACATGAATAATAAACATCACATGGAGAAGTAAAGATATCACACAATGATAATCATTAAGCACAAGTAATTATAATCCAAAAGTCATAATGTGTTCTTCCCTTATCAAATGACTATTTTTCAATTTTTCAAAGTATGAGGTATACAAAGTACATATAGGTATAAATCACATAGTGCCCATGTAAGAACACTAAAATATCCTTAATAATGAAAAGAAATGTAATTATGTGAACATTTTCCATAGGTAAATTAATATAAGCATTCATAACATAGGTGCACGAAGTCATGAAACACTTTTAAAGAAACAACTCAATTTCTACCTTAGGTGTAAAATGTTGAACTTAAATGAAATTGACTCGACTTATGCAATATGCCATGAATTTAAATGATTCTCAAAATATTTATGCCACATTATTTAATGCTTTTTAAGAGAGTCTGTTGTGCAAACCCATTAATATTCTACTTTATAACACCATCAAAATCACACACATATAAGAATTCACTCTCAAATATTTTGAAGATATCATAATGATCATATGTAGCAAAGCATCAATGGGTATACAATAAATGGCCTTGGCACTTTTATTTTTGTTTGTTGTTAATATTTTTAGGCTCCTTTTGCAAATGGTGACTTTTCACGCAAAAAAAAAATTCTCTTTCGTATTCCCTTTCCATTGCTTAACATATATTAATTTTTTCGAGAAATGAAATCCGGGAAATGGTTCTTATAATCACAACTTATCTCTTTTTACATTTACTTCGTTATTAAGTAGGATTACGATGAGAACATCGTATTCGACATATGATAAGCAAGTAAATTTTTCAAAACATTTGTGCCCATGTTCCACAAAGGTGACAAAGAGTTTAACATTTAGAAAGTAATCAACAATGATCAATGATGTTATTCACACATTATAAAGCACACTAAAGAAAAAAAGTCATGTCCTAAAGACTACGAAAAAGTCACGTGAATGGATGGAATGTAAGGGTGATCCGAACATTTTAAATTTTCACCCATATATGGTGAAAAATGAAAATACAAATTTTTTTTGTCTTTTTCTAAATATTTATCAAAATAAAATATTTTTTTCAAATTTTCAAACATTTTCTTCAAAACCAAAAATCCTTTTGGATTTTTTAGCTTTTTCATAAAACTGAAAATTATTTTTGAATTTTTTCAAATATATCAAAAAGAAAAACATATGAATATAATGATAATAAAATCTAACAATATGCATATAAGATATGATCATGAGAAATATCCTATACTAGAAGTACCCAAATTCAATCAACGGAGAACATACCCAAAGACTTCCTAAGATCCTAAAATATAAGTGCATCTAAAGGTTTTGTAAAAGTATAGACTAATTAACGTTCGGTTCTCACAAAGCTCAAGGGAACGACGTTCTCCTTAATAAGATCACGAATAAAATGCTCATGTATCATAATGTGCTTTGTGTGAGAATGCTGGACTGGAATGCACTCTTATTATCACAAGAAATAGTCATGGTGCCTTGTAAGATCCCATAATCTTCCAATAATTACTTTATCCATAAAAGTGTGTCCAACAACTCCTGATGGTAATATACTTAGCCGCTGCGGTGGATAAAGAAATGCAATTTTACTTCTTGCTCAACCAAGAACAAGAGAACTCCCAAAGTAAAAACACCTACACAACCATCAACATCCCTGGACCAATCATTATTCGAATAGGTAGACAAATGGTCATTGGTATCAAAGGAATACCAAATACCGTAGGAAAGATTTCCACTCACGTATTTGAGGATAAGTTTAAGTGCAAGTAAGTGTGACTCTTTTAGGGATTCTTGGTATCGCGTATAGACCAACACTAAAGGAAATGTTGGGATAAAACTAGCGTTCAAGTAGAGAAAACTGCCTATCATAATAATATAAAGGGTTTGCTTTACATCCTTTCCTAAAGTGTCTTTACTAAGCTTAATTGATGTACTCATAGGGGTATGTGAGTGCTTAACGGCGTTTAAATGAAAATTATTCATTAGATCCCTAGCATATTAGGATTGAGAGATGAATATGCCTTCCTCTGGCTGACCCACCTGGAGACATAAGAATAATATAATCTCACCAAGGATGCTCATCTCAAACTTGCTCTTTATATCCTCCTCAAAAGTCTCAACATGTCTAGATCACGTGGATCCAAATACTATTTCATCCACATATAATTAGGCAACCAAAATAACACCACTCTCTATCTTCACAAATTTCTTATCCACTCCTCTCTCTTGAAGCCATGAGCTAAGAAATAGGAAATGAGCTTCTCGTACCAAGCACATGCTGCTTATTTCAAAACCATGCAGATCCTTCTTAAGATAAATATGTGTCCCAGATGCTTTGGGTTTTCAAACCCTTTTGGTTATTCTACGTAAACTGCTTCCTATAGAATTTCGTTTAGTAAGTCACTCCTTACATCCATTTGATATGCACGCATGACATGTTATGGAGAGTAGTAAGTGGATTGACTGAAGCCTAGAACCAATAATGAATGTCTCGTAAAAATTTACACATTCAATATGCGTGAAGCCTTGAGCGACCAACCTAACCTTATTGAGAACTATGGTACCATTTTTATTCATCTTATTCTTATCAATCCACTATGTACCCATCACATTAGTCTCACTAGGTTGAGAGACTAACTCCCAGACATCGTTCTTACATAATTGAAGTAACTCATCTTGCATAGCGGATATCCAATGCTCTTCCTCGAGTGCTTCTTTTATATTCTTAGGATCGACTAAGGAGGTGTAGCAAAGGTATCTAACCAAGTTATTAAGTTGAGTGCAAGTCTTGACACCTAGTATAGGATCACTAAGTATAGCAGTAGGGTTATGACTCTTTCGAACCCAAAAAGGTGGATCCTCTAAATCATGAGTAGGGTCCATAGAGGTAGTATGAGGAAGGATGGGACCATCACCATGGAGTGCATAATCCTAACACATGGGGTTAGGTTCAATAGACACCGACGGAATGTCTTCTCTAATCGTGATATTTATTGACTCCATAACATTAGAGATTACAAGGTTAAACACCCCATAAGCCCTTCTTGATGCTGAATAACCTAAGAATATCCCCTCGTCACTCCGGGAATTGAACTTTCCTAAGTTCTCTCTATCTTCAAAATGTAACAAGTGCTCCAAAAGACACAAAAATAGTATAATTTGGGCTTCTTTCCAGTGCATAACTCATATGGTGTGTGTAGAGTGAGTGGACGAAGATATACCCTATTCACTTTATGACATATGTTACTCACCGCCTCTGCCCAAAAATGTCTAGGCATATTTCTCCCAAGAAACATGAATCTAACCATCTCTAGTATCATCCGGTTCTTCCTCTCAACAATCCCATTTTGTTGAGGAGTACAAACGACTAAAAACTCATGCTTAATGCCCAATCCATCACAATAGCTATCCACTCCGACTTCTTTAAATTCATTGTCATTGTCACTATACATTCGATTAATAGTGACACCATTTTGATTTTGTAGGACACGACACTTGGTTATTAAAAACTCAACCACATCGAACTTTTCTCTAAGAAATCCCACGATAGATTATCTAGAAAAGTGATCGACCATCACAAGAATGTATCTCTTACCACATAAACTCTCTGAGCGAGTAGGACCCCATAATATTCATATGAATAACCTCCAAAACACGTGTGGTGGTAATGGTATTGAACTTTCGATGGGGACTTCGAATTTATTTTCTTTATTGACAAGGTCCACAAATAGAAGAAGTTGGTTTCCCAAATGATGATAAGCCACGAACTAGGTCATTTTCATTAATCTTTTAAGATCTCTAAAGTTCACATGACCTACTCTTTCATGCCAAAGGTCCACATAGGAGACCTTAGCATCGTTGCACACAAAGGAGGACTTGGGAATGATTTTATAGAAATGATCTTCGATCATCACTCCTTGTAGTAAAAGTTCATTGGATTGATCATATACGTTGCATTTAGACAGGTCAAACTTTATCGCAAAGTTTGCATTGCATAATTGGTTTATGATAATTAATTTCTATTTAAACCCTTTTACATATAACACATTATCTAGTTTAGGAAATTTGAGTATCTCAACATATTCATGTCCTAAAATACTTGACCTAATCCGATATCTAAAGGTGACTTTGCCTTCCTTGTGATACTTAAGGTTGATAAAAAATGATATGTCACCAGTCATGTGCCTAGAGAACCCACTATTAAAATACTATTGTGAAGTATTTTGAACCTTGAGAGAAATGTTAACAATACGAGTTTTGTCGTTGTGCTTAGGTACCCAATTGGAGGTAACCTTTTGTTTGCCCTTATCGTTATTGCCTTTAGTCGTAGAAGTAGAAGCGCCATCAGACAAAAAAGATATCCGTAGAAATTCTTCCATTAAACTTTGTGAAGTCACGGATAGGAACTCAGCTTCCTCTCTAATACTAGAAAAGTCATTATAGCAGTGCGCGGGAGTTTGTGTACATTGAGCTCTTCCTAACTTGTAGCAAAACTATCTAAGGTGACCTCTCCTTTTGCAATAGGTGTAAACATAGACTTGTTTAGGTCTACCTTAGTTATCTTTCTTATGTTGAACTCTCTTTTGTGGTTTAGGTCGAGGTCCATAAGGTTCTACCATAAATTTGGAACCGGTTCCGGTGTGGTATGGGAATTCAATGCACCGTCGTAAACTATTCCTCGCCTCTCCCCAAAACCAAAAGAGGGACAGTAGAGCATCTTTCTAACCTTCTTCAATGTATCCTCTATGGTAACCTTAAACTCCTGGGTATATTTGAGATATTTCTCGAGTTAGGATACAAGGGCTTCAATTTTCTCACGAGTCCCCATGGATGCTTGAAGATCTCTCGTAAGACTAACCACTTTTTTGGTCAAGTCACCTTTTTTCCTCTCTACTAAAATGAATCTCTTTCTCAAAGAAACCCTCACCAAGGACTTTCTCTCTCTCGCCTCTCTCAACTCATTCTCTAAAGATAAAAAATCTAAGCTATAACCCTTTATTTTGTCTCTTCATTTTAAAGGATCCAACGTAAAGGTTGGTGTAAACACATTGAAGGTAACTCTTTTCCTCACTCTATCCAAAATGACTAAACTCACTGTCGAGTTCATCATGTTTAACAGTTTCCTCATCAGTGTGAAGTGAACTAGATGGACTAACATTACTAGCCATGAATATGGTGAAGCTACGCCTATACGGTGATTCATCCCCCAAAATCCACTGAATCAATATCGCTATCGCTAGGCATGGCATTAAGGAAGGTTTGCATTTGCCTTGTCTCTTTAATATTGTGGCACACTCGCGAGATTTGTGACCCTTACCCTCGCACTCATAACATTTCTCTTTATCTTTTTAGGGTAATATTTTCTCTCTATTTTAAAAAAAAAAAATTCTTTCCCTATTTATATTTTATGTTTTTCTTAAAATTCTTCTTTTCTTTGGAAGTATTTTCTTTTATAAGTTTAAGATTTTTTTTGAATTTTTTTGCAACAAAGGCAAGATCATCAATATTAAAATCATATTCGGAGTTAGACGACACTTCATCTTTCCTTTTAGATTGAACTTTTAATGCAATTCCACTTTCCTTAGGTTTAATAGTTTTGGGAAACATGTCAATCTCATATGTTTGAAGTTATCCTACGAGTTCTTCTAAACTTAGTGTATCTAATATACCCAATGAGTTAATCATAATAACGTTAGGAATAAAATGGGATAGAAATGATCTCAAAATCATTTTAACTACATGTGTTTCAAGAAGTTTCTCACCTAAATTAAAATTAGAGTTAATGATATCAAACAATCGTGCATAAAATTCATCAAAGGCCTTGGACTCTGGCATGGAAATAGTCTCAAATGGTGTAGTGTGGTTTTGAAGCTTTCACAGCGTTGGTACCCTTGTGAATGAGTTATAGGGCATATTATGCTTCCTTAGACGTGGTGCACATTATGATACGACAAAACTCGTAAGGGGCAACGGCTCCAGGAATGCCACTTAAATTGCCCGAGTTAAAATTACTCCATTTAAATTCAGCTTATGTCCAAGTAGAGACATGTTTTGGACGTATGAAATCACAATTGGTCACTGTGGGTGGTCTACGCCCTCTTTCACAAATAAGCCAAACTTTTTCATCAATAGATTTTAAGGAAGACCTCGTCCAAGCTTTCTAGTACAAATAGTTCAAAAATAGGCAACATATTATACAAATTATCCTCAAAATCTAAATTTTTTAAAGTTCACCAAATTAT
Source organism: Sambucus nigra (assembly GCA_949130495.1). Taxonomy (NCBI): domain Eukaryota; kingdom Viridiplantae; phylum Streptophyta; class Magnoliopsida; order Dipsacales; family Adoxaceae; genus Sambucus; species Sambucus nigra. The sequence continues at coordinate 62,114,385 of OX422211.1, read as the reverse complement.
TTTTAAAAAATGATATAACAAATATCGTAAAAAGGACCACATAATATTTTAGTACAACCTGATATGATGCCAATTTGATCGGATTCTATGGATTTATTCGTATCATAGGCCAAACACACACAAATTCAAACTTTAATAAATTTTATATTGATTTAATTTAGTGTAAAAGCAATAATGAAGTTCAAATTAAATAAGCCAAATCACATAAACAACCAAGCATGCAAAAAAGTAAGGAAAAATCATTTTCGGAAAAATCTTATGATTTTTAGCACTGTATCAGAATTTATAGACACTAAATGACTCATAAAATACTTAGCCCCACTAAGTATAACGCACAAGTCTTTTATATATACAACACACTGATCAACATTCCTCTTCAGTAGTAGAGCCTCAACTCCACAAATCAATAATAAAAATGAACTTAACAAGGGTTTTGAATTTAGAATATATTTTTCTTCATTTGGTAAAGTGATCTTTGAACATCCAAGGGGTTTGGATGAAAATTTGATAGAATTTGATCACAAAAGATCTCTAAAATGGCTTCAAAGAATCTAATCCCGTATCTCTATTTATAGGAAAAGTAATTGCAAAGATATAAGCATTAGAGAATTGGATTAGATTTGTTTAAAAAGCTGTAACTCACGCGGTCGTTCCCGGTACCTCGTTCGAATGGCATACCCCTTTTCTTGCGAATGGGGTTCTAACGAAACTTTGAACGATATTCCATAACTAACCAAAAGATGGCGTCCTAGATTTCATTTGAACGAAGAAGTCTCGTTCTAACGACACTGTATAAACTCATTAGAATGACATGTCAATATAGTTTGAAAGATTTAGTGAGATTTCAAAAATTATTTGAAAAACATTTAAAAATATTTTGAAATGCAAACTCTTTCTTTTAAAAAATTCCCTTGATAAATAAAGACTTTACCAAAATTCTTCATCACCCTTCTGAATATTTTTGTGGTGAACAATCTTCAATCCTCCAAATGTCATCAACTTCTTATCTTCAAGTACGTGGAAGCAGTCATGAAGGTGCAGTGGTGTGTAACGGGATAAGCCAAATAAAAATTAAATTGAGCAATTATAAAACTTACTCTTATAAAGCATCATTAGGAAGCTAGTAGTAGTAGTAGTAGTAGTAGTAGTAGTAGTAGTAGTAGTAGTAGTAGTAGTAGTAGTAGTCAATTTACAAATTCCACTAAATAATGCCAAAACTACCCCTTTGTTAGTTCATGTAAACATAGTAGTTGCATTTGATGAGGAAACATAAGTGTTGAAGGAAGACAATGAGTTTACCAATTTATAATATAAATAACTTATGGGTATGTCCAGCATGGTCATTGCCTATAATGAACTAAGTATTAAAGATATCGATAAAGAATTTTAACCCGAGGACTATGATATGGATCCAAATATGGAGTATTAAGTTGCATCGAAGTCACCGAAGTTCACTCATTTATTGATCATGTTGGTATGCTATAAGAAGGGTTGAGATCATTCAGGAAATATTGGACATAGCAAGAAAGGAATTAATCTCCTCACCAAACTATAAAAGACCTATAGCAAGGTTGATTCATCACTTCATTTTTGAAATAATTTTTTTAGATGTGAATCGACATATCAAGTTTCCCCACAACAAGCCTTTGTATGTAATAACAAGCATAATTGGAGTCAGCTTTGTAAAATTTGATGGATGGTGTTGCAGTGATGAACATCATGCACATTAGTTCCTTTTACCAGGCTAATATTCCAGAGTCAAGGTTAATCACCATGCCTCTATCTATCTTCAAGTATGAAAACCAGACCTCCTAGTCAATAGGTTATGTTGACGTGGGAACTTAACCGATAAATCTTACATCAAACATCAAATTTCATATGATCAAGTCAACCATTTCTTACCACTTAGTAATTGAGAGGGTTTGGATGCACAACTATGGTTTAGTCCCTTCGACATATCACCAATGTAAAGAGAGGCCAAAGTAAAAGGTTTATTCAAGAAATAAAAAAAAAAATCAATGGAAGAAGCACACCTTGTTAATGCAACATTTTATATAAAAAATAATCAGGATAAGAGAATTCACACATGGCATGTAAAAGGTATAAATATACTAATGATCAAAAACATTTTAGGCCCCATGAAAACCTAGGAATATAAATGCAAAGAAATTGAAAAATTTAATGAGGTCAGTCTATAGACCAAGTCCTTTTCAAAGCAGCTTCGGGATCGAGTGAAGACCATAATTTATCCAAAAAAAAGGAAGTGAGATGAAAAAGAGCCTTAAGAAAATTAGGGAGGCACAATTACAAACGAGTAAAAATTTTGAACAAAAGTGGCATCGCCATCGAAGTAAAAGTGTAAGAAGGTTCTGCTCAATAATGGTCAGGTAGTCAATTTCTTATGATGGTGTGAGCGAGCAGTGGACTTCATTAAAGAAACTGACCCAGATCCATTTTATGAATATTTCTATTAGATAATGAAGGAAAATATTAGGATATTTATAATTACAAGATACAATAGTTTATGGAAGACGTTGAAGATGAACCTGAATGCATGTATGATGGTCCAAAACCACAAGTTCAAAAGATGGAATAAATTGATTTAGCAAGACAAAACAAGACCAATATTTATATAAAGAGACCTTGAGGTAATCAGGAAACATGACTTGATCAAAATAATCAAAGAACATAGAGACCTGTTTACATATAAGTACACTAAAATGCATGTGCTAGACTAAGAGGTAAGTTATAGAGAATTGCATGTTATGCCCTTAGTTTTTCTTGTCAAAAAAGAAATGAGAACCTCCAAGTTAGAAATGGATCTAAAAATCAAAGTTGAGGTGGAGAAACTATTAGCGGATAGATTTATCAAATAGATTAAGCATTCAATTTGGCTATCTAGTAATATTATAGTTAGGAAGAAAGATAAGACCTAAATATTCACATGTGTAGACATTCGGGGCCTCAATAGAACTGTCCCTAGAGAAGAGTTCATTTTATTTTCCTTTGATATCTTGATTGACTCCACGATCGATCATGAGATGTATAGTTTCATAGATGGATCTGTGGAGTATAACTAGATAAAGATGGATCCAAATGGAATGAAAAAGGCCTCTTTTATACCCCCGTTGGGAAATGTTAACCACACAATTATGCATTTTGGTCTAAAGAATGCAGGGAACAAATACCACAAAGCAGTGATGGGAATTTTTCATGATTTATTTTATTAAAGTTTTGAGTTCTATGGGGATGATATTAATATCAAGTACAAGAAATGATAATCACACTTTTTATACTTAAGGATAGTCTTTAACAGATGCTGAAAGTACAAGCTCAAGATGAACCCTCTAATAAGTTACTTTGATGTCAAAAGCAGGAAGTTATTAAGGTTTGTGGCGGTTCGATGAGGCGTGCTGATGGAACAAGACAAACCGAAATTTTAGCATGCCATTTCCTAAAAAAAATGAATTGAAAAGTATGATCGATAAAATTTCTTATATGAGAAGGGTTTCCTAGCTCTTTCATAAACTACCCACCCATCGATGCAACTACTTTATAAAGCCACCAAATTTAAATGGTAAGAACCACACCAAGAAGCCTTTGACAAGATTAAACAATTGTTAACATATCCGAAAAAATGATCCCACCAAGGCCAATAACACCATTGTTGCTTATAAAACCTTTACCACAAGATAAATAGGTTCACTCTTAGCACAAGAGGGAGACGGGCACTTTATAGACCTGAAGCCATATACACTAGTATTAAACTACATTGTTTAGCATTCATGTTTATGGCTCAAAACTTATGACAATAGACGCTAGCTTTCACCATTCACATAGTTATTAAATGTTACCCAATCAAGTTTTTTCTTTCACGAGAAGTCTTAATAGGGAGAGAAGAAATATAGTTCTTTATTCTCCTAGAATACACTCTCAATTGTTTTGGGTTTTATTCTTAAAACCATGTATGCCATTTGATTTTGAGTACATACGTGTCAATTCATTTTGAAATAACAATCTTGGTTACGAGAATGCATTATATTTGCTTTAAATATATTGTGGACATATCGATCAATAGATTTTAATTGTAATTTCAGTGAGTCAGCTTTGGATTGATCGTAGAGAGATATGAATTTCAATTCTAACACTATTAAGATGTTGGGTTGATTATAAAGAGATATGAATTTCAATTCTAACACTATTAAAATGTTCACAACCTAGATAGGGGGTTGGTATCCTATCGATATGTTTGGCATGAAATCCTAGTAATTTATCTCAAACTAAGGTAACCTGTTTGATGGTTCGAGAACTTGTTCGATAGATCGACAGAGGATTACGATCGATATATCCCAGTAATGTATTGAATAGGGCCACCCATGAGATTTAGGTATAAAGAACATCTTGGTTAGACTCAGGAAATCTCACACCATATGGAAAGGGTGCATAAATTTTTAATCCTGAGAATTATAAGGATTGAAATGATTAAATAAATGCCACTTTGATTGCTATAGTTGCGATCTGATTTTATCAGGTGAAATGATCATGACACATTTGGTGAAAGTTCTGTGAGTAGGTTTGAGATCATAATTCGAAAGAATCAACGTCCAGGGGATACCATGGATTATTATACCCCCTTAATAAAATTATATGTTTTATTTCCACCAAGTAAAACCCAGTCAAGGGATTATTTTATAATCCTGGTTTAGTGGCAAATAAGTTGACTATGAGAATCATGTAATTGATTAGATTGGTTAAAATCAATTAACAGTAAATTGATTTAACCAAGCAGATATCATACACTTAAAGTGGGAAATCATATAATGTATTATAATAAACTATGAAAATAAGCCCTTTTTTTATCAGAGTTATTTCTGAGATGATTAAATTAGACTGCACTCATAATTATTTAGTGGAATTAATTATGATTAAATTAAAAGGAAATAAATTACGATAAATGTAATTTGATAATCCTAAGTATTTATTTGAAGATAATTTAATTATTTTTATCGGGATCCTTATCTATCCACATACCCATGTAGTTAGGCCCAGACTCTCAAGAAACCTAATTTGATCGGAGACCACCTTGTATACTTGCATATAAAGGTATGGGAAGGGATTTTATTGGTAATAATTCATCATTAGGTTTTGATAGGGGTGAGAAAAAAATACAATTTACGTTTTTGTGTGGAAGCCTAGAGAGAGGCCACCGTATCTCACAAATAAGGAAAGGTTTTTATCTCAAAAGTTCTCTCACATCTACCTATCTTTGGGGAGGATTATACACCAAAAGATAAGCTTTATAGAAGTTTAAATAAGGTTTTGGTAAAACTTGGAGGGAATTAAGGATTTTATCATCTTCAATCTTTTGTATTCTTATATGAATCATGACATGATTTGCTATGGTATTTTATTCCTCAATCCTGGGTTTGATTTTTAAACTTATTTCTTGATCTATTTTCAATGCATAGTTAATCGCAGATCTTTGGGAATGAATTTTTTTGACATTTTAAATGTCAATCCCTAGCTTTTTCCCCCAACAATTGGTATTAAAGCTCCGATTGAGATTGGTCATGTATTGAAAAGGTCCATATTATCCACCATTAAACCTTAGTTTTGGCATGTTGTATGATTGTGCAATATTGTGTATACAATCGTACTAACATGATTTTATAGAGACTCTATGTTTATATCACTTCCATCATGGTTACATATGTTTATTTTGAGAGATTGAATCCTATGATTGTTTATTCGTATGAGAAAAGTGTGTTTTTCTCAAGTAAATCATCTACACCAAATCTAGAGGGAGTCAATAAGTTTGAATGGATCCTAAGGTTAATTTTTTTATTTTCACATGATACAACAAATTCCATTCTAACTGTCTTGATTAACTCACACAATGATAGAATTAAGTGAATTTAGAGGATGAATCCTCATTTAACACACTTAAATCAATTTTAAGCAAATTCATTGCATTCAAGTTTGATCTAAGTGATGTGTGTGTTCAAGTATGTGAATATTAATAGAAAATATACACAAGAATACACAGGAAAAGGTTTATGATAAGAACCCCCACCTAGGGATAAAAAAAACTCAAAGCGCACTAATTTTCATTTCTACTTACAAAGGTTTTTTACACAAGGAAATAAGACATCTCTAACACATGCACTCTCGTGTAGTTACCTATGAACCTTGAAACTTTCCATTATAGATGATGAAAGTATATAATGAGCCCCACACTATGAAAGAATAAATCTAATCTCTTCCATAAAATTAAAGACACACTCCAATTTCCCAAATAAATCGGAGTGCATCCAATTTTAGATCACAGACTAAGTGATCAAACCAATTCAATGGAAGAATGATGAATTGACATAGGTTTTGTGAAGATCTGATCAAATCCAGTCTACATTCAATAAAAAATAATCTAGATCAAGTCATAAATCAAAGTTTTAAATGTTTATGAAGAATAAATGAGATTAGGTTTGAAATTCTCCCACAGAGATATTTTAATTGGGTAAAATTCAGATCATCTAAAATGAGAAGGAAAATGAACTTTAAATAGGAAAATTTCAAAATTTGATCCTGCCGTTCACACATAACACTTTTCCTTGTGTGCAATTCCTAACAGAAAGGAATCGATGCAATAGCCATGCTCACAATTATGTCTTGATGCCATGCAAATGGTTAAGGAAAAACCATTTTCTAAAATCCTTAACAAGTTCAAACATTTGCCAACTCCCAAAAATAATTTTAAAGATCCTTTGAGACTCTTTTAAAACACTTGTTCAATCATTTTTCAAGACTCTCACACATTTTAGAAAATAAAATGCTTTTGTGTATCTTTATCCATGTACAATTCATAACATTCATTAAAAAGGATTTAGTCTCCATTCCAACGTGAATGTATGGCAAGGAATTTCTTCAATAAGCGGCATGCAAGATCTTCAATCTTCAAATGTTCATCTCAGTCTACGTAAGACAAATGACTGCACCTCAGTCATATCTAATCAAGTCTATGTGACTTGAAAGACTCAACGGCTTAATTTTTTTGACAAGAGAATCTAGCCAATAAATATTAATACTAAATTACATTTTCACCGTATTTATTTTTATCTTCTAGATTCGGTATGTTTATAATATTTAGTTTTTTGTAATTATTTCATTATCGATGTATTTTGAGGCGATTTTGAGGGAATGTAATGTTTTTTTACTATTATAATCATGTATTTATATGGGTTTGAGTGTTGAACAAAGTTTTATGGAGTTTTATTAAGATTTGGAGGAGTTATGACCTTTTTTGCATGAATTTGCAAAGCGAAAAAGAAGATGTCAACACATGTGATTCTGATTGGATCAATCCAACCCCTGCGTAGGCAACCATGGATTGTGATTTCATGGTATTTTCTGATGGATTTTCTTGGTTAATCTTCCTCATTTCCCTTTCATACTAGGTTGAGTCAGTTTCCAGAAGGAAAGATCTTGAAGAACTCGTATTTGTGATGAAGTCTACCTCTAGTTGGACTCTAAGTCAAAGGAAAGTCTTCTACAATAACGATTCTTGGCCTTGAAGAGTTCCACATTAAGAAGAAGAGTAGTCCATGATAGAAAGTGAGATTTTTGTCCTTTTATTTTTGTTTGTATCTATTTTATATTTTCATGTATGTCTCATTATTTTATTATGTTGCATAATTCTTGTGCTAACTAATTGAATAATTACGAACGCCTATTTTTATGGATAACATGAATTTTAGTTTTATAAGGACATATTTTCCATAGTTCATAGTTTACATAGAGTATGTCGTATACAACTACAACCATTGAAGATGTTCACATTCATATGTTCATGAAGACGGATCCGAATTTCAAGCATTTTTAACATACGCACGACATGAGGTATAATTTCGTATAGAATGTGTTTAAATTTCATAAATGCCTTTCTTTAGTATTGGCATACTTTTCAAAATCTTTTTTATCAAAGTGAGGCATTTTTCAAAGTCAAAATATTTTTTGAAAGACCTTTAGGCGATCTTTTTGAAATAAAAAAATTGCGTTTATATCGTTCAAATGACTGCTTCTAAGGGAATGCAATGTCATTTGATAGGTTGTGTGAAGGGTCATTTCTTTAGTGATATAATGTTCACATATTGTTTTGTGTTTTTAATGGTCATTTCTTAGGCCGTTAATAACGACATCAAATGTCGTTCAAAAGACATGGTAATGTCGTTCGAACGACATCAACCGCCTTAAGGCTTTTGTTCAGCTATAAATACCTGGTTTTGAAGACTTTTCATTAATAATTTTGATGCACTAAAACTTCTTTTTGGTAGACCTTTAGTCTTCATCTTTTAGGGTTAAAAACCTAGTTTTTGATTCACCAAAACATCCAAATTCTTTTGTGAATCAATTATGGGACCCAATCACTTCTGTGGAAGTTTATCTTTGTGGAGTGCCATATCGTTGGGGATACTCGAGGGTATACACTGCTGAGGAGGATCTGTGATTCTGGAGGGTCACGAGGGAATCTTTGTTGATCTAGGTTGTGGTATATATGAATTTTCTAAGGGAAATTCATTACAGATTTCATTGTGTAATTGTAAGTTGCAATTTACAATATATAGTGAAATAAAAGGTTTTACGCAAAAGTTTTTTTTTTCCTAAAATTGTTTGTCCCGTAACTTGTGTTTGGATGTTTGATTCATTCACATAGATGCATAATAAGGTTTAAATAAAATTGGATCGAAGACGGACTCTAATTAAATAATTTTCAAATTGAAAATTTACGAATCACATTAATAATCAATATCACGCATCCTCAAATTGGTATCAGAGCTTTAGCTCGGGATTTTTACCTCTTCAAATTGGTATCAGAGTTAGTTGCTCTAATTAATCGAGTGATTCTTTTTCCACAAAATTTTGGTCATATTGATTTTTTTTCAAAAAAATAATTTTGGAAATTTCATAATTTATTTTGTAGAGAACTTACATAATCGAACACTCGTCTTTGATGACACAAACTATGCCTATTGGAAAGCCTACATGAGATCAAGTTTAAAGGCTATTGATGAACGTGGTTAGTTGATATGTGAAAGAGGGTGGACTCCTCCCACTGTCACTGAGATTAATGTCACCAATTCTAAACTTGTGTCTGACTGGACTAAGGATGAGTTTAAGTGGAGTACCTACAACTCCTGTGGCCTTAGCGCTATATCTGGAGCCATCACTCCTGACGAGTTTCGTCGTATTATGATGTGCACCACGTCGAAAGAGGCATAAGATATCCTCCAATTGACACATGAGGGTACCAAAACATTTAAGGCATCTAAGTTACAAAATTTAACCACCCAATTTGAGACTATCACGATGTGAGAGTCCGAGTGCTTTATCGAGTTTTATGCTAGGTTGTCGGACATAGTCAACACAAGTTTTAATTTAGGTGAGAAAATTGATGAGATGAGAGTTGTTAAAAATATTTTTAGGTCACTTCCATCCCATTTCATTCCTAAGGTGACTATTTTAAATTCTTTGGGGATTTTGGATACACTTAAGTTAGAAGAATTCGTAGGAGATCTTCAAACGTATGAGATTGACAAGTTTTCCAAAATCGTGAAGCCTGAGGATAGAAGGATTGAACTTAGGGAACAATCTAGGAAGGGTGATGAAGTGTCTAGGAAGAGAGAGAAGAAGAAGAAAGAAAGAGTTTGTGAATCTGAGTCTGAGGACAAGTTTGATTTAGATGACATGGCCATGTTTGCTAAAAAAATTAAAAAGTTTCTCCAATTTTGCAAATAAAATTCTTCCAAATAAAAAGTTTTTTGAGAAAAATCAAAGGAAAGAAGATGAAAATAAGAGCGATGAGAAAGAGGAAGAGGAAAGATGTTTTGAGTAAAAGGTCAAAGGGCACACAAAGAGTTTGAATGCCCTACTATGCTAAAGAAAAAGGGCAAGACAATTGCAATGATAACCACTCTTAGTGATGGTGATGTCGAGAATGAATCCGGGGATGAATCATCACATGGTATGTGTGTTGCCTTTTTGGCTAGTCACGTGAGACCATCTAGTTTGTCCCACAATAATGAGGACACTTGTGTACATGAGAACCTCGATGATGATTTGAGTGTTTCTAGTGAGTGTGAGAGTGAGATTGAAAGTGAGTTGGAAAGGGATCTCCAAAAAGAATTTAGAGATTTATAGTCGATTCCTTAAAAATTAAGAAGTTGAATAAGGAGTTAGGTCTAAAGGTGTTAGATTTAGATAGAGAGATAGAAGTTTTGAGGGAATTTGGGGTGTCGGTGAGTCAACTCGAGAAGGTGAAGGTTTCTTTAAGTGAGTAGTTGATCGTTGTTGATCGAAAAAAGAGTGAACTTGAAGCCCATGTGTCCCAACTCCAGAGATATCTTAAAAGTTCCCAGGAGGTCAAGATACTATAGAGGACACATCTAAGAAGGTTAGTAAGATGTTCCTCAGTCTCGCTTTGGGTAATGTTGAGAGATTAGGAACATGTTATGACGGTGCGTCTATTTCTCATGTTGTACCCAAGCCGATTCTCGAGTTTGTGATAGATCCATATAGCTCTCAACCTAATCCACCTAGGCGTCAAATTCCCGATAAGAGAGTGCGTCCTAGATGTTTTTAGAAAGGTGTTCCTAGGCCTGTGTATGTTTGCACCCATTGCAAGAAGAGATGACACCTTAAGGTAATTTTCTTTAAGTTGGGTAGTGTGTCACACAAATGTTTTTCATGTTATGCTATGACACGTGCTCCCACACATGATACTTTGCATGATCCTGCACATCACATGAGAAAGTTTGCACATATTTGGGAGCAAGTTAAGTTTTTAGTCAATACTTCACATGATTTTATGGATGTTTTTCATAGAATGTCACCACCTTTGGAAGACACCTCCACACCTAACGGTTGAGGTTTAGACTTGTTTGCTAGCATAGGATATTTTCATGATGATATTTATGCCTATTTTTAGTGTCTGCCACTTTTATATTTTTTTCATTTTGATATAATTTTTGAAAAAGCCAAAAAGATTTTTATTTTTGAAAGTTTTTGGAAAAATACAAAAAGATTTTCTATTTTTATGAGAAAAAAAAAAGAAAAATTACAAAAAGATCTTTATATTTCATTTTACACCATTTATGAATGGACATTTAGGATGACCAAGTTGCAAATTCATTCCATCATCCATATGACTATTTGATAGTGATTTGAGACGCATCTTCATTTCATTTTGTGCTTTAAAATGTTTGGAGCATTGAGATGTGATGAGTTGTTACTTCCTACATTCTTGACTCGTGATTACCTTTAATGCACACATGAACGAATTTATTTGATTATTGTGCTTATCCATCACATATTGGTTGAAATGTTTTCATCTCAATTTTGTCGTTAAAACGAACCATATGCGATGAAACTTGACAATGAAAGTAGTTCATGTAAGAACCGTTGCCGTGAGGAATTTATTTAATATGAAAAAATGATGAGTGAACACGGAAAAGGGCTGTGAGTGAATAATTATCACGCCATGAAATACATTATTTGTAAAGAGCCCGAGTAAAAAAATTAAGGCAATAAAAAGATAAATATTTATTATTTATGAGTGAGTTTGGATGGAAATAAAACAATAGTTTTGAACATCCTAACAAAGTCGTAAAAAAGCATTAGATAGTTTTAGACGCTATTATTGTAGAAATCCTTTTGGACCTTTATGTGTCGATTAGATTGTGTCGATGTCATTTAAATTCAACATTTTGACACCTAAAGACGATTTTGAGTTCATTCGTTACAAGTATCCATATCCATCATGCACATATGATATGATTGATTATATTCATGTTCCTACCAAATTTGTTCATACCCATACATTCTGTATCCACAAATTGGTTATCTTAGTGTAAATTTATGGTGTGTGTTGTTTTAATAAATTATCTTTGCTTAAAAAATTTTTAAAAATCAAAATGAGATTGTAAAAGCCTTTTGAGTTTATCCTTGCATGAGCATAATTGATATATATTTGTTATGATTGTCGTGACACTCTGTGCTTATTGTTGATACCAAATTTAATCTGCTGACTTAGATCAATCATACGAAGACACGTGGGTATCTACATGGCAACAACAATCACTTCCGAGAAGATCACACGCTCCGAGGAACCATGTTATTCCGAGGAACTCATACGCTCCGAGGAACAGACCTCACCGAGGAACTCATATGCTCCGAGGAACAGACCTCTCCGAGGAACTCTTGAATACCAGAAAGCTTAGGCGGTCTGAGCTACTCAGGCGGTCCGAGCTGCATCTCAAACAGAGCATTAATAGCTGGATAACCAACAGTTCAACTAGTTCATTAAATGCTTATCATTTAGACGCACACGCTTAAAGGGCATTAAATGTATTACCCTTTCATATGTATATCATTTAATGTATCACCCTTTCAGATGACAGCCTCAAGGCTATAAATACGTTGTACAATCCTCATTGTAGGGGACCGAATCCTGAATCCAAACTTTGGGATCCAGAACGGAATTTCTTGTAATCGAGAATTCCCAAACAATCAGCAATAAAATAACAGTGGACGTAGGCCATTCTTATAAGGCTGAACCACTTTAAAATCTTTTGTCTCATTTATTTATCTGTGATTGAATTATTAGAGTGATCTAATTTTTTACATCAACAGATTGACGCCGTCTGTGGGAACGACTGGTAATATCGTTTTCTCACCAATAAAAATCCATTACCAATGGCTGATATTCCTAAATCCCGCAATCGAAACGCTAGAACCCCTCCAAATCCATCTGCACCACCAATTATTCCAGATCTGACTGGAATAATGGCAAGTCTGGCTCAGGGCCAAACGAACATGCAAGAAACAATGCGACAACTCATCCAAACCCTCAATGGCGGTGCATCAACTCATTATGGATCACGAAGAATCCAAAAAAATACCCGTGCGCCTTCTTCGCGTACTAGGCGTAATGATTCATATCGCAATGATGAATCTCAAGATTTTTCTTATCAACCTGGACGAACTTCGTCTGTGCGAGCCACGGATACTGAACAACGTGTCACCCTCTCCCCAGAAAGGGCCAGCGCATTGGAAAGATTAAGTAGGGCTTCTCCTTTCGATCAATTAGGCCCTAGGAGGAACAAAATTCCTCTTAATGCAGCGTCGAGGAGCTTTCGACGACCATCAGATTTAAGGGAAGGATATGCCCAGTCGCGGCCAGCTGCTCATCAAGATGGATCCAATGGCCGACCAGCTGCTCGTCGAGATAAATCCCAGGAAGCCACTTCAACGCGATCAGTTTCTCGAACCAATAGGCCCGAGGAAGGGAATGATGCATGAAAAGGATCTATTCAAAGGCTGGAGGATAGATTAGGGGAAATAGCTAAGGCTAAGAACCCTCTACAACGAACCTTAGTTCGGGGAACACCTTTTTTCCAGGACATTATTGATTTTCCAACACCATCGAAGTTTAAAGCACCTATTGTGACTCCCAAGTATGATGGGAAGACTGACCCCGTCCTTCATATAGAACAATATCAAGCTGCTACCGACATCTATGCTATCCCAGACGAGATGAGATGCAAGGCATTCTCGGGAACTCTTACCGGATCCGCTCAGATATGGTATAATAATCTTCCTCGGGGTAAGATTTCAACTTTTCTTCAACTGGTCGAGTTATTGATTGGAAATTTCTGCTTCGGAGCAAATCCAGTTAAATGAGTAGCACATTTGTTAAGTGTTAGACAAAAAGCTGGTGAGAGTATTAGAGACTATATAACTCGTTTTAATAACGAGAAGCTCGAAGTCATTGATTATGAGGAGAAGACAGCGATTACTGCTTTGATGAGTGGACTGCTGCCAAACAAGTTGTACTACACTTTGGCCAAAGATCCACCTCGAACCATGTCGGACCTGATGGGAAAAGCGTCCAAGATTATAAATGCCGAGGAGGCTATGTCTGCGAAGAAGAATATGGATGGCAAAGAAACCAAGGTGGAAGGTGATAAAGCTAAGAAGAAAGAGCATAAGAACAATGGAGGTGACAAACATTCCAAAAGTAGGTCGTTATGGGAGGTCTTGAAGAAATTTGATAATTACACGCCTTTGAAGGCAAATATCAACCATGTCCTGGAAGAAATTATGAACATCGAGGAGTTAAACTGGCCAAAGAAAATGAAGTCGGACCCTGACACGAGGAATATGGAGAAATATTGCGAGTTCCATAAGTATCATGGCCATATGACCAAAAATTGCAAAGCTCTTCAAAACGAGATTGAAACACTCATCCGATGAGGAAAGCTAGCAAAGTATGTTGATCGGGGAGGCGAAAGAAGAAACAACGACCGAACTAGAGAGAGGTCTAGATCTCCTCGTCGAGTAGAGGAGAAAAAGAAGAGAAACCATGAAGATGATCCATATGATGACCCCAATCTTTCCAAGAAACCAAGGCAGCCAGAACGAGAGTTATTTTCAATACGCTTTGGGTCATTTGATTGTAATGTTATTACAGGAGGAGATGCAGGAGGAGGAGACCTTACTGCAAAAAGAAAAGCTTACCTCGGAGAGGCTCAAGCTTGCTCGTACATTCAGCGAATAAATTTAGCCGAGGAAGATCGCCCGAGAAAGGTGAACAAAGAAAAATTGGCCATTGGGTTTTCAAAGAATGATCTTGAAGGAGTTTTGTATCCTTATGACGACCCACTAGTGATCAAAATGAGAATAAAGGAGGTAATGATTTCAAGAGAGCTGGTCGATAACGGTAGCTCGGCAGACATCATGTTCTACTCGTGTTTCGATAGTTTAAATTTAAAGATATCTCAATTGGAGCCTTACCACAGACCCCTCATCGGTTTTTCTGGCGAGAAAGTATTTCCACATGGGACGATCAAGTTGGATATATTCATTGGTACATGGCCTGCTTGTCGAACAGAAAGAATACGATTCTTCGTGATGGATAAGAATGTCCAGTTATTGTACAATATCATCATGGGAAGAGTAGGATTGAAGAAGTTCGAGGCTGTACCATCTACAGTGCATCAGTGCCTAAAATTTCCAATAAACTTCGGAGTAGGAGTTGTGAAAGGTGATCAGAAAGTAGCTCGGGAATGCTATTATTCATCCACTGAGTAAGAAGAACTAGAAGAATCGAAGAAAAAGACTGCTACCTATCAAGTGGATGAAGGTGCAAAAATTGAAACCTTGGATCCTCGAGATGAGTCGCAACTCGTGAAAGGTTAAGTGGTAGAAGCTATTGAAAATATCATTCTGGACGAAGAACACCCTAAGCGAACTACTCAAATAGGTTCATCGTTGGAGGCCTCATTAAAACAGGAATTGATAACTTTCCTTAGAAGCAGAGGACAAACTTTTGCATGGAGTCATGAAGATATGCTTGGGATAGACCCAAACTTCTTATGTCACGAGCTCAATGTGAATAAAGAGATCAAGCCTGTGAAGCAGAGAAGAAGAGTATTCAGTCCCGAGAAGAATCAAGCTATACAAGAGGAATTCGAGAAGCTACAGAAAGCTCGTTTCATTGAAGATGCTAAATATCCAGATTGGTTAGCCAATGTGGTGATGGTAAAGAAGAAAAATAACAAGTGGAGGATGTGTGTAGACTTCACCGACCTCAACAAAGCATGCCCAAAATATCACTTTCCACTGCCCCGAATTGATCAACTGGTGGATGCTACCTCGGGACACGAGTTGCTGAGCTTCATGGATGCTTATTCTGGTTATAATCAGATCAAAATGAAACCTGAAGACAGGGAGAGTACTTCTTTAATTACCCCTAAGGGAACTTATTGTTATAATGTTATGCCTTTTGGTTTGAAAAATGCAGGTGCGACATATCAGAGGCTGATGAACAAGGTCTTTGATGAACAAATCAGTGACAGCATGGATGTCTATGTTGACGATATGCTGACAAAAAGCAAGAAAGCTGCCGATCATCTAGTTGACTTAAGTCAAACTTTTGATCAACTAGATAAATATGAAGCTGAACCCGACGAAGTTTATATTTCGAGTACGAGAAGGCATGTTCCTCGGGTACATTGTCAATCAACGAGGCATTGAAGCAAATCCTGAAAAGATCAAAGCTCTGTTAGGGCTGTGATCTCCAACAACGAAGAAGGAAGTATAGAGTCTCACAGGACGAGTAGCGGCACTCAACAGATTTGTGTCGCGAGTAACTGATAGATATCTCCCATTCTTCAAGACGCTCAGAAAGACTTTTGAGTGGAATGATGAATGCGAGAAGGCTTTTCAAGACCTGAAGGGATACTTGGGAGCACCCCCACTATTGTCCAGGCCCATAATGGGAGAAAAATTATACTTGTACCTTGCTGTGTCCGAGAATGCAGTTAGCTCGGCGTTGATCAGACTGGAGAATGGAGTACAAAAGCCAATTTACTACACAAGTAAGGCCTTTCGAGAAGCAGAGATCAGATATCCAAGGTTGGAGAAATTGGCACTGGCGCTGATTGAGGTGAGTAGGAGAATGGGGCAATACTTCCAGGCTCATACAATAGTAGTATATACTGATATGCCATTGAGACAAGCCCTTCACAAGCCAGCAAAATCAGGGAGATTGATGTACTAGGCAATAGAGCTTGGCGAATATGATATAATTTATGAACCCCGATCATCACTAAAAGGGCAGGCTGTAACAGATTTCATAGCGGAGTTCACCTATCCTGATACCCCCGAGGAGAAAAAGTTGCTCGCTGATCAACCTGTGGATGTCACAGGATCAACAAACACAAACCCAGACCAATTCCGATTGGTAAAAGGGCGTGTAGATGTTACAGGATGTGATGCAGAGATAGTTGTGAGAGCTCCGGACGAGGAACAAGAGTTGCTCGCTGATCAACCTGTGGATGTTATAGGGTCGACAAACACTAGCTCAGACCAACTTTGGTTGGTAAAAGGGCAAGTGGATGTTACAGGATCATTAAATTCGAGCTCAGACCAACTCCGGTTGGTAAAAGGGCAAGAAGAAATGATCGACGAGGACTGGGAAAAATCCGTGGAGGATAAAAGGAAGCAGCAAATATTTCACCGAGGAACTCTGACTGATCAAAAATTTGAAGACAAGTTACCTATATGGAGGCTATATGTAGATGGCTCATCTTGCACTGCATGATGTGGCTCGGGGATAGTTCTGAGCACTCCGGACGAGGTCGACATGGAATACGCCTTGCGTTTCCAATTCAAAGCTTCCAACAATGAGGCTGAATATGAGGCCATGATTGCAGGGCTTAATTTGGCAAAAATTATGGAGGCATGGCAGGTTGTGATCTTCAGTGACTCTCAATTAATTGTAAACCAAATGATGGGAGTATATGCAGTTAGAGGAGAATTAATGATCAAATATCATGCAAAGGAAAAGGAACTGTTGTCAGAATTTGCCGCTATTCAGCTGGTCAGAATACCAAGAATGGAGAATGCGAGAGCATACGCCCTAGTTCGACTAGCATCAGCTACTCGCACCGAGCTACGATGAACAATCCCAATTGAAGTGTTAGATGGTCGGAGTATAGATGAAGATCTGAAGATGAACTTTATCACCCTTGATTTAGGACCATCTTGGATGGATCCCATCAGGGTATATATCGAGGAGGGAGAATTGCCAATTGACAAGCTTGCAGCCAAGAAATTAAAGTTTAAAGCTACTCGGTATGTACTAACTAATGGTGTTTTATATAGACGTGGAATTATGGCAGGTTTGCAGAGATGTGTACATACCACCGAGGTGAAAGATTTGATTGAAGAGATCCATGAAGGGTCTTGTGGAGCACATGTAGCAGGTCGGACACTTTTACAAAGGGTGATGACGCAGGGATACTACTGGCCGACGATGAGGTCAGATTGTATAGCCTATGCCAAGAAATGTGACAAGTGCCAGCGCTTTTACTCCATCCGAAGAACTCCAAAAGCATTGTTGTCACCCATAAATTCCCCTTGACCATTTGCCATGTGGGGAATTGATTTGGTTAGACCACTGCCAACGACCCGAGAAAGGTTCAAGTACCTCGTCGTCGCAGTGGATTATTTTACTAAGTGGGTAGAAGCTGAGCTACTCATTGACATGACGTACGAGAAGGTATACCAATTTGTTTGGAAGAATATCATTTGTCGATATGGTCTCCCTCATGCTTTCATCACAGACCATGGAACACAATTTGATAACGAGGAGTTTTCCGCCTATTGTCATCAGTCAAACATTTTGAAGGTTCATTCAGCACTAGGCCATCCTCAAAGCAATGGACAAACTGAAGTGACGAACAGAACATTGCTGAATGGGTTGAAAAAACGATTGGATGATGCAAAAGTAAACTGGATCAACGAGCTACAATCAGTACTTTGGGCTTACCGAACTACTCCCTGAGTAGCAACTGGAGAATCACCATACAAGCTGGCGTAGTGAAGCTATCATACCAGCAGAGTTGGGCCTCCCAACACACAGGGTAATAAATTTCAATTCCCCTTTCAGTGATTTAATGAGAAGACTGGATTTAGACATGCTCGAGGAAGTCAGAGAGGAGGCAGCCATTAGAAATGGTGCTTACCAGCAGCGGACAACTTTGTTCTACAACAAGAGGGTGAAGAAGTGCGACCTGAAAGAAGGAGACTATGTGCTGAAGAAAGTAATTCAAAAACATAATAAACTGGAGGCAAACTGGCATGGACCATACCGAGTTATAGAAGTTGTTCGACCAGGAACTTATCGAATATCAACTTTAGAAGGCGAGGAGTTTAAAAATTCCTGGAATGCCGAGCACCTGCGCAAGTATTATCAGTGATGTATATGTAACGCAGTTTCCATCAGTATGAATAAAATGAAAATATTCTGCAAGTCTCTCTGTTTATTGAAAATTTTTCAGGGAATACTAATGCTATGTACTGCTCGGCACAGCTCGACAGACTACTCTAGAAAATATTCCAAACTGTACCAACATAGTTGGTCGACGAGGAGAAAATATTCCAAACTGTACCAACATAGTTGGTCGACGAGGAGAAAATATTCCAAACTGTACCAACATAGTTGGTCGACAAACAATACAATACTTGTTATCTTTTTAAAGATACATGAATATAAAGTGTTTGATAACTACAAGATAATAGCAATTAAGATTTGCAAGCAAAAATGAAAGTCTTTCATTAAATTCGAAATAAATTAAAAGTTACATTGATAATAAAATGAAAATTACATTGATATATATACTAACTGTTACATTAAAAATTCCTATTCTATTGGTTTTTTCCCCTCAGCTTTCGATACAGGTTCCTCGCCAGCAGGTGGATCATTTAATGTCTGAGGAGAGTTGATGAAGTTCAAATCCTTCAGCATCCTGACGTTCATCACAGAAGGTCGATCTAATAGATGCTCAGGATGAGATACCTCGATCTGAGAGTGAAGATTATAGTCACCGAGGTATTTTGAAATTAAGCTTCGAGGAATGGCCCGAGCAGGGATCCACTCCATCTCCAAGTTGTACGGTGGCACATGCAGGTCAAGCAACCTGGGATCATGGTAGTCCCATAGATAGTGTCCTTGTTCGAGCTTCAACACACATAAGGCATTCAGCCAGCCTTGCTTGTAGCCCTCATTGTTGGCATTTTGGATACGATCATCGAAATGGAATAGTGCTTCGTTGTATCCAGCCATCCAGAATTCCCTGGGCTGTTAGTGGAACTGATATGTTAACCTCTCTAGCTTCTCGTGGAGACTCCTGGTGAAAATCTCCTTATTCTCCAAGACTGATTTCTGCACAGAGAGTTGTTTCTCCAAGTCCCTTATCTTCTTTGACATGCCAGACAAAGCCTGGTTCTTAGCCATTAATTGGAATGCTTGGTTCTCTAAGGCAGACGCTGTCCTCTGTTCCTCGACCAGTACCCGAGCTGCTCTTCCTCGTCCCTGAGGAGCTCTTGCTCGTCCCCGAGGAGATGTTGAAGTGCCCGACCTCCTCAAGGTGTCCAACTCTTCCCTTAATTTGGCATTCTCAACCTCTAAAAATGAAAATCCCTCGTCAGTCACTGGGATTAGGGATGTTGAAGAAGAAGCTACAGACTTCAACTGCGCTAGCTCCCTCTGCAAATTGTTATTCTCTTGCTCCAGCAGCTCGGCAATCTGTCTGTACTGTTCAACCTCACCCTTCAAAGTTCTCTCCCTCAGATCATACCCAGCAAAAAGCTTCTCGTAGCCCTTGTCAGCAACGATCAACTTATACTTCTTCTCGTACCCCTCATGCAGTAAGGAAGTTGATTCCTTGTACTGATTCTGAAGGTCTTCGAGGGTACACTGGAGATCCTCAATCATTTCATAGTAAGACACATTATTGGATACAGCTCGGTCAAGTAGACACTTTAGGTACTAATATGCTTCGACTGCCTGTTCTGAAGCATCATGACCAAGGATGTCGGCAACTTATGATGCACTCAAGTTTGTGTGACCAGCCTTATAATATTCATTACATTGCCGCATCAACTTTGTATCATTGACAGATAGCAGATCCATCCTGGCCAGAAACCAATAGAGAAAGAAGAGCAATCATCAATAAGAAAAACAAGCAGAGTATGAATAGAAGATGAACAACAATATGCAAGAAAATTCAAAGTTTTATTAGATCATAAATTCAGAATTACAAGTTCTGGATTACATTTGACAAAAAAGAAAAAGAGAAAGAGAAAATCGAACAACACTGCACCTTTTCCTTATCTCCCAAAACCTTCTCGGGAGGTTGGGAAGAGGAAGCAGGTTGCTCGGAGGGAACTGTGGTTTGTTCAGAGAGCACCATCTGTTGCTTGGAAGAAGAAACGACTTTCTCGACAGCAGGATGGTTGGCTAGGGCATGTTCTCCCACTACCATTGGAGACTCCTCAAAGGTAGCTTCGTTCTCTTCTAATTCTTCTGGAGTAGGAGGGGGACCAGGGATGTGTCTCTAGAATAGCTCAGATGACTCGTCGACCTTAATTTCCTGAAGGGAAGCAACCCATCCATCCCTAAAATACTTTAGACTGACATAGTCCACTTGAGAGACCATGGCAGTACATCCCTTATCCCACCCCTTGTCCCAGCCAGAGATGAAGGACTTCTTCACGACAACTTTCCTTTTAGCCTTCTCCAAGGCAACCTTCTCGGACAGCAAATCATCAGCAGCTTTCAATTTTTGTTCAGCTTCCTCTTTTTGCCGGGTTACTTCCTGGAGCTGGACCAACCTCTCCTCAGTAACTTTGAGCTTATTCTCAAGCTCCCCTTCAGCCCTGAGCTTCTCTCCGAGCTCTTTATTTGCCTTTTCCAAGGCAGCCTTTTTCTTCTCCAACTCTTTGGAGGCATCAACAACTCGAGCTTTTTCTTGCTCGGAGGAGGCAAGCTTTCTCTCCCAAATAGCCTTATCAGTGGCATACTGCTGGAGAGAGTCTTCCAAAGATTTGATAGCCTCTTCTATAGCTCCCTCCACACTGGACGAGGAGCATGAGGCTTTAATGGCTTCATCCTTTTTCAGGATTATGTTAAAGCAGCTCGTCAACTGTGAACAGAAGAAGAAAGCAAGTTAGAAACAAGAAATGACAAAGGGAACTACAAAAAGTATAAAGTAAAGAGACTTACTGAAGCAAGATGACGAGCAACCAAATAAGTAACCATGTCCCGAGTAAGGTTATCTTCAGTACCTTGGACCTCGGGAATGGTCAAGGACTTTACCGAGCTCATGTCAGAGCTCGGGGGAACAAAAGTGGGAACTTCAGTCCCAACAGTTGGGGGCTAAATGGTGGTATCAGCCAAGTTGACCGAGGAGCTCTTCTTCAGCCTCCTTGGGGGAACAGGTACAGCCAAGGAAGAACCCTTGGTCGGTGATATCACAATCACCTCTCCCGGAGCAGCAGACCTGCTCGGAGCCACTACGTGCTTCTCGGTAATTTTTATAGGAGCAGCTGGAGGAGCTGCAGCAGTTTTATTTTTCCCCTCCTTTGCCTCACCAGAACCGGAGGCAGTCTTCTCAAACAAGGTGGGAGGTCTTCTTTTCTTCATCCTTTCGCTCAAAGGAATGTGGGATTCAGGCGAAGAACTTGCAGAGGCTGGTACTGGCTCTGCTTCAATGATCACTGGACGAGCAGTGAAGGAGGTTGTGTAGCTCTTGTACTGGAGCAAATATGAAGCCGACCTGATGTGCTCTTCGGCAACCCTTTGATACAAATCCCAGATAAGAACAACATCAAAGTACTGACAAAATTTCAGACACAGAGGAATTGGTGGAAAAGAAAATCCACACTCAGCAAAAAAGAGACTGAGGAACCAATGTCCCTCAGCCAAATTGAAATAAATAGAAGGCTCAGAAAGCTCTTCCAATAAAACCCAAGAAGGAATGGAAAAATCATATTGAAATTTGTCAAGAGACTCAACAGGGTAAACCATGATGATGAATTAAAAGAAATGAAGGAGAAGAAGAAAGAAGATCTTACAGAAAAAAGACTGAAACTGTTGACAATGAACGACGGAAGAGATGAACGCACAAGAGAGTATAAGACAATGAAAAACTCGAAGATGAAAATTTGAAAAGATAGAAGACGATGGGAGTCTCTGTGAAGTTTAAATACCTTGCCTTGGGAACTGGCGAAGTAATGATTACAAAAAGGATGATTACGTTACCGACAGCTAAAAGGCATTAAATATTGGCGCGGGAATCAAAGCGAACAACAGCCACTAAAAAGATGAAAAATGACGCGGGAACCGAAGCGAGCAGAAAAGTCCAAAAAAGAATGATTCTACGAATTGGGAAGGAGAAATAATTACAAGGGAGATGATCCTAAAAATCAGGAAGAACTATTTAAAGCTACCGTATTCCGAGAAAGAATGTTCCATACTCCTCAAATTTCGAACTATGAAACATTGGGGGCTTCTGTTGATACCAGATTTAATCTGCTGACTTGGATCAATCATACGAAGACACGTGGCTATCTACATGGCAACAACAATCACTTCCGAGATGATCACACGCTCCGAGGAACTCATACGCTCCGAGGAACAGACCTAACTGAGGAACTCATATTCTCCGAGGAACAGACCTCTCCGAGGAACTCTTGAATACCAGAAAGCTTAGGCGGTCCGAGCTGCATCTCGAACAGAGCATTAATAGCTGGATAACCAATAGTTCAACAGGTTCATTAAATGCTTATCATTTAGACGCACACGCTTAAAGGGCATTAAATGTATTACCCTTTCATATGTATATCATTTAATGTATCACCCTTTCAGATGACAGCCTCAAGGCTATAAATACGTTGTACAATCCTCAGTGTAGGGGACCGAATCCTGAATCCAAACTTTGGGATCTAGAACGGAATTTCTTGTAATCGAGAATTCCCAAACAATCAGCAATAAAATAACAGTGGACGTAGGCCATTCTTATAAGGCTGAACCACTTTAAAATCTTTTGTCTCATTTATTTATCTGTGATTGAATTATTAGAGTGATCTAATTTTTTACATCAACAGATCTTGTTTATTTTTTTCCTAGTCTATTTCGGACAAATAAAAGATAGGGATAACGAATTACGAATTATGGGGGAGTTTTGATGTACTTGATTTGATTTATGATTATTTCATTTCAAACTCGATACGCCACGAAGGTAGTTGGTTTGTTTTTTTTTATCGTGTATAGGAATTTGATGATTGCTTTGAAAGAACACAAAAAAAGAGCAAGGAAAGCAAAGAAATTATATTTGAAGATTTCAAAGTTGAAGATTTTGAAGACTTGTATTTTTGTATCTTTACGGGTTTGGGGTTGCATGGGAGGGTGTTAGATTTGTATAGGATTTTTATTTTGATTATTCAGATGTTTTTATTTTGTACAGGCATAGACATAGGGGGAGATTTGTAAGGACATATTTTCCATAGTATATAGTTTACATAGAGTATGTTATATACCGCTATAATCGTCAAAGAAGTTCACGTTCATACATTAAGGAAGACTGGTCCAAATTTCAAGCATCTTTAACATATGAACAACATGAGGTATAATATCATATAGAATGAGTTTAAGTTTTTTAAATGCTTTACTTTAGTATTGAGATAATTTTAACAAAAAAATTATCAAACTAAATCATTTCGCTAAGTCACTTTTTTTTAAAGACATGTAGATGAGATTTTTGAAATAAAAATTTTCTGTTTATGTCGTTCAAACGACATAGAAATGTCATTCAAACGACATTTATAAGTCTTTCAAATCACTACTTCTAATGACATGCAATGTAGTTTGATAGGTCGCACGAAGTGTCGTTTCTTTAGTGCTTCAAACAACAACGTACTGTTTTGTGTTTTTAATGGTCATTTCTAAGGTTGTTAGTAACGACACCAAATGTCGTTCAAACAACATGGCAATGTCATTCGAATTACATCCATCGTGTGAAGGTTTTTGTTCAACTATAAATACCTATTTTAGAAGACTTTTTCAATAAGACTTTTGATACACGAAAACTACTTTTTGGCAGACCTTTAGTCTTCATATTTTAAGATTAAAAGCCTAGTTTTTTATTCACCAAAATATCCCAATTATTTTGTGAATCATTTGTGGAACCCAATCACTTATGTGGAAGTTTATCTTATTGGAGTACTATCTCTATCGCTGGATTGGTAGTTCTTGCGGGGGAGCTGCTTGCTGACGACTGCAGTCATTGGGGATTCCCGAGGGCATTCACTGGTGAGGAGGGCCTGCGGTTTCGTAGGTTCTCGAGGGAATCTTTATTGATCTAGGCTGCGGTCTATGTGATTTTACTGAGGGAAATTCATTGCAGATTTTACTGTGTAATTGTAAGTTGCGATTTACGTTATATAGTGAAATAATTTTTTTTACCCAAAGGGTTTTTTCTCGAAATTATTTGTCCCGAAATTGATGTTTGGATATTTTATTTATTCACATAGATGGATGATTAGGTTTAAATAAAATTTGATCGAAGATTAACTCTAATTAAATAAGCTTTAAAATTGAAAATTTGTGAATCACATTAATAATCGATATCACGCTTCCTTAAAGTTTGAGACCGACATGGATCACCATTTTCCTAGAAATTTTTTTCTATTTTTTCCATTCTAAATTAAGTTAAATTGGGACAATTAATTTAATTCTATCATTTAAATTTTGATGTACGGGTTTATTTTAATTTAAAAATGGTTTTATTTTGGAAAATTAAAATAATGAGATTGGGAAATTCAATTTGTACAAATAAATTAAAAATTACCAAGGATTATAATTCAAAATTTTAGAATTGAATGAATAGTTTCTCGAAACCCCAACTTTTTAAAACTAAGTGGAAGAGTGGTTTCATAATAAACCCCATGGTCTCTATCGATATTTTAAAATTAGGATGTGATTAATTCCTCATCTTAGCTTGATTTGGCCCCACATCGGATGATATTATTCATGGTATCACATAAAATTTTAAATTCTTAAATGATATTTTATTGAAATTAAATATGAGTGAGTTCGGTCCTCCCATTGATTAAGTTCAACATGAATGGGTTTGATTTCAATAAATGGACCAATAGTATACACTTAGATAATTTTTTTGATATTTTCCCTCATTGAAGTTACTATCATTATTAGTGGGAGGCTATTCATTTTGTTGGACATATGTTCCTTAACTTTTCAGTAACATAATCAAAGATGAAAGTTTGTCTCATTCTTAGTGGTGTGATTTAAGTTCCCATTGAGAAATCTCACATCGTAAGGGAATTAGGATGCCCGACGAGATTAATTTTAAAAAAAATGGTAGTTTAAGGATGCCGCTTTAAAATTTAATCGAATTATATATTGCATATAATAATAAATTAATTTTTTCAATTTGATGATTGTAAGATTTCAAAAATGAATTTAACTTTTCTCAATGATTTTAGTCTTAAACTTTTAATTGGAATAAGTTTCAAAGACTGAAAAGATAACTTGTCATTGTTCTAACTTAAGGGGATAATAAACTATTTTAAACCACAATTCAAATAAATATTTTAAAATTATGATGTGATTAACTCCTTGCATTAGTTAATCTAGATTCTAACGGATTGTTTTAATCATGGAATTACACTATTTCAAAATATATGGTAATTATTTTAAATTAAATGTTACATGTGTTCGAGTCCCCTAATGTGGAAGTTCTATATGTGCATCTTTGATTTTAAAGAATTCAGTGATGAGAATTTTAGACACCTATGATTTGTTGATGAGAATAAAATAAGAATCAAGTTCCTGGAATGATTTTGTCATTAGTTTAACAAAGGATTCTTTGGATTAGTCAAGGTGGGGGAAACCCAATATCATTTCGTAAGTTGGAAGTGAGGATCATCGATAGGAAAGGGTTGGTGTTAGCTTTTTGATAAGGTATTTACGTCTTTCTCTAAAGGGAGGTATGAGGATAAGGCTAAGTCTCATTTATAATGGTTTGGGTTGAGTAAAGTTCATATTCCTCGATAGTAGTGAAACAGTCAAAAGATAAATATTATCCCTACAAGTATTTAGAACTTTTATAGAAAAGGTGTGTTCATTTTTCCTTGCATTGTAAGGAAAAGGACATGGTGATGGTTTACCTCTTTAAATTAAATGAATTATTTATGGTTAGATCTATGGTAACCTTGTATGTAAACTTGGGAATCATAAATCAGGATTGCAACTCGTTATAGAGGTTTTAGGTAACCGGACAATTACAATTAAGAGGGATGTTCCTAGTTATGGGAAATTAGAATAAGGCATCACTATTAACGATGGAATATTCATATGAATTTTTTTTCATACATAAAGTTAATGTGGGTAAATAATTTAATGCATTTTGGTTTTAGAAAAGTTGGTTTTGATTTTCTAAATTGTTTTGAACAGATATTCAATTTATTTTATAAAACTATTTTTATTAAAATTGGGATGTCTTTTATATGTTAAGGTCATTGCAAAATACTTTATAGATTATAAGGTTTGAATCACCAATACTGCTAAATACTAAATTAAATAATTATATCGACAAAGATCATAAAAGAGAAAGTTTCCTTTTAGAGTCAAACATAATTTTACCACTTACGCTTAAGATATTTTATTCTCAAAGGAATTTGAACAATGGTTTAAAATGGACAATTGATTTCATTAGAAGTGGTAACACTTTTAGTCCTGAATCCCATTTAGAATGTAAAATGACTAAGAAGCCATTTCAGGCCCAAAGCCAAAGAGCCAAAGGTGTGTTGAAAATGGTTCATTTCGATTAGCTTGATTCGATGAATATCCGATCAAGAGGTTCTTTTAAGTGATTCATTGATTTCATTCATGATCAATCAAAGGTATTGATATGTTTATGTAAGAGCAAACATTGATAATTTCTTATAGCTTAGGATTTATTTTATATTTTTGCATATCCCGTTACAAATCGACTCTTCGAACTGATCTCCAACATCTCCAAGATCGAAGACACCCCTTCAAATCATCAAGGAATAAAACTTTGGATGTTCATATATTTGCTAAATCATATTCGGGATGTTATTTTTTTTAAATGAGGCTTCTTTTCACAAGTATCTATAAATAAAAAATTTATTTGGCCTCATTCAAATGAGATTCCAACTCATTTGAATGGGAATGAGGTTTCGTTAAATCCCTCTTCTAACGAACCTCAAAAGAGTTGGTTCTGCTTGATAGAACATTCTCGTTTGATGATGGCTATGAATGACCATGCCTTTTCATTGGAACTATTCTGAATCTCATTTAAACAAAACACCGTTTTCATTCAAACGACCTTAATTTTTATTGGAATGAACTGCGCTACCTCGAATTTTGTGTTAGCCCTATAAATTCCATTTTTGAACTCTTTTTTCATGGGACTTCGGAAAAAATGAAAATTGCATATCTATTCAAAAGGTTTTCATACCTTATTTCAGAAAACAAATTGAGATTAACATTCCTATCGAAACGATTGCGATGTCTTACAAGCTAATCAGTTTTCATACCTTATTTCACAAAACAAATTTATATTAACAATTAATCGGCATTAGGTTGATCACAATGATTTCAGAATTGCAATTATAGAAGTATTAAAACATTCACAACCTAGATATGGAGTGGACATCCTATCGAAACTGTTGTGACGTAATCCTAATAGGTTATCTCAAACTATGAAAACCGATTTGATGGTTCGAGAACATGTTCAATAATCAGCAGGGGATTGTGATCAGTACATCCTAGGAATGTATTAAACGTGGACACTCGTGAGATCTAATTTTAAGGATTATTTTGATTAAACTTAGAAAATATCACACCATTTTCAAAGGGTGAATAAATTATTAATCCCGAGAATTATAAGTATTTGAATACTTACTTTGATTGTTATGGGTGCGATATGATTTTATAGGGCCAAATAATCCCAGCACATTGGGTGATAGTTTTGTGAGTAGGCATGAGATCGAAATTCAGAGGAATTAATATCCATGGGATACCATAGATTATGATACCCCCTCGATATACTTATATGTTTTATTTCACTAAGTAAAATGCAGCCGGTGGATTATTTTATAGTCCTGGTAGAGGAGCAAATAAGTTATGTCTCAGAATAATGAAATTGAATAAATATTGATTAAAATTGATTAATAGTAAATTGTTTTGACCAAGAAAGTATTGGATACTTAACGCGGGAGTCATATTATCTACTATAACTAACATTTACAGTAAGACCTTTTTACATCTGAGTGATTTATGAGATAGTTAAATTGGACCGAAGTCATAACTATTCAGTGGAACCAATTATGATTAAATAAGTATTGGAAATAAATTTTGATAATTGCAATTAGGATTTTTGAGTATTTATTTGGAGCTAATTTAATTATTTGTCTTTGATCCTTAGAATAGTCCACATACCCAAGTAGTTAGGCCTACAAACTCAAGAAACCCATATTGGCCCAAGCATGCCATTTATACTTCCATATATAGGTGTGGTAAGGGGTTTTATTAGTAATGATTCATCATTAGGATTTTATAGGGGTGGGAAAAAATGTAATACCCCTTATTTTTATGGGACATATACCAAATAGTCCCTCAAACATTTTTTAATACTCATTTAGTCCAAGCCTTTTTATTTTGCCTCAAAAAGTCTTTTGCCACATATTTTGGAAAGGGAGTGCCGCTGGCGCGGACCTCTAAAAATAAGAGAATATTGAGTGCTTGAGGGACTAAATGGGTTAAACTAAAAATATGTGTCCTTTTAAAAAATATATATATTTATAGTAGGGACTATTAAATAATTGACCCTATTTTTATTGATTTTATTTATTGGGATTAATTAAATTAAATGGAATAATTAATTAGAAATTAAACTGAATTTAAATACTAGCGAGACGAGAGTTAGTATTTGATTATGATAATTATGTTGAATATTACTGAGTGAATATGGTAATATATGATTAATGAATTTATTAATATTTCCGCGAGTTATAAATACAACAATTTCGGAAATTAAGTTGGGACGTGCGTGTTAGTCGTGTCAGGAACCAATTTAATGGATTTAAAAGTAAATTATTTTTACATCATTTGTATGGTCATTTCAAATGTGCCAACGTGTACGGAAGGGTCGAGATAGTCAGAAAACACTAGCCGGGAGTTTAGTTTGGGTTCCGGGACATTGTAGGCCTAACCGGGAGGGTATTTAAGTCATTTTGACTTTTTGAGGAATTAAAACCCACGACTATTAGACATAAAATATCAGCCAACACCAAAACTCTTAGGGTTATCAAAACCAAAAATCACCAACGTCAGTTAGAGAGGAAGAGAGGAATGTTCTCAAAGGAGAAACCACCCTTAGAGGCTTTTGCACCACCGTCACCACCACTGTATAGATCAGAAAGAGAGGATCACTCCCATACCGTCTGCTTCAAAGGATCACAATATCTAATTCAAGGCAAGTAATTTATCTTGCAATGATTTAAGTCATATATTTTACATGATATTTTAGATGTAAAGACAAATTATGTAAGATTGCAATAATGTAAAAATTGGAGACTGAATTATGAACTTGGATAGGTTTGCATGTATTGGATCTTCTGAAACTATTAAGTGAACGAATTTATAAATTAAGAGTTAGGAAATCATGAAATTAAACTGAGATTTATGATGATTTTTGAAGATATGATGAAGAACTAGGGTTATAGTATTGTTAATGACTTTTAATCCAAAAAATCGATAATCTGTGATGTTTTGATGAATCTTGAACCTTGAAACTAGTGTAGTAATGTTGGTTTAATACCTAGTATACTCATTTGGGAGTTTGGGGCATTGTAATGTTAATTAGAGGTGTAAAAATGGTGGAACCCGTAAGTGTTAAAGAAATTATGGGCAGATAATTGCTTGATCAATCGATCAACCCAAGAACGTCGATCGATCAACCCATTTCTTCGATCGATCGAACCCTCTGGAAAAAGTGAAATATTTCCCTTCAAAGAATTGAGTAACTTCTAACCTTTAGAACTCTTTAGTGATGATGTATTGAATATATTGGTACTTAGGGAAGACCAGTAGGATGGTATTTGAAACCCAAAAAATTATTAAATTTAATTGAGGTTAAGTGGTAAACCTACGAATAACCGACTAGTGGGACACGATTAGAATTTGTGAGAACCTAAATATATTTAACTCTAATTATAATTTGAGGTTAAATATTGAAAAGGGGAACTTTACTTTCTGAGATAACCTTAGAGACTAGCGGGGGACTTAGTAACCTTTTTGGGATAGGGTATGTACTCGAAACTATACGTCGAGAATTATCGCGCTAAACCTATTGTGTAAAATAAATGGGATGATATTATTATATGTGTGAGACTTACGATATAGGGCTACAATATTCCTGTACTAAAATGATAATTACCTGAGCTGTGTGAATACTTAGTATATAGATGATTATGTGTATGACATACCTACCATACTTACTATCACGGGAGGTTAATTTTTGGGAAAGGACCATCTAATACTTGTGTGCCTTCGAGGGGGTTTTGACTGGTACCTTAATGACATAGGACTGTGAATGACTTATTTGGGAGTTGATAAGTCAGCTGACTGTGGGAGCGTAGGTATGTGCGTGACCCATGGGTATGTGAACTATGTTTGCCTTTACTATGTGTGATTTGTGTTGAAACGGTTCCTGAGCGATTTAGAACACGTGATTCTTATGTACGTGATGTACCGGGATTCGATAGTAGATTATACGTGCATTGCAGCTTAGCCTAGGGGTGCCATATATGTATATATGTAATGAGGGTGACTTATATATGTACTTGCAACTGATTCACTGTTACTTAGTAGATGCGAATGACTAAGAGATTTAAAAAGGAGTTAAGAATAATGTAGACTTAACCAATACTTGAGCTAAGAAATCTGATTATTGAATGTGTGAGTTATGTATATATTTTATTTAAATAATATGGGTGGCATCTAAAGTAAGAATCGACTGGATGGGGGTAGAATAGACTGGTCAGGTAGTGGTATAACTAGGTGGAAGTTACAAGATCTCTTTACTAGACGCCTCCACATCGATCCTTTCTTCTTTTGGGAGTCATTTATTTCAGTTAGGTCATGTTGCCCATTCTATTAAGTGACAACAGTTTTAGACTTGCATTTTATTTCAGTCTTGGGATTTTATGTATTTAGACTATTGTACTTGGTTTATTTACATTGCCATTTTTGTTAGAGTGTTTACTCCAGACATCTGTTATTCCATTATGTTGATTACCTTATGAGATTGTTCATGTGATGGTTGGTTGATGATTTAAACTATTTTTTTATGGTTAAATTAAACATTAAAATTTGACTTTTCACTATTTTAAATATTAGGTGGTTACTAATTAATTTAATATTTTCGACAGTGATTCTATGAACTGAACCAACTTGACATTTTGTATTAATTTAAATAAAGGAGTACCTATCCGGTATTTAATTAGTCGGGGTTTCATAGGTGGTATCAGAGCATCAAGTTCTTGAGTCCTTAGGATCTATACGACTTGTTATGTTTTCGTGTAGCATCCTTTGATATAGGGCCCTATATTTTAGGATTGTTGTACTCTTTTGTGTATCATACGTTCTTCATCTATTTTCAGATATTAATTATGGACTTACTAAACTTATCTCTTATTATTCAAATGCCTCCTAGACATGCACAACGAGTTCCCATGGGTGCCTAGCCCGAGCCTCAGCCTGCACCAGTTCAGGGTTCTATGAATGCCACTAAAGTTACCGCCATTGTAGCACAGGTGGTAAATGAAATACTAGAAGTTGTGAAGTAGGAACCACCTCATGCACCGGTGGTATCCCTGGTCCAGGCTTATGCATTCATGTCTGCTTGGGAACGTGTTCGTGATGCCTTTCAGAAGGCGCACCCTCCGTAGTTTGCAGGGAGAGCCGACGTTGTTTTGTCGATCCAGTGGAAGAAGTAAATCCAAATACATTTGAGGATGTATGAGTGTACAGATGTACAGAGGCAGATACTGGTGACGTTTAGGCTGGTATGAACAGCATGGCAGTGGTGGGAGTCCATTACCACTGCCGAGGAGAGAGATATTCTTTATATTTAGGAGTTTTGGGTGCGATTTGACTGCAAATATTTCCCCTCAGCAGTTCACACAGAGTTGAGGCGAAAATTGATGAACCTTAAGCAGGAAGGGAGGATAGTGGTAGAGTACGAGGCCTAATCCACCAATCTTCTGAACATAGTTCCCGATGAGATCCCTACTGAAGAGAAGAAAATCCAGAAGTTATTGGATGGGTTGATGTGTAGGATTCGTCATCACCTTCTAGGTAATATCTCATTAGCCACCTATTCAGATGTCGTTAATGCAACTCTACTTCACTGCCAGGACCACTTCACTCATTTGTCAGAGGGTAAGCATGTAGGATAGTCCATCCAGTAGGGCAGGACAATAGGTAATGGTGCTAGTGGGGCACAGTCAGCTCAGGGTCAGCACAGGCAGGGTGATTAGAGTTCCCATCAGGGGGATTCTAAGAGATTTAGATCAGGAGGTTTCAGGCATGGCCAGGGAGGTTTTAGGCATGGCCAACAAGGTCAGCACAACCATCAGGGCCAACAGCAGTTCAGCAGGGCCATCATGGCCAGGGTAGGTGTGGTAACAGCCATCAGGGCCATGGGCAGCAGGGTCAGAGAGGGGAAAACTTCACAGGGAAATGTTTCATATGTGAAAATATTGGCCATAAACTCTAGGAGTGTCCTGAGAGGGGCAGGGCCCTGTAGCAGCAGTAGCAGGGTTCTTGACAGGAGCCCTAGAGACCAATATTTCTCGCCGCCTTCCCAGCAACACCACAGATACCAGCACTACCACCTATTCTAGTAGTCCCAGTTCAGCAGGGGCAGCTCCAGTATGGTCAAGTTTGTAACCTTCAGCAGGGGGACCGCAGTCCCGCAGGATCCACCCACGATTAAGAATATGTTTTCTATTCATGGGACCATGGGGTATATTTTATTTGACACGGGAGCCACACACTATTTTATTGCCACGAGATTTGGACGTGCTATGGGATTATTATATACTGTAAAAAGCACTGTCACTTGTGTAGATTCACCATTGAGTAGAGGTTCTGTGATTTACTTTATATGTAGAGGCGTGGGTGTAGAGATTAGGAGATTTACTTTACCTACTGACATGCTAGTATTAGATATGTCTAAGTACGATGCGATTATGGATTGGCTGGTTACGTATAGAGCCATGATTGATTATTTTAGTAGGAGTATTATTTTTTCCATACCCGGTCAGGAGATGTTCCTTGTGGCGATGCCTCATCCTGAGGGAGGATCGTCCACTCACTTGTACTACATAGAGGAGGAGACCTCTAAGGAGGTGGTGATACCACTTAATTCGATTCCAGTTGTTAGATAGTTCATTAATGTGTTCCAGGATATTTTAGGATTACCTCCTAGTAGAGAGATAGACTTCATTATAGATTTGGCGCCGGGCACTCGACCGATAGCCTGTGCACCTTACTGTATGGCTCTAGCAGAGATGAGGGAGCTACAGGATCAGATAGAGCAATTATTGGGTCAGGGGTTTATCCGTATGATTAATTCACCGTGGGGTGCTCATGTGCTGTTTGTTAAGAAGAGGGATGGATCCTTGAGGTTTTGTGTCGATTACCGGGAGTTGAATAAAGTTATGATACAGAATAAGTATTTGTTGGCCCGAATCAATGACTTATTCGACTAGTTAAGAGGAGCTGCCTTCTTCTCAAAGATTGACTTGATATTGGGATACCATCAGTTGCGTATCAGGGAGCAGGATGTCTTAAAGACTGCCTTCTTGAAGAGATATGGTTCCTAGGAGTTCAGGGTTATGCCTTTTGGCCTGACTGACGCCCCAACTGTGTTTATGGACTTGATGAATAGGGTGTTCAGAGAGTTCCTGGACTAGTTCATCATTGTCCTCATTGATGACATTCTGGTTTACTCCCAAACCGAGGAGGACCATGCCGAGCACTTGAGGTAGGTTTTGTAGACACTACATCAGCATGAGTTGTATGCAAAATATGAGAAGTGCGGGTTTTGGATGAAGGAGGTTCAATTTTTGGGGCACATCATTTCTAACAGGGGGATATCTGTTGATCCGAGGAAGGTATCAGCGGTGAGGGAGTGGGGACAACCCATGACACCAATATAGATACGTAGTTTCTTGGGCCTAGCAGGATACTATAGGATGTTTATTCGGGGTTTCTCAAAGATAGCGGGTCCTTTGACACATTTGACTCGTAAGGGTGTGCCAATTATCTGGAGCGATTCATGCCAGTTGGCATTCGATAAGTTGAAGGACAAGTTGACCTCATCACTAGTGTTAGCATTGCCCAAATCGGGAGTTGAGTATCTAATCTACACCGATGCGTCCTTACTAGGACTTGGGGTTGTACTGCAACAGGAGAGTCAAGCTATAATTTATGCTTCCCGTAAGATTAAGCCTCACGAGAAGAATCACCCCACCCATGACTTGTAGTTAGCAGCAATCGTATTTGCACTCCGAATTTGGAGACACTATCACCTAAGGGAGAAATTTCCCTTATTCACAGACCACAAGTCCCTTCAATACCTCTTCACGCAGAAGGAGATGAATATGTGTCAACGTTAGTGGATCCAGTTTGTGAAGGATTATCAATTCGATATCCAATACCACCCAAGGAAGGCTAACATGGTAGCAGAGGCGTTGAGGCGTAGGCCAGTAGGTGAGGTGGCCGAGGTGTGGAAAGCAAAGTGGAAGGAGTTGGGACACCAGGACGCAGTAGCCCGATCATTCATGTCTGTGATGACAGTTACGACCCAGATCATTATGAGAGTGGTACGGGCTCAGGCAGCAAACCCATTCTGTCAAGAGCAGATAGTATGATTACTAGTAGAGGGGGTCGATTCTTATACCGTTAGTTCATACATGGGATTACACTTCAATGGAAGATTAATTATTACTAAGTGGGAAGACTTGCGACACGAGGTGATGACAGAGTCACACAGTTTGTGATTCACCGTACATCCTGGTGGGGATAAGATGTACCAGGATATGAGGCGACAATACTGGTGGATATGGATGAAGAGGGATATTACTGAGTTCGTTTCAAAATGTGCCACTTGTCAGCTAGTAAAGGTGGACCATCAGAGGCCGAAAGGACTTCTACATCCATTAGAGGTTCTTATATGGAAATGGGAGAGAATTTCTATGGACTTCATCACGGGATTGCCTACATCGCAGAAGGGTCACGATTCCATATGGGTGATTGTGGATCAGTTGAGCAAGGTTGCTCACTTTCTGCCAGCCTGGAAAGATTACACTACGGGATAGTACACCCAAATCTTCATAGTTGAGATAGTGAGACTCCACGGGGTACTTCTTAATATCATGTCAGACAGGGACAAGATATTTATGTCACGATTTTGGGAGAGTTTCCAGGAAGCTATGGGAACGGAGTTAGGATTGAGTACATCCTATCACCCGTAGACTGATGGGCATATCGAGCGAACGAATCAAATATTTGAGGATATGTTGCGTATGTGCATCCTCGAATTTGGCGGAGGTTGGGAGTAGTGTCTCCC
Organism: Sambucus nigra; assembly: GCA_949130495.1. NCBI lineage: Eukaryota > Viridiplantae > Streptophyta > Magnoliopsida > Dipsacales > Adoxaceae > Sambucus > Sambucus nigra. The sequence goes on along the minus strand of OX422211.1, from coordinate 62,078,299 downwards.
ACTGGTGGAGTTTGCCTATAATAACTCCTACCAGTTCACTATTGGTATGGCTCCATTTGAGGCATTGTACGGTAGACCTTGTCGTTCCCCAACATGTTGGCTAGAGGTGGGGGACAACAAGCTACATGGGTCGAAAGTGATTCAGGATACTTCGATGAGGATAGAGATGATATGGAGCCATATTTAGGTTGCTCAGTATCAACGGAAGAGTAACGCTGATGCCAAGAGGTTCTTTCGAGAGTTCAATGTGGGGGAACAAGTGCTTCTCCGAGTGTCTCCTAATAAGGGGATTATGCATTTTGGGAAGAAGGGGAAGTTAGCGCCTATATATGTGGGGCCATTCCCTATCATCGAGCGAATTGGTCCAGTTGCATATAGACTTGGATTACCGAAACACTTGCATAGGATCCATGACGTGTTCCATATTTCCTCACGAGTAGATATCTTCGAGATGATTTCACCCATACTCACATTATTTTAGAGGAGATTGATCTACAACATGATAGTTCCTATAAGGAGGGGACGATTGCTATCCTGGACCATAGCGAGACAAAATTGAGGTCGAAGATAGTACCGTTAGTGCGTGTTTAGTGGCGGCATCATAATACCGAGGAGTCTACCTGGGAGCGCGAGGATGAGATACGCGAGCGTTATCCAGAGTTATTCTTGCCAGGCATATTTTATTTTTGAATTTCGAAATGAAATTATGTTACTAGGGGGGATGTATGTAATACCTCGTATTTTTTTTATTTTATAAATTGGGATAAATTAAATTAAATTAAATTAAATGGGATAATTAATTGAAAATTAATCCGAATTTAAATACTAGTGATACGAAAGTTAGTATTTGATTATGATAATTATGTTGAATATTACTGAGTGAATACGGTAATATATGATTAATGAATTTATTAATATTATCGCGAGTTATAAATACAACAATTTCGAAAATTAAGTTGGGACGCGCGTGTCAGTCGTGTTAGGAACTAATTTAATGAATTTAAAAGTATATTATTTCACATCATTCGTATGGTCATTTAGAGTGCGCCAACGTGTATGGAAGGGTCAAGATAGTCTAAAAACACTAGCCGGGGGTTTAGTTTGGGTTCCGAGACATTTTAGGCCTAACCGGCAGCCCGGGAGGGTATTTTAGTCATTTTGACTTTTTGAGGAATTATAACTCACGAATTTTAGACTTAATATATCATTCAACACCAGAACTCTTAGGGTTATCACAACCAAAAATCACCAATGACAGTTAGAGAGGAAGAGAGGAATTTTCCCAAAGGAGAAACCACCCTTAGAGACTTTTGCACCACCGTCACCACTACAGGATAGATCGAAAAGAGAGGATCACTCTCATACCGTCTACTTCAAAGGATCAGAATATATAATTCAAGGCAAGTTATTTATCTTTCAATTATTTAAGGCATATATTTTACATGATAGTTTAGATGTGAAGACAAATTGTGTAAGATTGCAATAATGTGAAAATTGGAGACTAAATTATGAACTTGGATAGGTTTGCATGTAGTGGATCTTCTGGAACTATTAGGTGAACGAATTTATAAATTAAGAGTTAGGAAATCACAAAATTAAGATGATATTTATGATGATTTTTTAAGAGATGATGAAGAACTAGGGTTATAGTATTGTTAATGACTTTTAATCCAAGAAATCGATAATCTGTGATGTTTTGATGAATCTTGAATGTTAAAACTAGTGTAGTAATGTTGGTTTAATATCTAGTATACTCATTTGGGAGTTTGGGACGTTGTAATGTGAATTGGAGTTGTAAAAATGGTAGAACCCGTAACTGTTAAAGAATTTCTGGGCAGATAACTGCTTGATCGATCGACCAATTTCTACGATCGATCGACCCCTCTCGAAAAAGTGAAATATTTCCCTTTAAATAATTGACTAACTTCAAAACTTTAGAACTCTTTGGTTATGATTGATTGAATATATTGGTACTTAGGGAAGACTAGTAGGATGGTATTTGAAGCCCGAAAAATTATTAAATTTAATTGAGGTTAAGTGGTAAACTTACGAATATTCGACTAGTGGGACACGATTAGAATTGGTGAGAACCTGAATATATTTAACTCCAATAATAATTTGAGGCTAAAGACTGAAAAGGGGAACTTTAATTTCTGAGATTACCTTAGAGACTAGCGGGGGACTTAGTAACCTTTTTGGGATAGGGTATGTACTCGAAACTATACATCGAGAATTATCGCGCTAAACCTATTGTGTAAAATAAATGGGATGATATTATTATATGTGTGAGACTTACGATATATGGCTGGAATATACCTATACTAAAATGATGACTACCTAAGTTGTGTGAATACTTAGTATATGGATGATTATGTGTATGACATACCAACCATACTTGCTATCACGGGAGGTTGATTTTGGGAAAGGACCATCTTATCCTTGTGTGCCTTCAGGGGGATTTAGACTCGCACCTTAAAGACATAGGACTCTGAATGACTTATTTGGGAGTTTATAAGTCAGCTGACCATGGGAGCGTAGGTATGTGCGTGACCCATGGGTATGTGAACTATGTTCGCCTCCACTATGTGTGATTTGTATTAAAACGATTCCTGAGCGATTCGAAACACGTGATCCTTATGTACGTGATGTACCAGAATTCGATAGCAGAGTTTGCACGCACCGCAGCTTAGCCTAGGGGTGCCATATATGTATATATGTAATGAAGGTGACTTATATATGTACTTGTGACTGATTTTTTGTTACTTAATAGATGCGAATGACTACGAGATTTAAAAAGGAGTTAAAAATAATGTAGACTTAACCAATACTTGCGCTAAGAAATCTGATTATTGAATGTGTGAGTTATGTATATATTTTATTTAAATAATATGGGCGGTATCTAAAGTAAGAACCATCTGTATGGGGGTAGAATAGACTGGTCAGGTAGTGGTATAACTAGGTGGAATTTAAAAGATGCGTTAGGCGTGCACAATAGTTGAGGGGTGAGGATCTCAAGTGAGGGAACGTGAAAAACATGTTTAATATATGTGTTGTTTAATATTGTAATTTAAACACTTGTTGCTTTTAAAATATTTTCACCTCGGGCTCTGAACCGTTTGCATTCAAATCTATTTCTTTTGTAAAAACCTTTTAGGTGTCCAGCCACAGGGATGCCAATCTTAGGATTTTCTTTCCATTGACATGTTGTAGCTGCTGTGGAAGTTATAGGATCTCATTACTAGACGCCTCCACATCTATCCTTGCTTATTTTGGGATCCATTTATTCCAGTTAGGTCATGTTGCCCATTCTATTCAGTGACTGCAGTTTTAGACTTTCATTTTATTTCAGACTTGGGATTTTATGTATTCAGACTATTGTCCTTGGTTTATTTACATTGCCATTATTGTTGGAGTATTTACTCCAGACATCTGTTTTTCCATTCTGTTGATTACCTTATGAGATTGTTCATGTGATGGTTGGATGATGATTTAAACTATTTTGTTGATGGTTAAATTAAACATTAAAATTTAACACTTAACTATTTTAAATATTAGGTGGTTAGTAATTAATTAACTATTTTCGACAGTGATTCTATGAACTGAGCCAACTTGACATTTTGCATTAATTTAAATGAAGGAGTAGCTATCCGGTATTTAATTAGTTAGGGTGTCACAAAAAATACTATTCACATTTTTGTAAACAAGGCTAGAGAGAAACCACTATATTTCCTTCATAAGTAACGCTTTTCATCTCAAAAAGTTCCCACACACATACCTATCTTTGGTGAGGATCATACACTGGAATATCTAACATTATAGAAGGATAAATAAAGTTTTTGGATACCTTGGAGGCTAGCAAGGATTTCATCATATTCAAACTTTTATCTCCTCATACGAATCACAATATGATTCACTATAGTACTATATTATTGAATCCTAGGTTTAATATTTAAAGTTAGTTCTTGATTTTTTTTTCAATGCATGATTAATCAAAGGTCTTTAGGGTTGTATTTTTTTGCATTTAAATAGAAATCCAAAGTTATTTTTCCCCACAAAGTGTGTGGTCCCTCGAGCAATCTAAAAGATAAGCTTATGCAAATCTGTTGGATATTTTCTCTTCTTAATTTTTGAACCACCGCGTGAAGAAATACCTTGTGATGATTTGCAAGACAATGTTTGTGAGGAAAACCTAGAGGAATGGTCCATAGAATTCCATGGTTCATCAAATAAAGGCAAAGGTGAAATTGGAAATGTATTATCAAGAGGAAAATAAGTAAATACTCTATTCTTAAATTAGATTTTCCTTGTTCAAATAATGAAGTAGAATATGAAGCATTATTATTAGGGTTACTCGAAGCCCTACGAAGAGGCATATGGTATTTTTGTATTAAAGCTGATTCTAATATCATGGACAAATAAGTGAAATGGGAGTTTCGTATGAGACACCTTAACTTATGACCATACATAACCATTATATATAGATTGCTGTATTAATTTTATGAAGTAAGGGTAGAGAGACACCCAAGAATGGCGAATCATGAAGCATATGCTTATGCCACAATCCACCAAAAGGTTATTATAGATGTTGAGTCAACAACAATCATAACACAAATGAGAACAACACCATCATTAGTACTTAAACTCTTTACCAGCGATGATGGTTCTGATGGGAGGTTTGTCATAAGGAACTGATTAGAAATAATTTATGGCATGATGAAGCTCACCACTTTACCACAATACTTCCTCCTTCAAGTAACCTTATATTATAAAAATTATGCGGCTTTATTTTTCAAATTTATAGGACCAAAAGAAGCATAATAATGACTCAAGAAGACCCGCGATGAACATTATGAAATAAATAATATTCCCCTTTATCGAAGAATCCAAAGAGAGTTATTATATTAGAAAACATCGTCATCATCCTAGCTTTAATCCCATCACATGGGGTCAAATACATGGATTCTGCTTTTCCATTATAGTCTATTATAAGCAATATTATCATTCAAATTTAATTCCTTAAGATCTCTCCTTATAATTTCTTCCTAAGATAGCTTAGGAAGGCCCCTTTGTCTTGTACCCTTTATTTCCAGTAGTCTTACTCTTGTGATAGGTGCATCTAACGATCTAGACAACACATGTCCATACCATCTAAGTCTACTTTCTCTTATTTTATCACTAATTAGAGGTACTCCTAACCTATCTCTCACATGCTAATTTTTAATCATGTAATTTCTAGTAATTTATATCATCCATCAGGGCATTCTCATCTCACTAACATGAATATTTTCTGCTCATGTTTTTTCTTAGAATCCCAACACTTTGCTCCATTGATGGTCATTGGCCTAACAACCGTTCTATAAAAATACCCTCTTATTGCATAACACCCCGCTCACTTGTCTCCATTTCATTCATCCACTTGATATTCTACTCGTAAACATCCTCATCAATATCCTGATTATTCTGTATAACTAAACCTAAATAACGAAATTTATCAGTTTGGTTTATCACTTTCTCTTTAATCTTTAACATTATGTTATAAGACGACTCATTATTGAATTCACATCCGATATATTCAATAGTGAGTCCTATGCTAGCGTAAAGTTTCTTCCAAACAACATATATCAATTTCACATAAGCTTGACTAGATTCATGACAACCCTATGTTTATTTTCTCAAAGATGGAGTTGTTCGAAGAAATAAAGTAGATGACATTGCAATTCAAATGAGGTAACCCCAATTATTCTTACATCAAGGAAAAATCTTTTGAAATGTTATTTTAATAGACCACTTCGGCACATCACGGAGGAAGAAAAATAAAATGTTTTTAAGTAAGCTCGTGATCCATCTCATATTGGGGGAGAAAATTTCCATGGTCAGATTATGATATTAGGATATTATATACCAACAATGGAGAAAGACTCACCCGAGTTTTCTAGTAAATTCAATCCATGTTAGCTCCATTAAAATCTTATCCATGATCCATCGGTTTAACTCCACTCATTATACACACTTTTCACTTTCACACATGAGAATTTGACCTAGTAGGAGAGATCAACCATTCATCAAGAAGTAAAATTTATATTTTTATGGTAACAGAGTGCTTCAACAAATGGGAAGAAGTTATACCATTGACGAGAGGCATTGCATGAGTTATGTTGCAGATTATAAAAGAGTACATCATTTGTCGGATTGGAATTACCAAGCTCATTTTATCGGACAATGACAATCCTTTAATCCATAGGGAGGTGATAATATTGATTGAAAAATATTCCATTATTCATTATAGTTCTATAATGGCACACCCCAAAAGTATTGGGTACGTTGAATCCACAAAGAAGACTTAGATCAACTTCTAAGAAAAAAGTATGGAGGATCTCCTATGAGATTGGGAATTTAAATTACCCACGATACTTTGGTACAACCAAACAGCCGAGAAAAATCCAATAGGTTACACATCATTCTCCTTAGTGTATGAGTTTGTGGCAATTCTCTCAATTGAGCTTGAAGTATCTTCAGCCAGGTATGCCTTACGAAGTAGCATTCTATTCAACTAGAAACACCATTTGAACATCGTGACAATTCTCAAGAACACATAGATTTATATGAAACAACTCTTGGGAGCCTAAGAAAACTTGGTCAAGCCTAAAATTTTTATGGAAGGTGACCTAGTTCTAAAAGTAGTTTTCAATCACATTGAGGGTTTTACTTTGACCAGGTTTATAAAAAATTGAAAAGGACCTTCTGTTGTCAAAGAAGATCATGACTCAAGATATTACCTCATCTCAAATAATTAAGAAGATAAGAAATTCAAACTTAACAAAAAATGTCTCGAGGCGTATTATGCATAAATAAGGGGGTTTGATCGATCAAATGTTTTTGCAGAGTTCCATTCATACACATGTAATGTTTTCAAAAATAAATTATGAATAGAAAAGACACATGGTTGAATAAGAAAATTTTAGAACAAGAATAAAAAAATACATAATATAGAATCCACTTTTTATTCCATTTCAAAATGATGTACAAATTACAAATCTTAGAGGGACCTTACCTGAATTATAAGGAAATCATAAAGTCTATCGTAAGAGGAATCATAAATTGGGAGTATCTAAAAATCCCTCCCCCTCCCCCAACAGATGAATCTACATTGGTTGACACATCTCTATGATAACCATTTATAGCGGATATGCCAAATTCAATCTATTCTTTCTCATTGAATTTGGCTGAATAAGTCTCTTTTGCCTTAACCAAAGCCTTCTCAACAACCTTCACAAATTTAAAAAATTCATCAATCCGGAGGAAATTGTTCTCTAGGTCCCTTCATTTGACTTGAGATCTTCCACATTCTTCAAAAAGTGATACAATAGGTTATCATTTCATGTTACTTCAAACACTTCAAGTTATCGATCTAATATTAAAAGTTAAAGCCATCATTTTTCATATTGTGCAAATAACCCACGTGATGGTTTATAATACCCCTATTCAAGGAATCCAAAGATGTATTGGCACTATCTTTATCTATAACAACCACCTTCCGTAACCGATATGTCATCAAATAATATGTCATTATAAAGGACTCATAGGTAAAGGTATTAGGTTGAGACGAGAATAGACTATTGAGAAGTTTATGAAGTTGCGTTGGAAAAGAATAATTGTTCTACTCAAGTTGGAGACCATAATCCACATGTTCCAAATTAAGCACATAAATAGCATATCCTGACTTACTTTGTTCAGAGTTTACACTGACTATGGATCCTTTGTCATTGTGATATGTGGTCTAATGTCTTTTCGACTCAGCACGAACTTCATTACCATTACTCACTAGAGTAGTTGCATTATGATGAGGTTAAGATGGTTCCACCTGTGTTATAGGCCGAGGAACCAATTCTTCCATTGCTTGTCATGAAGAGCCAAAAGATTTAATATAATGAAAAAAATGAATTATAAATGCTCATTCACATTGTGTAATACTACGTAATTCTTAATTAATTAATTAAATGATTTAACAATTAATAATTATAAAGAGTATATGTAAACTGAGTTGAATTTTACGCAAGGAATCAAATTAACTAGATAGATTTGAATTTATAGATTTTTTTATAATGTTTTGTTTATTATTTGAATATAATGGTATGTTATTGCATGAGGGCATTGTGGAAATATTAGTTAAGACCTTTGGGGTGAGGAGGTCATTTGGAATATCTTGTTCGCCAATCTAGAGTTTGACTTGCATGTAGTACATTGTAGTGTAAATTTTATTTAAATATACGAGAGAAAGAGAGAGAAAGAGAGAGAGAGAGAAAGAGAGAGAAAGATAACTAGTGAAGGGGGGCGACTGCGACTACGGGTTTCCCTACTATGATTGTGACTAAGGGACCCGCGATCGCGAGAGTAAATGGCACGACCGTAGGCTTGCCTTTTTGCGATCCCCTCACGGGTCATCTGCATCTCTTGTTGGATTGGTCTTTAATAATTAGTAAACCAATAGGATTTCATTTATGTATTGCACCCTCTCTAAAACTCAAACCCACAACCCTTATATTCTCTTCATCCCTAACCTTTAAAACCCTAAACCCCATTAAAATACAACCTAAAAACCTCTGTTTGAGGACCTTAGGCTTAGTGCTTGGGATTTTTTTAATGAGGCAAAGTTGTTCTAATTTTAAAAAAGATCAAGGAACTCAAGTCAGATTTCTGAAATTGTAAAAAGGCAAGAATACGCTACTTTTACCCTTTGGTTCTTTATAGTATTAGATATTTCCTAGACATACTTATTATTTAATTTAAAATCTATTAGAAGCTTAATTAGGTCTGGATAAACCTAATTATCTCCTTATTGTCATAAATTGATATTGACACTTGTGAAACCCATGTATAATGAAAATGCCTAGAATATGATTATGTGAATTTAATGGTGTAATTGTTGTACATATGAGAAGATTTACTTGTTAATTATATAGGACTTGAATATGTTCATTATGAAATTTGAGAAATGAAATGTGAGTTATGAGTATGTCCATGAAATTTTAATATAAATTGATTATGCATATCTTCGGACAATTATAATTGTTGAAAAATCATATGGACCACACTTAAAATGAGTATAAGTTTATTTATTTACGAATTTATAATTTGAACCTTGAGAATCAGGTTAATCCACATGTGAATTGGTAATAGTAAATTTATGAGTAAAAGAGTATTTTTATTTAAGATTATGAATTATAGGTGGGATTATTGTATTGAGTCCTATGATGTCGATGTTAGGACTTATATCGTTAATTAGATGTTATTAGTGAATAGATGTATGTTGTGAGTAGTTGATGTTACCATACGAGTTAAAATTATACAGCTATTTGTTATCATTGACTATTGATGGGATATTAGTTATGTTATTATGGAGACTTGTATTGTAGGGATAATTGTTGAATATAGGATTTATGTGATTTGTACGTTATTTTTATTTTCGATGGGATTTAGGTTGTTGGATGATTATTAATGCTGGCAAGATTTTTTTTTTGTTACGTAAAGGTGGATGTGAACGTGTTTATGTTGATTGATTTGTGTTTTAGTTAAGGAGTATATGTTGTTAGCTTTACGATGTTGTTCTTGGGAGTTAGATTTCTTAGATCATTTATGTTGGGATTTAGATCATAGCAATTAGGATATTTATGTGTTGAGTTTGAAATGAATGAGATGTTGTTTGAGGGTATTTGTAGTAATACGGAGAGTTGACTTATGACTGTAATGTATTAGTCATCATCTATAAGTATTGTTAGGTTGAATGATGTTGAGAAAAAGGTAAGGTTGTTGTAAGTGGGGGATTTAAGAGTGAAATGGAATCTTAGGAGAGTAATAAATATGATATGGATTTAGGTAAATAATGAGATGATTTGGGAATCATAGATTGAGTTATGTTTTCCATGTGAGTGGCGTTTATTGACTTGAATGAATTTAAAGTAATGATTATATAGAAGGTTAGGTTTAGTGTTTATCCACTCTCTACAACTACGAAATCTGAATATAAGTGTATTTGAGGGGTTCGTTGTTTGGACTTAATTTATGAGAATTGCCATGCACAGAGTCTAGATAAGGTAACGTTTAGAGTTAGAATTAGTAGTATTGTAGATACTTTTAGTGGTTAGATAATGAGTGGTAGGAAAGTGGTTATCAAAAGGTGTGGTTTGTGAGTAAAATTTAATTATGAGTGACAACATGTTAAAGGAGCATGAAAGTCTAATCCTAGTGTAATAGTATACGGAAAAGGGTGAATATACCAAGCAAACCATTATTTTATAATTTTCTCAATTTTTAGCGCAATTAAACAAATTGCCCAAATCAAACTTAGCACAAAATAAACAATTCTTGTTCTAAAAAAATTTAATAATTTTACTTTTATCCTAAAGCATGAATCTAGGTGATAAAAGATAAAATAAGATCAATGACACTACACGAAGATGTATGAGGGAACCCCATAATGGGAAAAATTTAGACGTCCCAGTCATGCAAATTCACTATGCATTAATGCATACTCGATGCTCTTGTAAGTCTTGATGCTCTTGTAAGTCTTGATGCTCTTCGTTCCTTAACTCCCGCACAGTGATATACGACAGTCCACCCACGAAGCTAACACAACGTGTGAGTTGACACATGCCTCGATATCCATAGAACAGTATTATCAACTATCTACGAATCTTGAACATATAGTCCCAATCTTCTTCACCGTAACCCCATGTCAGGTATTCCAACGTGTGTAAATAATAACATACATGGATTCGAATGCATGAAATAAGTACTTAGATGTAAAGTGTATTATACAATGGTTTCCAAACAAAGATCTCAAAGCATATATGAATTAAAATGTGGATTATAACATTAAGGAAAATGATTTCTGCCAAAACAAAGATCTCAAGGATTTGGAGGCCTTTTGAAATTTTACAGGAAAATGATTTCTTCCAAAAGTCCTCTTAAAAAACTAATGCATTGACCCCTTTATATAGAAAACAAAATTTTCCAGGTGGCACAAATTTTGAGGGAATTTTAGAATGAAATCAAGGTTTCGTTCGAACGAAAATGTATATCTCACTCGAACGAAAATTAAACTCGTTCGAATGAACAATTAATCTCGTTCAAACTGACTTTGAGTAAGCATAAAATGAACTTTAATTTAGGAGCATTGAAACTTTGTTGATGTTCATTTTAACATCATTCTAATGACATGGTCATTTCATTTTAGAGAACTATACAAATTCGTTCGAACGACTAAAAGAATAAAATATTTTTCATTTAAAAATAACCCTTAAACAAACTGTTATAAAAATAAGACCCAATGAAAAATCCAAGGATCAAAATATATATACATTCATACCTAAAAGATCTTCTAAAGTTAAAGACGAAAAGTGGAACAAAACACGGCTCGATGAGTATAATATCTTAAACTTGTCCGTTATGTCTTCAAACAAACACGTCATGGGCTTTAAAGGTCAAACATGCCCAGGTACTAACCTATGAATCAAATTTTTTTTCCAAATATGGAATAAGTCAAAATACATACAAATTGACTCTACGGGAAATTTTTCCTTACAAATCTCCCCATCTGGCTATTCCGGGATAAAAGATAAAACAAAAACCTATGGGTCGTCAAGATCTCTAATAGACTCAATTTTTAACACAAAAAAAAAAGTACAGATATTTGATAGACTCACTTTGAGTAGCTTTGCTCTTGTGTAAAATTCCCCGTATCATTGCAAGCATGCACCCTTAAACACACTTTCAAATGCAATGATAATATATAATAATATAAATCAGCAGAAGAATAAACCATCCCCCATTATCTAACAATCTCCACCTAAGTTAGGACGTCTCCCCTGGACTATAAAGATTGAGATACCATTTCTCCCGCTTTTTGTTCAGAAATAGACAAAGATAAAGGTGCATAATAAAATCATTTCTGCCCAATAGAACCAATTTTACCCTAAAATGAAACAAAGTTAAGCATATAGGAAAATCAAGAATATCATGCAATGATGCAAAGTGCAATAAGCAATGACAAACATAACTTAGCAACACAAGCACAATTAATTCAAACAGTGAACAATTGATACCATTTTGAATACGAAATGAAGCATGATATACAAGTTTAAACAAGTAACAAGAAATACTAATATGATAATATGGTATACCAGACTTGAAACCAAAATAGAACATGTGGCATAGATGGATTAAATGCAAATGCAAAGACTCAAAACAAAATGATACCATCTATATAAATACGTAAAAGATACCAATGATAAATATGCACACACATATATAGGTATAAACACCATAAACACGACACAAAACACAATAATATTTCCACACTAGTATAGTATCGATGTGTCTAAACAAACATGTGATAAACAAAGTGAAGGGGCATGAACTATGAACAAATGAATTATGACCCAATCTCTATAAAATGTCACACCTGATGTTCTGTATATGGTAGTAATATTAAAATAAAATTAAAGTTTAAAAGGAAAAGAAAATAAAACTTTATTTAAATGGAGGCCTAATCTCTTATTAAATGTCTTGAAGTCCTCATAAAATAGAAATAAAAGGGTGACTAATAAGGTTACATAAGCTGGTAAGTGGTGGTGAAAGTATTCTAGTTTGTGTTATTGTCTTTGCTAGTTATCACCCATGCATACGTAACTGAAATTATTTTCCTTGGCAAGAAAATAAAAATGCATTAGGGTGGGGAGTATTTTTCCTTCTTTGAGTTCATTTTCCATCTGGAGGGGGAACGAACAAGAAAAAGTTTGCCAAGTAGATAATTTTAATTATATTACAAGTGTATATATCTCAGAGTTATAAATAGCATAACTGGAATGAAATAAAGATAATATATATCACAGTTTATATTATTTGAAACAAAAAGGAATATCACCAGTAAAGAAAAAGGGCATACATAAGTCTACTGATATTTGGAAAATGGTATGGTGATTATAATCGAATAAGTATTTATCGAGTCATAAGGATCACTGTTCAAACTATAATAGGATAACACATAATAATCGTTTATAGAGGCTTTAAATGTCTAAAACCTTTCTATAAAATTAATCCAAAACCATTGAAGATAAAGTAACCATGTTAATCCCAAACTCTAAAGAGAGGCATCTATATGGTAAGCAAAACTAGGGACTCAATCCCTAAGTCCTACATGCTAAATAGAGCTTCTGTGGGTATACTGGAAGTCTATTTCCTGAATTATAATGTATGCTACTAGGTTAAATCAAACCATTGGTTGCGTGAAATTATAGGTTTAGGGTTTATTAGGATAAGAATTGAATCAATATTCACGGTATTTGGGAACTAAACAAAAGAGTTCGTAAACGAGAATCAGATTTCGGGGACTATAACATAGTGATATAAACAATTTGCTATAATTTTAAGTTGTAAGCTCAAAAATTATATTAAAATAGAATAACCTACTTTTCAATCTGCAATTGGTTGTAATTGATCTTCGTTCTCATGGGGGTAAATTAGGGATTTTGAAACCATGGATATCATAAATGTATATAGGATGAAAGTTAAATGAAATTCAAAGTAAAGATGGAGTTTTAAAATAATTTAATTGAAGTGGAAACTTTATTACAAGGTAAAATATGAAATTATTAAAAGTTTAAGTTTTCATTAATTTTCTATGTTTGATTCATTTTTGGGATTTGTGACAAGAGACACTTATGTGGTACTTATGAAAAACAACTTGGATTTAAGTTTTCGAGCTGATTTGGAAATGTTAGAAAATCTAGGGGGTGTACGTTTAATTTAAAATATTGGTTTTTAATTCTTTAAAACTATTTTCTCGAGAAAATGCTTTATGAGAAACCGAAAAGAGTGGTGTAATATACCATTTTTACAAGAAAAATATAATAAGATTTTTAGAAAAAAATCTCAGATTTTTCTGATTGAGGATACACCCTCATGCCCTGGGTCGAAGCCCAAACACGCCTAGTTTTGAACCCACTCTCGCGCGTGTAATACACTTCATCTTCAACCTTCATTTTATTGAATTTAGGGTTTGAAAACTTTGATCTCAAATTCAAACAACTATAAAATACCATTTAAGTTGATTCCTGAATGAAAATTCTCTAACTTTTTAGAGGAATCCAATCATAATGGTTTCAGGGATTAAGGTTAACTGGTTCGAGCTATTAATTTTCTGGAAAAATGGAAAAAGTTTGACTTTAACATTTTTGGCTTTTGCCTATAATTAGAGCTACATCATTATTATATTATTGATCTATGATCAAAATTGAGTCAACCCGCTTTGGTTTCTTGGATTTTGGTTTACATAGCTCCTGAATTTTATTTCTGAAATTTCTAGTTTCGTAAAATACAAACTTTGATTTTGGGTAGCAAAAGACATTTTGGGTTGAATTAAGATATGCACCTAGATTCCTTAGACCCAGAGCTTGATTTCTCCCAATATGAAACTAGTTCAAATTCAAGATTACATATTCAGCCATTAAAGCTCAAGCTTTAATGTAGGTTTCTGGTTTTCAAGCCTTTTTAATGCCTTTGATATCTTAGAACTTCAATATAAAACCATATTTGAGACCTATGAATGCCCCAAAAGTTAAACAATTGAAAAAAATAGAAATTATACATAGTGTTTTTAACTAAGGTGAAGTACATTTTTATAATGGCAAGGTGGGTTGTATACTACTGATTGAGGGGAAAAGATGTGCAAGAAGAGATGTGCAAAAAGATATGGAGAGCTTGGTTAAGTTTTAAATAGGTACTATGTGGGGTGACATGGATACCATGTATTTTCCATGTGGTACAAGTACCAACATGGCCTACAGCTGGCCAAATCGTTCAGGCAGTGAAGTGAAAAGTTTCTTTAGTTTTGATTTTGATCCTTGGGTAGTTTATAAGGTACATTTAAAGATTTTTATATACGTTTTGAAACTTTAGGGGGTCATTTTGTAATTTGTAAACTTGTTAGGATGGTTTATGTAATTGCTGCAAAATATAAGTACTATGATTAAGTCGTAGGTTTAAGGTTTGGTTATAGGAGTATAGTATGGCTTAAATAAGAAGTTTTACAATTTCTAGGTGTATTTTGATAATTTTAAAGCATTAAGGGTTATTGAGGTAATTACCTTATTCTTTAGGGTTGTTTGTAGGTATAATATATATAAAAAATGTATGGGGTTTTATGGATTGTTACATTCTACCTTCCTAAAAATATTCTTCCTCGAAACCTTTAAAGATTGTGGGGTAATTTAATCTCACGGATTATTCAGTTTTTCGCGTTGCTTCTTCCATACCATGGTGTTACCAAAGTATCTTTACTAGTGGAATGGATTTTTCTCAAAAAAACTGTGTTTTGGCAATCAAGAATTTTATTTTATTGTTCCACTATACCATCCCAGGTTATAATGTGATTGGCGCCTAGTATATATTTCTGTAGTTGAAAGACATGGAAAATGTCATGTATACGGGATAATTCTGAAGGTAGCCCTAATCAATAGTCTACCGTCCCTATACGTTCAATGATTTTAAAATGTTCAATATAATGAGGTGAACATATTGCAGGCCTTACAATTTTTTGATGATGTAAGAGCAAGTTTAAAATTTTTCCCATTTTGACTTTATTTGGATTCTTTCATTAAACCTTATTGCACCTTCATGTTTACTTCCACGTATTCAAAACGAGGAAGTTGATGACATTTGGAAGATTGGATATCATTCGTTATCAAAGTATTTGTTAGCTACAACTAGATTAAGATACACCCGACCATCAGAAGAAAACTGTATTCATTACACCATGGGAACATTCTACTACACTATCATGTTATTTAGACTAAAAAATGTCAGGGTTACGTACCAAAGGGCCGATACAATCATCCTGCATGACCCCATCCATAAAGAATTTGAGGCTTATGTTGATAACTTGATCATCAAATCCAAGACTCAGGAAGCTCATACCCTCGCCCCGAGGAAATTCTTCGAGTGACTGTGACAATACCAAATGCGGTTCAACCCACAGAAGTACATATTCGTCGTCACTAAAGAAAAACTCCTTAGATTCATGGTCAGTGAGAAAGGGAATGATGCAAAACCCACCAAACTCAAAGCCATACTCAAAATTCCACCACCCCGGATGAAAGAAGAAGTAGGAGGATCTTGGGTAAGTTTCAGTTCATCAGTCGATTCATTTGTCAACTGACCTATATCTGCGAACCAATTTTCAAACTTCTCTGAAAGGATTGAACCAAAGTTTGGAATGAGGCATGCCAAGAAGCCTTTGACCAGATCAAGCGATACCCCACCCGGTCTCCTATGCTCGTGCCTCCACATCTAGGTCTCCCCATCCTCCTATACTTCACCATTACTGATACCACAGTAAGGGATTTTTTGGCCCAATACATCGAAGAATATATTAAAGAAATAGTAATCTAATAAGCTCGTCGAAAGCTAGCTGAGCATTAAGTTAACTACACTACCTTAGAGAAATCGTGTGTTGCCCTGGTCCGGTTCATGCAGAAACTATGGCACTACATGCTCGCATTCCCCATCAGACAAGTATCTCGAATGGATCCCATAAAAAACCTATTTGATAAATTCGCTCTATCAAGATGAATGGCCCACTGGTTGATTTTACTAGACAAGTTCAATATTGTGTACATCACACAAAAATCCATGAAGGGGAAGTCCATCACCGATTGCCTTACTGATCATCCCATAGAAGGAGCCGAAGTTTGGGTCTTCGAGTTTCCAGATGAAGACATCCTTCTCACCTCTCAGTAGGTCCTTAGGTGGTAGATGTTCTTTGACAAAATTGCCAATAAGAAAAGATATGACATTAGGATACTCCTGATCGCTCCCCTCCCGATGACTCTCATAGTCTCATTTCCATTAACTAGACTTCACTTTCACCAACAACTTGACAAAATATGATCCATGCACCGTAAGGCTCCAGATAGCCCTCCATAAAGGAATCAAGTACATGGACATCTATGGGGACTCTTCCCTTATTTTCAGACAAATTCTCAAAAATTGGAAAGTTAAAGATAATAATATCCTACCCTTCCATGCCCATCAAGAAAAGCTCACCTCTCAATTTAAAGATGTCAGCTTCCATTACCTCCCTCACTCAAAAAATAGCCAAAATGACATATTAGAAACTCTGGTCTCCATGATTGACACTCCTGAGAGAATAACAATGGCCCCTTTCTTAGTTAAAAAATAAGTTACGTCGACTCACTATTTATGCATCGAACTTATCACCAAAGACGATTTTAACATAGCAGGATTATGGTATAATAACATTTCGCACCTTCTCAAACATGGTAGGCATCCCCTATAAGCGGACAAGAAAACTATATGACCCTTCACAAGATGGTTACCCAGTATATTATCTGCCATAAAGCACGTTTCAAGAGAAACTTCAATGGAACCCATTTTCATTGCATTGCAGGGTCTAGAATTGAAGAAATTATGCAAAAAATCCATAGAGAGGAACATGAAACCCACATAAATGGTCGCATGCTTATCAAGAAAATCATCCATTAAGGGTACTATTGGACTACCATGATCCAAGACTGTGCTGATTATGTTCAGAGATGCCTCAAATGCCAACATTTTGACAACGTTCGACACTTGCCTCCTCGAAAGATGTACAACATGACATATCGTTGGCCCCTCTTTACTTGGGGAATAGACATCATAGGGAAGGTCACTCCCAAAGCTTCGAATAAGCAAGAATTCATCCTGATCTCCATTGACTACTTCATGAAATGAATCGAATCCGGTTCATATATGGTAGTGAATGCAAAGAAAGTGGTTAATTTCATCATAAAGAATATTATTTACTTCTATGGAGTTCCCCATGAGTTGGTATCAGATAATGGACTCCACTTCGAGGCTAAGGTCACAAAATGTATCGATGAGTATAGGATTCAAATACATAAGTCTTCTCCCTACCAACCCCAAGCCAATGACACTATTAAAGCTACCAATTAGAACCTCAAAACCATCATCAGCAAGATGACTGAAAGCTATAGAGACTGCGCCAACCAGATCCCTTATGACCTCTGACGCTATCGCACCTCTATCAAAGCAACCACTGGGGATATGCCTTACTCCCTAGTATATGGCATAGAGGAGGTTCTCCCCATCGAACAAGAAGTTCCTTCTCTATGTGTCGTCCTTGAAAGAAAGGTCAGTGAGGAAGAATGACATCAAACTAGTTATGATGAACTCCCACTCCTAGATGAGAAGAGACTAAAAACTTTGTACCATATACAAAGGTACCGTCACCGGATCATGCGATCATTTAACAAGAAATTCAAGGATCGCGGTGTCCAAGAAGGAGACCTTGCGCTCAAAGAAATCGGAGAACCCATTTGGGATCCAAGGGGAAAGTTCAAACCTAATTGGAGTGGCCCCTACATTATGAAGAAAATCATGTCAGATGGCATTGCTATGCTCATATATCTCGATGGAGAAGAAATGGTATGTCCAGTAAACCTAGATCGTCTCAAGAAATTTTACCTTTAATACGAACTCTCGACATGCTACGACTTTTCTCATCCCCCTTCTATTCTAAAAAAATCTCTCTTTATTTCCCCTACTCATAACTACGTGGGACCTGATCCTCTTAAAATACCTTTTTTAAAATGAATCTCAAAAGTTTTAAAAACATATAGAGGCAAGTAGGCAACCCATAAAACAAACATGGGCGTGTTCCTTTCTTTCTCATAAAATTATATTATTTTCATCCCTCGAGGACGAAAGTCCATCTCATTATTTAAACGAATAAAAGGATTATGTATGCATTAGTTATTGGTATATCCCAATTATAGCTTTGCTTAAAGTGGACTATTCATTAGAAAAAATTCTCAAACCTGTTGAAATCCTCAGGATTAGTGAACCGAGGTGGAACTTGAGGCATAAGAATGGAAGATCTTATACTTATTCTTCATTTCTTAGAGAAACTAGAGAATCCTTGCATAGTCTCTAAAGAGGACATGGGTATGGTATTACGGTTCCTAAGAGCAAGAACGGTGTCACTGCATCTGAGGAGATCTCGTGTGTAATACAAGGAGGGCTTTTCTCCTGCTTCCATCGAGACCAAGATAACCACTCCTTTATGTTCCAAGGAACCGATAATTCAAAACCTCTGGCATCCCAAATCCAAAGTACCAATTACCTTTGATTTCTAAGATCTTAGAACATTTTAATGATGTCTTTCCACAAACATTATATGGAATACCACCCTTCAGAGAAATTGAGGTTACAATCAATATATTCCTAAATACCTCCCATATTTTGAAAACTTCATATCGAATGGCTTCCTTAGAAATTAATGAACTTCATACTCAACTAGATGATTAACTTAAAATGGGTTTTATTCTCCTTAGTTCATACCCTTAGGGAGCACTAATTTTGTTTGTGAAGAAAAGTGATGGGCGTTTTAGATTTTGCGTAAATTACCTTATAATGAATTAAGTAACTATTAAGATAAATACTAGCCGGGGGTTTAGATTTTGCGCCAACGTGTATGGAAGGGTCAAGATAGTCTAAAAACACTAGTCGGGGATTTAGTTTGGGTTCCGAGACATTTTAGGCCTAACCGGCAGCCCGGGAGGGTATTTTAGTCATTTTGACTTTTTGAGGAATTATAACTCACGAATTTTAGACTTAATATATCATCCAACACCAGAACTCTTAGGGTTATCACAACCAAAAATCACCAATGACAGTTAGAGAGGAAGAGAGGAATTTTCCCAAAGGAGAAACCACCCTTAGAGACTTTTGCACCACCGTCACCACTACAGGATAGATCGAAAAGAGAGGATCACTCTCATACCGTCTACTTCAAAGGATCAGAATATATAATTCAAGGCAAGTTATTTATCTTTCAATTATTTAAGGCATATATTTTACATGATAGTTTAGATGTGAAGACAAATTGTGTAAGATTGCAATAATGTGAAAATTGGAGACTAAATTATGAACTTGGATAGGTTTGCATGTAGTGGATCTTCTGGAACTATTAGGTGAACGAATTTATAAATTAAGAGTTAGGAAATCACAAAATTAAGATGATATTTATGATGATTTTTTAAGAGATGATGAAGAACTAGGGTTATAGTATTGTTAATGACTTTTAATCCAAGAAATCGATAATCTGTGATGTTTTGATGAATCTTGAATGTTAAAACTAGTGTAGTAATGTTGGTTTAATATCTAGTATACTCATTTGGGAGTTTGGGACGTTGTAATGTGAATTGGAGTTGTAAAAATGGTAGAACCCGTAACTGTTAAAGAATTTCTGGGCAGATAACTGCTTGATCGATCGACCAATTTCTACGATCGATCGACCCCTCTCGAAAAAGTGAAATATTTCCCTTTAAATAATTGACTAACTTCAAAACTTTAGAACTCTTTGGTTATGATTGATTGAATATATTGGTACTTAGGGAAGACTAGTAGGATGGTATTTGAAGCCCGAAAAATTATTAAATTTAATTGAGGTTAAGTGGTAAACTTACGAATATTCGACTAGTGGGACACGATTAGAATTGGTGAGAACCTGAATATATTTAACTCCAATAATAATTTGAGGCTAAAGACTGAAAAGGGGAACTTTAATTTCTGAGATTACCTTAGAGACTAGCGGGGGACTTAGTAACCTTTTTGGGATAGGGTATGTACTCGAAACTATACATCGAGAATTATCGCGCTAAACCTATTGTGTAAAATAAATGGGATGATATTATTATATGTGTGAGACTTACGATATATGGCTGGAATATACCTATACTAAAATGATGACTACCTAAGTTGTGTGAATACTTAGTATATGGATGATTATGTGTATGACATACCAACCATACTTGCTATCACGGGAGGTTGATTTTGGGAAAGGACCATCTTATCCTTGTGTGCCTTCAGGGGGATTTAGACTCGCACCTTAAAGACATAGGACTCTGAATGACTTATTTGGGAGTTTATAAGTCAGCTGACCATGGGAGCGTAGGTATGTGCGTGACCCATGGGTATGTGAACTATGTTCGCCTCCACTATGTGTGATTTGTATTAAAACGATTCCTGAGCGATTCGAAACACGTGATCCTTATGTACGTGATGTACCAGAATTCGATAGCAGAGTTTGCACGCACCGCAGCTTAGCCTAGGGGTGCCATATATGTATATATGTAATGAAGGTGACTTATATATGTACTTGTGACTGATTTTTTGTTACTTAATAGATGCGAATGACTACGAGATTTAAAAAGGAGTTAAAAATAATGTAGACTTAACCAATACTTGCGCTAAGAAATCTGATTATTGAATGTGTGAGTTATGTATATATTTTATTTAAATAATATGGGCGGTATCTAAAGTAAGAACCATCTGTATGGGGGTAGAATAGACTGGTCAGGTAGTGGTATAACTAGGTGGAATTTAAAAGATGCGTTAGGCGTGCACAATAGTTGAGGGGTGAGGATCTCAAGTGAGGGAACGTGAAAAACATGTTTAATATATGTGTTGTTTAATATTGTAATTTAAACACTTGTTGCTTTTAAAATATTTTCACCTCGGGCTCTGAACCGTTTGCATTCAAATCTATTTCTTTTGTAAAAACCTTTTAGGTGTCCAGCCACAGGGATGCCAATCTTAGGATTTTCTTTCCATTGACATGTTGTAGCTGCTGTGGAAGTTATAGGATCTCATTACTAGACGCCTCCACATCTATCCTTGCTTATTTTGGGATCCATTTATTCCAGTTAGGTCATGTTGCCCATTCTATTCAGTGACTGCAGTTTTAGACTTTCATTTTATTTCAGACTTGGGATTTTATGTATTCAGACTATTGTCCTTGGTTTATTTACATTGCCATTATTGTTGGAGTATTTACTCCAGACATCTGTTTTTCCATTCTGTTGATTACCTTATGAGATTGTTCATGTGATGGTTGGATGATGATTTAAACTATTTTGTTGATGGTTAAATTAAACATTAAAATTTAACACTTAACTATTTTAAATATTAGGTGGTTAGTAATTAATTAACTATTTTCGACAGTGATTCTATGAACTGAGCCAACTTGACATTTTGCATTAATTTAAATGAAGGAGTAGCTATCCGGTATTTAATTAGTTAGGGTGTCACAAAAAATACTATTCACATTTTTGTAAACAAGGCTAGAGAGAAACCACTATATTTCCTTCATAAGTAACGCTTTTCATCTCAAAAAGTTCCCACACACATACCTATCTTTGGTGAGGATCATACACTGGAATATCTAACATTATAGAAGGATAAATAAAGTTTTTGGATACCTTGGAGGCTAGCAAGGATTTCATCATATTCAAACTTTTATCTCCTCATACGAATCACAATATGATTCACTATAGTACTATATTATTGAATCCTAGGTTTAATAGTTAAAGTTAGTTCTTGATTTTTTTTTCAATGCATGATTAATCAAAGGTCTTTAGGGTTGTATTTTTTTGCATTTAAATAGAAATCCAAAGTTATTTTTCCCCACAAAGTGTGTGGTCCCTCGAGCAATCTAAAAGATAAGCTTATGCAAATCTGTTGGATATTTTCTCTTCTTAATTTTTGAACCACCGCGTGAAGAAATACCTTGTGATGATTTGCAAGACAATGTTTGTGAGGAAAACCTAGAGGAATGGTCCATAGAATTCCATGGTTCATCAAATAAAGGCAAAGGTGAAATTGGAAATGTATTATCAAGAGGAAAATAAGTAAATACTCTATTCTTAAATTAGATTTTCCTTGTTCAAATAATGAAGTAGAATATGAAGCATTATTATTAGGGTTACTCGAAGCCCTACGAAGAGGCATATGGTATTTTTGTATTAAAGCTGATTCTAATATCATGGACAAATAAGTGAAATGGGAGTTTCGTATGAGACACCTTAACTTATGACCATACATAACCATTATATATAGATTGCTGTATTAATTTTATGAAGTAAGGGTAGAGAGACACCCAAGAATGGCGAATCATGAAGCATATGCTTATGCCACAATCCACCAAAAGGTTATTATAGATGTTGAGTCAACAACAATCATAACACAAATGAGAACAACACCATCATTAGTACTTAAACTCTTTACCAGCGATGATGGTTCTGATGGGAGGTTTGTCATAAGGAACTGATTAGAAATAATTTATGGCATGATGAAGCTCACCACTTTACCACAATACTTCCTCCTTCAAGTAACCTTATATTATAAAAATTATGCGGCTTTATTTTTCAAATTTATAGGACCAAAAGAAGCATAATAATGACTCAAGAAGACCCGCGATGAACATTATGAAATAAATAATATTCCCCTTTATCGAAGAATCCAAAGAGAGTTATTATATTAGAAAACATCGTCATCATCCTAGCTTTAATCCCATCACATGGGGTCAAATACATGGATTCTGCTTTTCCATTATAGTCTATTATAAGCAATATTATCATTCAAATTTAATTCCTTAAGATCTCTCCTTATAATTTCTTCCTAAGATAGCTTAGGAAGTCCCCTTTGTCTTGTACCCTTTATTTCCAGTAGTCTTACTCTTGTGATAGGTGCATCTAACGATCTAGACAACACATGTCCATACCATCTAAGTCTACTTTCTCTTATTTTATCACTAATTAGAGGTACTCCTAACCTATCTCTCACATGCTAATTTTTAATCATGTAATTTCTAGTAATTTATATCATCCATCAGGGCATTCTCATCTCACTAACATGAATATTTTCTGCTCATGTTTTTTCTTAGAATCCCAACACTTTGCTCCATTGATGGTCATTGGCCTAACAACCGTTCTATAAAAATACCCTCTTATTGCATAACACCCCGCTCACTTGTCTCCATTTCATTCATCCACTTGATATTCTACTCGTAAACATCCTCATCAATATCCTGATTATTCTGTATAACTAAACCTAAATAACGAAATTTATCAGTTTGGTTTATCACTTTCTCTTTAATCTTTAACATTATGTTATAAGACGACTCATTATTGAATTCACATCCGATATATTCAATAGTGAGTCCTATGCTAGCGTAAAGTTTCTTCCAAACAACATATATCAATTTCACATAAGCTTGACTAGATTCATGACAACCCTATGTTTATTTTCTCAAAGATGGAGTTGTTCGAAGAAATAAAGTAGATGACATTGCAATTCAAATGAGGTAACCCCAATTATTCTTACATCAAGGAAAAATCTTTTGAAATGTTATTTTAATAGACCACTTTGGCACATCACGGAGGAAGAAAAATAAAATGTTTTTAAGTAAGCTCGTGATCCATCTCATATTGGGGGAGAAAATTTCCATGGTCAGATTATGATATTAGGATATTATATACCAACAATGGAGAAAGACTCACCCGAGTTTTCTAGTAAATTCAATCCATGTTAGCTCCATTAAAATCTTATCCATGATCCATCGGTTTAACTCCACTCATTATACACACTTTTCACTTTCACACATGAGAATTTGACCTAGTAGGAGAGATCAACCATTCATCAAGAAGTAAAATTTATATTTTTATGGTAACAGAGTGCTTCAACAAATGGGAAGAAGTTATACCATTGACGAGAGGCATTGCATGAGTTATGTTGCAGATTATAAAAGAGTACATCATTTGTCGGATTGGAATTACCAAGCTCATTTTATCGGACAATGACAATCCTTTAATCCATAGGGAGGTGATAATATTGATTGAAAAATATTCCATTATTCATTATAGTTCTATAATGGCACACCCCAAAAGTATTGGGTACGTTGAATCCACAAAGAAGACTTAGATCAACTTCTAAGAAAAAAGTATGGAGGATCTCCTATGAGATTGGGAATTTAAATTACCCACGATACTTTGGTACAACCAAACAACCGAGAAAAATCCAATAGGTTACACATCATTCTCCTTAGTGTATGAGTTTGTGGCAATTCTCTCAATTGAGCTTGAAGTATCTTCAGCCAGGTATGCCTTACGAAGTAGCATTCTATTCAACTAGAAACACCATTTGAACATCGTGACAATTCTCAAGAACACATAGATTTATATGAAACAACTCTTGGGAGCCTAAGAAAACTTGGTCAAGCCTAAAATTTTTATGGAAGGTGACCTAGTTCTAAAAGTAGTTTTCAATCACATTGAGGGTTTTACTTTGACCAGGTTTATAAAAAATTGAAAAGGACCTTCTGTTGTCAAAGAAGATCATGACTCAAGATATTACCTCATCTCAAATAATTAAGAAGATAAGAAATTCAAACTTAAGAAAAAATGTCTCGAGGCGTATTATGCATAAATAAGGGGGTTTGATCGATCAAATGTTTTTGCAGAGTTCCATTCATACACATGTAATGTTTTCAAAAATAAATTATGAATAGAAAAGACACATGGTTGAATAAGAAAATTTTAGAACAAGAATAAAAAAATACATAATATAGAATCCACTTTGTATTCCATTTCAAAATGATGTACAAATTACAAATCTTAGAGGGACCTTACCTGAATTATAAGGAAATCATAAAGTCTATCGTAAGAGGAATCATAAATTGGGAGTATCTAAAAATCCCTCCCCCTCCCCCCACAAATGAATCTACATTGGTTGACACATCTCTATGATAACCATTTATAGCGGATATGCCAAATTCAATCTATTCTTTCTCATTGAATTTGGCTGAATAAGTCTCTTTTGCCTTAACCAAAGCCTTCTCAACAACCTTCACAAATTTAAAAAATTCATCAATCCGGAGGAAATTGTTCTCTAGGTCCCTTCATTTGACTTGAGATCTTCCACATTCTTCAAAAAGTGATACAATAGGTTATCATTTCATGTTACTTCAAACACTTCAAGTTATCGATCTAATATTAAAAGTTAAAGCCATCATTTTTCATATTGTGCAAATAACCCACGTGATGGTTTATAATACCCCTATTCAAGGAATCCAAAGATGTATTGGCACTATCTTTATCTATAACAACCACCTTCCGTAACCGATATGTCATCAAATAATATGTCATTATAAAGGACTCATAGGTAAAGGTATTAGGTTGAGACGAGAATAGACTATTGAGAAGTTTATGAAGTTGCGTTGGAAAAGAATAATTGTTCTACTCAAGTTGGAGACCATAATCCACATGTTCCAAATTAAGCACATAAATAGCATATCCTGACTTACTTTGTTCAGAGTTTACACTGACTATGAATCCTTTGTCATTGTGATATGTGGTCTAATGTCTTTTCGACTCAGCACGAACTTCATTACCATTACTCACTAGAGTAGTTGCATTATGATGAGGTTAAGATGGTTCCACCTGTGTTATAGGCCGAGGAACCAATTCTTCCATTGCTTGTCATGAAGAGCCAAAAGATTTAATATAATGAAAAAAATGAATTATAAATGCTCATTCACATTGTGTAATACTACGTAATTCTTAATTAATTAATTAAATGATTTAACAATTAATAATTATAAAGAGTATATGTAAACTGAGTTGAATTTTACGCAAGGAATCAAATTAACTAGATAGATTTGAATTTATAGATTTTTTTATAATGTTTTGTTTATTATTTGAATATAATGGTATGTTATTGCATGAGGGCATTGTGGAAATATTAGTTAAGACCTTTGGGGTGAGGAGGTCATTTGGAATATCTTGTTCGCCAATCTAGAGTTTGACTTGCATGTAGTACATTGTAGTGTAAATTTTATTTAAATATACGAGAGAAAGAGAGAGAAAGAGAGAGAGAGAGAAAGAGAGAGAAAGATAACTAGTGAAGGGGGGCGACTGCGACTACGGGTTTCCCTACTATGATTGTGACTAAGGGACCCGCGATCGCGAGAGTAAATGGCACGACCGTAGGCTTGCCTTTTTGCGATCCCCTCACGGGTCATCTGCATCTCTTGTTGGATTGGTCTTTAATAATTAGTAAACCAATAGGATTTCATTTATGTATTGCACCCTCTCTAAAACTCAAACCCACAACCCTTATATTCTCTTCATCCCTAACCTTTAAAACCCTAAACCCCATTAAAATACAACCTAAAAACCTCTGTTTGAGGACCTTAGGCTTAGTGCTTGGGATTTTTTTAATGAGGCAAAGTTGTTCTAATTTTAAAAAAGATCAAGGAACTCAAGTCAGATTTCTGAAATTGTAAAAAGGCAAGAATACGCTACTTTTACCCTTTGGTTCTTTATAGTATTAGATATTTCCTAGACATACTTATTATTTAATTTAAAATCTATTAGAAGCTTAATTAGGTCTGGATAAACCTAATTATCTCCTTATTGTCATAAATTGATATTGACACTTGTGAAACCCATGTATAATGAAAATGCCTAGAATATGATTATGTGAATTTAATGGTGTAATTGTTGTACATATGAGAAGATTTACTTGTTAATTATATAGGACTTGAATATGTTCATTATGAAATTTGAGAAATGAAATGTGAGTTATGAGTATGTCCATGAAATTTTAATATAAATTGATTATGCATATCTTCGGACAATTATAATTGTTGAAAAATCATATGGACCACACTTAAAATGAGTATAAGTTTATTTATTTACGAATTTATAATTTGAACCTTGAGAATCAGGTTAATCCACATGTGAATTGGTAATAGTAAATTTATGAGTAAAAGAGTATTTTTATTTAAGATTATGAATTATAGGTGGGATTATTGTATTGAGTCCTATGATGTCGATGTTAGGACTTATATCGTTAATTAGATGTTATTAGTGAATAGATGTATGTTGTGAGTAGTTGATGTTACCATACGAGTTAAAATTATACAGCTATTTGTTATCATTGACTATTGATGGGATATTAGTTATGTTATTATGGAGACTTGTATTGTAGGGATAATTGTTGAATATAGGATTTATGTGATTTGTACGTTATTTTTATTTTCGATGGGATTTAGGTTGTTGGATGATTATTAATGCTGGCAAGATTTTTTTTTTGTTACGTAAAGGTGGATGTGAACGTGTTTATGTTGATTGATTTGTGTTTTAGTTAAGGAGTATATGTTGTTAGCTTTACGATGTTGTTCTTGGGAGTTAGATTTCTTAGATCATTTATGTTGGGATTTAGATCATAGCAATTAGGATATTTATGTGTTGAGTTTGAAATGAATGAGATGTTGTTTGAGGGTATTTGTAGTAATACGGAGAGTTGACTTATGACTGTAATGTATTAGTCATCATCTATAAGTATTGTTAGGTTGAATGATGTTGAGAAAAAGGTAAGGTTGTTGTAAGTGGGGGATTTAAGAGTGAAATGGAATCTTAGGAGAGTAATAAATATGATATGGATTTAGGTAAATAATGAGATGATTTGGGAATCATAGATTGAGTTATGTTTTCCATGTGAGTGGCGTTTATTGACTTGAATGAATTTAAAGTAATGATTATATAGAAGGTTAGGTTTAGTGTTTATCCACTCTCTACAACTACGAAATCTGAATATAAGTGTATTTGAGGGGTTCGTTGTTTGGACTTAATTTATGAGAATTGCCATGCACAGAGTCTAGATAAGGTAACGTTTAGAGTTAGAATTAGTAGTATTGTAGATACTTTTAGTGGTTAGATAATGAGTGGTAGGAAAGTGGTTATCAAAAGGTGTGGTTTGTGAGTAAAATTTAATTATGAGTGACAACATGTTAAAGGAGCATGAAAGTCTAATCCTAGTGTAATAGTATACGGAAAAGGGTGAATATACCAAGCAAACCATTATTTTATAATTTTCTCAATTTTTAGCGCAATTAAACAAATTGCCCAAATCAAACTTAGCACAAAATAAACAATTCTTGTTCTAAAAAAATTTAATAATTTTACTTTTATCCTAAAGCATGAATCTAGGTGATAAAAGATAAAATAAGATCAATGACACTACACGAAGATGTATGAGGGAACCCCATAATGGGAAAAATTTAGACGTTCCAGTCATGCAAATTCACTATGCATTAATGCATACTCGATGCTCTTGTAAGTCTTGATGCTCTTGTAAGTCTTGATGCTCTTCGTTCCTTAACTCCCGCACAGTGATATACGACAGTCCACCCACGAAGCTAACACAACGTGTGAGTTGACACATGCCTCGATATCCATAGAACAGTATTATCAACTATCTACGAATCTTGAACATATAGTCCCAATCTTCTTCACCGTAACCCCATGTCAGGTATTCCAACGTGTGTAAATAATAACATACATGGATTCGAATGCATGAAATAAGTACTTAGATGTAAAGTGTATTATACAATGGTTTCCAAACAAAGATCTCAAAGCATATATGAATTAAAATGTGGATTATAACATTAAGGAAAATGATTTCTGCCAAAACAAAGATCTCAAGGATTTGGAGGCCTTTTGAAATTTTACAGGAAAATGATTTCTTCCAAAAGTCCTCTTAAAAAACTAATGCATTGACCCCTTTATATAGAAAACAAAATTTTCCAGGTGGCACAAATTTTGAGGGAATTTTAGAATGAAATCAAGGTTTCGTTCGAACGAAAATGTATATCTCACTCGAACGAAAATTAAACTCGTTCGAATGAACAATTAATCTCGTTCAAACTGACTTTGAGTAAGCATAAAATGAACTTTAATTTAGGAGCATTGAAACTTTGTTGATGTTCATTTTAACATCATTCTAATGACATGGTCATTTCATTTTAGAGAACTATACAAATTCGTTCGAACGACTAAAAGAATAAAATATTTTTCATTTAAAAATAACCCTTAAACAAACTGTTATAAAAATAAGACCCAATGAAAAATCCAAGGATCAAAATATATATACATTCATACCTAAAAGATCTTCTAAAGTTAAAGACGAAAAGTGGAACAAAACACGGCTCGATGAGTATAATATCTTAAACTTGTCCGTTATGTCTTCAAACAAACACGTCATGGGCTTTAAAGGTCAAACATGCCCAGGTACTAACCTATGAATCAAATTTTTTTTCCAAATATGGAATAAGTCAAAATACATACAAATTGACTCTACGGGAAATTTTTCCTTACAAATCTCCCCATCTGGCTATTCCGGGATAAAAGATAAAACAAAAACCTATGGGTCGTCAAGATCTCTAATAGACTCAATTTTTAACACAAAAAAAAAAGTACAGATATTTGATAGACTCACTTTGAGTAGCTTTGCTCTTGTGTAAAATTCCCCTTATCATTGCAAGCATGCACCCTTAAACACACTTTCAAATGCAATGATAATATATAATAATATAAATCAGCAGAAGAATAAACCATCCCCCATTATCTAACAATCTCCACCTAAGTTAGGACGTCTCCCCTGGACTATAAAGATTGAGATACCATTTCTCCCGCTTTTTGTTCAGAAATAGACAAAGATAAAGGTGCATAATAAAATCATTTCTGCCCAATAGAACCAATTTTACCCTAAAATGAAACAAAGTTAAGCATATAGGAAAATCAAGAATATCATGCAATGATGCAAAGTGCAATAAGCAATGACAAACATAACTTAGCAACACAAGCACAATTAATTCAAACAGTGAACAATTGATACCATTTTGAATACGAAATGAAGCATGATATACAAGTTTAAACAAGTAACAAGAAATACTAATATGATAATATGGTATACCAGACTTGAAACCAAAATAGAACATGTGGCATAGATGGATTAAATGCAAATGCAAAGACTCAAAACAAAATGATACCATCTATATAAATACGTAAAAGATACCAATGATAAATATGCACACACATATATAGGTATAAACACCATAAACACGACACAAAACACAATAATATTTCCACACTAGTATAGTATCGATGTGTCTAAACAAACATGTGATAAACAAAGTGAAGGGGCATGAACTATGAACAAATGAATTATGACCCAATCTCTATAAAATGTCACACCTGATGTTCTGTATATGGTAGTAATATTAAAATAAAATTAAAGTTTAAAAGGAAAAGAAAATAAAACTTTATTTAAATGGAGGCCTAACCTCTTATTAAATGTCTTGAAGTCCTCATAAAATAGAAATAAAAGGGTGACTAATAAGGTTACATAAGCTGGTAAGTGGTGGTGAAAGTATTCTAGTTTGTGTTATTGTCTTTGCTAGTTATCACCCATGCATACGTAACTGAAATTATTTTCCTTGGCAAGAAAATAAAAATGCATTAGGGTGGGGAGTATTTTTCCTTCTTTGAGTTCATTTTCCATCTGGAGGGGGAACGAACAAGAAAAAGTTTGCCAAGTAGATAATTTTAATTATATTACAAGTGTATATATCTCAGAGTTATAAATAGCATAACTGGAATGAAATAAAGATAATATATATCACAGTTTATATTATTTGAAACAAAAAGGAATATCACCAGTAAAGAAAAAGGGCATACATAAGTCTACTGATATTTGGAAAATGGTATGGTGATTATAATCGAATAAGTATTTATCGAGTCATAAGGATCACTGTTCAAACTATAATAGGATAACACATAATAATCGTTTATAGAGGCTTTAAATGTCTAAAACCTTTCTATAAAATTAATCCAAAACCATTGAAGATAAAGTAACCATGTTAATCCCAAACTCTAAAGAGAGGCATCTATATGGTAAGCAAAACTAGGGACTCAATCCCTAAGTCCTACATGCTAAATAGAGCTTCTGTGGGTATACTGGAAGTCTATTTCCTGAATTATAATGTATGCTACTAGGTTAAATCAAACCATTGGTTGCGTGAAATTATAGGTTTAGGGTTTATTAGGATAAGAATTGAATCAATATTCACGGTATTTGGGAACTAAACAAAAGAGTTCGTAAACGAGAATCAGATTTCGGGGACTATAACATAGTGATATAAACAATTTGCTATAATTTTAAGTTGTAAGCTCAAAAATTATATTAAAATAGAATAACCTACTTTTCAATCTGCAATTGGTTGTAATTGATCTTCGTTCTCATGGGGGTAAATTAGGGATTTTGAAACCATGGATATCATAAATGTATATAGGATGAAAGTTAAATGAAATTCAAAGTAAAGATGGAGTTTTAAAATAATTTAATTGAAGTGGAAACTTTATTACAAGGTAAAATATGAAATTATTAAAAGTTTAAGTTTTCATTAATTTTCTATGTTTGATTCATTTTTGGGATTTGTGACAAGAGACACTTATGTGGTACTTATGAAAAACAACTTGGATTTAAGTTTTCGAGCTGATTTGGAAATGTTAGAAAATCTAGGGGGTGTACGTTTAATTTAAAATATTGGTTTTTAATTCTTTAAAACTATTTTCTCGAGAAAATGCTTTATGAGAAACCGAAAAGAGTGGTGTAATATACCATTTTTACAAGAAAAATATAATAAGATTTTTAGAAAAAAATCTCAGATTTTTCTGATTGAGGATACACCCTCATGCCCTGGGTCGAAGCCCAAACACGCCTAGTTTTGAACCCACTCTCGCGCGTGTAATACACTTCATCTTCAACCTTCATTTTATTGAATTTAGGGTTTGAAAACTTTGATCTCAAATTCAAACAACTATAAAATACCATTTAAGTTGATTCCTGAATGAAAATTCTCTAACTTTTTAGAGGAATCCAATCATAATGGTTTCAGGGATTAAGGTTAACTGGTTCGAGCTATTAATTTTCTGGAAAAATGGAAAAAGTTTGACTTTAACATTTTTGGCTTTTGCCTATAATTAGAGCTACATCATTATTATATTATTGATCTATGATCAAAATTGAGTCAACCCGCTTTGGTTTCTTGGATTTTGGTTTACATAGCTCCTGAATTTTATTTCTGAAATTTCTAGTTTCGTAAAATACAAACTTTGATTTTGGGTAGCAAAAGACATTTTGGGTTGAATTAAGATATGCACCTAGATTCCTTAGACCCAGAGCTTGATTTCTCCCAATATGAAACTAGTTCAAATTCAAGATTACATATTCAGCCATTAAAGCTCAAGCTTTAATGTAGGTTTCTGGTTTTCAAGCCTTTTTAATGCCTTTGATATCTTAGAACTTCAATATAAAACCATATTTGAGACCTATGAATGCCCCAAAAGTTAAACAATTGAAAAAAATAGAAATTATACATAGTGTTTTTAACTAAGGTGAAGTACATTTTTATAATGGCAAGGTGGGTTGTATACTACTGATTGAGGGGAAAAGATGTGCAAGAAGAGATGTGCAAAAAGATATGGAGAGCTTGGTTAAGTTTTAAATAGGTACTATGTGGGGTGACATGGATACCATGTATTTTCCATGTGGTACAAGTACCAACATGGCCTACAGCTGGCCAAATCGTTCAGGCAGTGAAGTGAAAAGTTTCTTTAGTTTTGATTTTGATCCTTGGGTAGTTTATAAGGTACATTTAAAGATTTTTATATACGTTTTGAAACTTTAGGGGGTCATTTTGTAATTTGTAAACTTGTTAGGATGGTTTATGTAATTGCTGCAAAATATAAGTACTATGATTAAGTCGTAGGTTTAAGGTTTGGTTATAGGAGTATAGTATGGCTTAAATAAGAAGTTTTACAATTTCTAGGTGTATTTTGATAATTTTAAAGCATTAAGGGTTATTGAGGTAATTACCTTATTCTTTAGGGTTGTTTGTAGGTATAATATATATAAAAAATGTATGGGGTTTTATGGATTGTTACATTCTACCTTCCTAAAAATATTCTTCCTCGAAACCTTTAAAGATTGTGGGGTAATTTAATCTCACGGATTATTCAGTTTTTCGCGTTGCTTCTTCCATACCATGGTGTTACCAAAGTATCTTTACTAGTGGAATGGATTTTTCTCAAAAAAACTGTGTTTTGGCAATCAAGAATTTTATTTTATTGTTCCACTATACCATCCCAGGTTATAATGTGATTGGCGCCTAGTATATACTTCTGTAGTTGAAAGACATGGAAAATGTCATGTATACGGGATAATTCTGAAGGTAGCCCTAATCAATAGTCTACCGTCCCTATACGTTCAATGATTTTAAAATGTTCAATATAATGAGGTGAACATATTGCAGGCCTTACAATTTTTTGATGATGTAAGAGCAAGTTTAAAATTTTTCCCATTTTGACTTTATTTGGATTCTTTCATTAAACCTTATTGCACCTTCATGTTTACTTCCACGTATTCAAAACGAGGAAGTTGATGACATTTGGAAGATTGGATATCATTCGTTATCAAAGTATTTGTTAGCTACAACTAGATTAAGATACACCCGACCATCAAAAGAAAACTGTATTCATTACACCATGGGAACATTCTACTACACTATCATGTTATTTAGACTAAAAAATGTCAGGGTTACGTACCAAAGGGCCGATACAATCATCCTGCATGACCCCATCCATAAAGAATTTGAGGCTTATGTTGATAACTTGATCATCAAATCCAAGACTCAGGAAGCTCATACCCTCGCCCCGAGGAAATTCTTCGAGTGACTGTGACAATACCAAATGCGGTTCAACCCACAGAAGTACATATTCGTCGTCACTAAAGAAAAACTCCTTAGATTCATGGTCAGTGAGAAAGGGAATGATGCAAAACCCACCAAACTCAAAGCCATACTCAAAATTCCACCACCCCGGATGAAAGAAGAAGTAGGAGGATCTTGGGTAAGTTTCAGTTCATCAGTCGATTCATTTGTCAACTGACCTATATCTGCGAACCAATTTTCAAACTTCTCTGAAAGGATTGAACCAAAGTTTGGAATGAGGCATGCCAAGAAGCCTTTGACCAGATCAAGCGATACCCCACCCGGTCTCCTATGCTCGTGCCTCCACATCTAGGTCTCCCCATCCTCCTATACTTCACCATTACTGATACCACAGTAAGGGATTTTTTGGCCCAATACATCGAAGAATATATTAAAGAAATAGTAATCTAATAAGCTCGTCGAAAGCTAGCTGAGCATTAAGTTAACTACACTACCTTAGAGAAATCGTGTGTTGCCCTGGTCCGGTTCATGCAGAAACTATGGCACTACATGCTCGCATTCCACATCAGACAAGTATCTCGAATGGATCCCATAAGAAACCTATTTGCTAAATTCGCTCTATCAAGATGAATGGCCCACTGGTTGATTTTACTAGACAAGTTCAATATTGTGTACATCACACAAAAATCCATGAAGGGGAAGTCCATCACCGATTGCCTTACTGATCATCCCATAGAAGGAGCCGAAGTTTGGGTCTTCGAGTTTCCAGATGAAGACATCCTTCTCACCTCTCAGTAGGTCCTTAGGTGGTAGATGTTCTTTGACAAAATTGCCAATAAGAAAAGATATGACATTAGGATACTCCTGATCGCTCCCCTCCCGATGACTCTCATAGTCTCATTTCCATTAACTAGACTTCACTTTCACCAACAACTTGACAAAATATGATCCATGCACCGTAAGGCTCCAGATAGCCCTCCATAAAGGAATCAAGTACATGGACATCTATGGGGACTCTTCCCTTATTTTCAGACAAATTCTCAAAAATTGGAAAGTTAAAGATAATAATATCCTACCCTTCCATGCCCATCAAGAAAAGCTCACCTCTCAATTTAAAGATGTCAGCTTCCATTACCTCCCTCACTCAAAAAATAGCCAAAATGACATATTAGAAACTCTGGTCTCCATGATTGACACTCCTGAGAGAATAACAATGGCCCCTTTCTTAGTTAAAAAATAAGTTACGTCGACTCACTATTTATGCATCGAACTTATCACCGAAGACGATTTTAACATAGCAGGATTATGGTATAATAACATTTCGCACCTTCTCAAACATGGTAGGCATCCCCTATAAGCGGACAAGAAAACTATATGACCCTTCACAAGATGGTTACCCAGTATATTATCTGCCATAAAGCACGTTTCAAGAGAAACTTCAATGGAACCCATTTTCATTGCATTGCAGGGTCTAGAATTGAAGAAATTATGCAAAAAATCCATAGAGAGGAACATGAAACCCACATAAATGGTCGCATGCTTATCAAGAAAATCATCCATTAAGGGTACTATTGGACTACCATGATCCAAGACTGTGCTGATTATGTTCAGAGATGCCTCAAATGCCAACATTTTGACAACGTTCGACACTTGCCTCCTCGAAAGATGTACAACATGACATATCGTTGGCCCCTCTTTACTTGGGGAATAGACATCATAGGGAAGGTCACTCCCAAAGCTTCGAATAAGCTAGAATTCATCCTGATCTCCATTGACTACTTCATGAAATGAATCGAATCCAGTTCATATATGGTAGTGAATGCAAAGAAAGTGGTTAATTTCATCATAAAGAATATTATTTACTTCTATGGAGTTCCCCATGAGTTGGTATCAGATAATGGACTCCACTTCGAGGCTAAGGTCACAAAATGTATCGATGAGTATAGGATTCAAATACATAAGTCTTCTCCCTACCAACCCCAAGCCAATGACACTATTAAAGCTACCAATTAGAACCTCAAAACCATCATCAGCAAGATGACTGAAAGCTATAGAGACTGCGCCAACCAGATCCCTTATGACCTCTGACGCTATCGCACCTCTATCAAAGCAACCACTGGGGATATGCCTTACTCCCTAGTATATGGCATAGAGGAGGTTCTCCCCATCGAACAAGAAGTTCCTTCTCTATGTGTCGTCCTTGAAAGAAAGGTCAGTGAGGAAGAATGACATCAAACTAGTTATGATGAACTCCCACTCCTAGATGAGAAGAGACTAAAAACTTTGTACCATATACAAAGGTACCGTCACCGGATCATGCGATCATTTAACAAGAAATTCAAGGATCGCGGTGTCCAAGAAGGAGACCTTGCGCTCAAAGAAATCGGAGAACCCATTTGGGATCCAAGGGGAAAGTTCAAACCTAATTGGAGTGGCCCCTACATTATGAAGAAAATCATGTCAGATGGCATTGCTATGCTCATATATATCGATGGAGAAGAAATGGTATGTCCAGTAAACCTAGATCGTCTCAAGAAATTTTACCTTTAATCCGAACTCTCGACATGCTACGACTTTTCTCATCCCCCTTCTATTCTAAAAAAATCTCTCTTTATTTCCCCTACTCATAACTACGTGGGACCTGATCCTCTTAAAATACCTTTTTTAAAATGAATCTCAAAAGTTTTAAAAACATATAGAGGCAAGTAGGCAACCCATAAAACAAACATGGGCGTGTTCCTTTCTTTCTCATAAAATTATATTATTTTCATCCCTCGAGGACGAAAGTCCATCTCATTATTTAAACGAATAAAAGGATTATGTATGCATTAGTTATTGGTATATCCCAATTATAGCTTTGCTTAAAGTGGACTATTCATTAGAAAAAATTCTCAAACCTGTTGAAATCCTCAGGATTAGTGAACCGAGGAGGAACTTGAGGCATAAGAATGGAAGATCTTATACTTATTCTTCATTTCTTAGAGAAACTAGAGAATCCTTGCATAGTCTCTAAAGAGGACATGGGTATGGTATTACGGTTCCTAAGAGCAAGAACGGTGTCACTGCATCTGAGGAGATCTCGTGTGTAATACAAGGAGGGCTTTTCTCCTGCTTCCATCGAGACCAAGATAACCACTCCTTTATGTTCCAAGGAACCGATAATTCAAAACCTCTGGCATCCCAAATCCAAAGTACCAATTACCTTTGATTTCTAAGATCTTAGAACATTTTAATGATGTCTTTCCACAAACATTATATGGAATACCACCCTTCAGAGAAATTGAGGTTACAATCAATATATTCCTAAATACCTCCCATATTTTGAAAACTTCATATCGAATGGCTTCCTTAGAAATTAATGAACTTCATACTCAACTAGATGATTAACTTAAAATGGGTTTTATTCTCCTTAGTTCATACCCTTAGGGAGCACTAATTTTGTTTGTGAAGAAAAGTGATGGGCGTTTTAGATTTTGCGTAAATTACCTTATAATGAATTAAGTAACTATTAAGAATAAGTATCCCTTACCCAGAATCGGATAGTTATTCAATAAACTCGGGGGTGGGAGGATCTTTTCAAAAATATATTTGCGATTTAGTTACCATCAGTTACGAGTTAGAGAGGAGGAAATTCTAAAAACCATAATTTGAACTCGTTATGGACATTTCAAATTTACCGTAATGTTTTTCAGACTAACTAATTCCCCCATAGCCTTTATGGACCTAATGCACCAAATATTCTGACCTTTCCTAGATCAGTGCGTAATCATATGCACATACGACATTCTCATTCACTCCCAAAAT
This sequence comes from Sambucus nigra, assembly GCA_949130495.1. NCBI lineage: Eukaryota > Viridiplantae > Streptophyta > Magnoliopsida > Dipsacales > Adoxaceae > Sambucus > Sambucus nigra. The sequence continues at coordinate 62,040,006 of OX422211.1, read as the reverse complement.
CCCGAAGAACATTCCCAACTACTAGAGACAGTGTTAGGTACCCTAGGAAACCACCATTCGTATGCCAAAAAGATTAAATGAGATTTCTTGATGAAAGAAATACAATTTTAAGAATGGAATCCAAGTCGATGCAGTAATGATCACAGCCATTTTAGGATGGAAAAATATGACCAGTGTTGCCGAGATTAAAAGGTTTCTCAGATTAGCTAGTTATTACCGCCTTTTTGTGGAAGGATTTTCAAAGATTTCCCTCCCGTTGATGAAGTTAAATATAAAGGAAATACAGTTCAGATGGAATTCTAATTGTGAGCAGGCATTCCAAACCTTAAAGGATAAGTTAACCACTACTCCCATCCTAATCATCCTTTCTAGTAACATAATCTATGACGTATACACCTATGACTCGTTACAAGGTTTAGGTTGTGTACTGATATAACGAGGACAAGTAGTTGGGTATGGATCTCGATGACTCAAGAATCATGAATGTCATTATCCTGTACATGATCATGAGTTAGTAGCCGTAGTTTTTGCCTTAAAAATATGGCGTTGTTATCTTTATGGTGAAGAATTTCAATTGTTTTCAGACCATAAAAGTTTAAAATATATATTTACCCAAAGAGAATTGAATTTAAGATAGAGATGATGGATGGAATTTTAGGAAGATTACAGATCCAAATTAGATTACCATCTGGGAAAATCAAATGGTATAGTCGACCTTAAGCCGTAACCCCATTGGAAGTCTTAACAACATAATTTTTTATGATATTGCTACTAGTGTAAAGAAATATAATCTTTACCCAACCCACCCTTTTTCACAATTAACCAACATCATTTCCTACTTAAGGTTAAGAAAGAAGATTATAGAGAAACAACTTCAAGAACCCTTCATTACTAAGCAAAAAATTGGAAGCAAGACTAGAGAAATATCATACTAAAAGGAGATAAGTCTACGATTTAAAAATTAATTGTATATACCTGATGATTCATATGTTCAAAAATGTATCGTGAACTTAGGAAACAATTTTGGTGGTCGAGCATAAGGAACGATATTGAAATATTTGTTAAAAGATGTCTCACCTGTGAGCAAGTGAAGATAGAACACCAGTGTCCTAGTGGACTTCTCAACCCTATTCCAATCCCTTAGTGAAAATGGGAAGATATCACAATGTATTTTATCAATGGATAACCCCATACACCCTAAATATATAATTATGTATTAGTAATAGTAGACCCAGTCACCAAGTTTACCCATTTTGTGAAAACAATTCATTCTTTCCATAAACTTAACAAACTCTACATCTAAGAAATTGTTCGATTACATTGAATTCCTTTATCTATAGTATCTGAACGAGATTATCACTTCATAGGAAGATATTGGCAAGAGATCCAAACAACAATGGATATTAAACTCCATTTTAATACCGTATTTCCTCCTTAGACCAATGGAATATATGAACGCACTATCCAAATTTTAGAAAACATGCTAAGAGCATGTGCCGTTGATATGTCCGATAACTGGAGTGAGAACATGTCACTAATCGAGTTTTCGTATAATAATAATTACCAATCATGTATCAGAATCGCCCCATTTAAATCATTGTATAAAAGACCATGTCGATCACCATTATGTTGAACTGAATCAGGAAATACCGAGAACTTTGGCTTTGAGATAATTCAAAAAACTATAGAGAAGATACAATAGATTACAGATCGATCACAGATAGCCTAACATCGATAAATGAGTTAGAAACAAATCCCTTTAAATTCCAAATTTCTGATGAAGTATTCTTGAAAGTTTCACCTCGAAAAGAAATTTTATGATTCGAAAAGAAAGGAAAATTAGTGCCAAGATACATTGGATCCTTTAGCATTACTAAACGTATTGGCCTTGTTGCCTATGAATCAAAATTACCTCTATAATTTCCAAGTATTCATAATATATTCCATGAGTCCCAGTTATATCAATATATTCCTGATTCCATATATCTGATTACCTAGCACGAAATCTCCTTCCATCTAAACCATGAATTTGAAGAGTGTCCTATTCAAATTATGGAATGTTATGTCAAAGTTCTTAGACAAAAAGAAGTTACTTCAGTAAAAATATTCTAGGAGCACTAGAATCAACAAGAATCCACCTAGGAACTAGAGGAGTCTATGAAGAAACAATATCCCAAGATTTTTGCAGGAAATTCGAGGACGAATTTTTAATTTAGGTAAAATGTAATACGAGTAGCAACAAAAGCCCAGGACAATCAAACGACGACACGTTTAATCATATATTGACCTATACCCCCCCCCCCCTTATACCTTAGTCAAATTCAAAAACATCCTAAATAAAGTTGAAATTATTTATGAAACCCTACAACCTTTCTTAATTTCATAAATAACCACGAAGGTTATAAAATAAACAAAATGCCCCTATAAACCTTTGAAGAAGTATAACTTGACCTACATTTCACCCCAACAACCAAACTTTATATCCAAATGAACCTCTAGACCTCAGCTAATTTACTTTTATAATCCTAACCCTTGAACTTTCATAAAATTACACAAATGCCCCTTAAATATGGAAATTAATAAAGTAAAATACAAAATAAATACTAAACATCTTCCTCAAGGACCGATATTGAAATAAAAATAATTAAACTTTTCCCCCGCCAAGAATGCATAAAAATCAACACATAAGGAGAAAAATCACATGGGAAATACTCCCACACATGTGAATCCCATATGTCACCATGGTTATCTTCTTGAATAATGAAAGAATCTCCCTCCTTTGACCTCCAATTAACACGCCTTGACCACCCAATAAATCCCCCACGTATAGGACCATTTTCCCATGTGATAATGATAAGTGCATAAATAACCTGATTAACCTGATTCTCAAGTAATGAGAAGTGAATAAATAATGAGTTACCAGTAAAACCCAATATTTTAGTGGTAAAAAACTTATTTTTTTTCTCTCAAATCTAGTAACTCATTATTTATGCACCATTTTCTACTTTGTTTATAAAAATGATTTATGAACCATCACACATCTCAAACTAATCAAAAGAACCAAGTTCTTATGTGTATCATAGCTTGTATAGGCCAAAATCTTCAAAAAGTACATTAAAGATTGAGATTTAATGGTGAAACTCCATTTTTTTTACTTTGAAGCAGTTTCAAAGTGAGGGTTGAGTTTCGTAGGATCCTAACATCTCAAGTGCAATGCCCTTTTTAAAAAACAATTGAGTTTTGACCCCCAATTACCCAGAAGTGTTTTTAGAGTTAAGAATTTTCAGATTCAAAATTCTACCAAACTCGTACACTTCAATCCCTCAAACCAAATCCAAACTCTTCCCTAGGATATCCGAAAGCTAAATATAGGCTTAAAATCCATTGACATACCTTTAAACGTCACGAATATTTGGTTAAATTTTCTTAAAAACACAGTTTTCATAACCTGAACATTTCTGAACCGCAATACATGAAACTCATATATTTCAATTCCTCGTGAATAAATTGGTTGGTTTAGTTAAGAAATCATCTCAAATGATATCCCGTATTAGGAGTACTTTGAGTTCAAAGTTGGGGCCCAACACTAGTCAACTGCTGAGAGGTAGAAAATAAACTTTTTGACTAGATTCATCCCAAACAAAAATTTCTAATTTTTATTCCAAATTTTTTATTAAGTTTTTCTGGTCAAAATGGCATATGGTAAGGTTGTGTTTGGTTAAATCTAGATTAAAATACAAAAAAAAAAAGATTTGGTTTAAAAAGTATTTTTAAAAAATTACAAATTGATCCCTCATACTTTTTCATATTTTGAGTTTAAACCCCAACATTTTACCACATATTCTTTGATAAAATTTGAGTCAAAAAGTATTCTACATATTTTTTCAATTATGACGTTAAGACCTTTATTTAAAACATCTAAAAATAATTATAAAAAAAACCCTAAATTTTAAAATTATAGTTTTTCCATTTTTTTTCTTTCATATCGAATATTGTCCCGACAATATACGCTTACAAGGATGATGATTGACGGATAATCAAGCACTTGACCCTCCCGATCCTGCCTCAAATCAGTTTTAAACAATGTTCTCAACAACAAACAAGTAGGTTTTTCCCTTTCGATAATAATTCCAACGTATTTGATATAATTTCAATTGATAGAACACTATGATAGCCATAAACTACTCTTAATATGTGCATGTTATGATATTATCATACTATATATGCTTGTCAAATATCATTGATGTTTGAATATGGATTAGTTGGATCAAATAGAACTATTCTCTCTAGTAACTGATATCATGAGATTACGAAATATGACTGAATCACTTCACCCAAGCATTTTTGTGCTAAATTTCTTTGTTAAAAGTATACTTATGACTTAGGGAGTAAACTGTCGTGTTATCCCATGGAAATTTTCAACTTTGCCTATGGGTCTCAAGATGTTTTTAGAGCCTTTTTATACTACATATATATGAATGTCTTTTATGCAAAACGTGCATAGCCTAGTTACTTAAAATCCAAAGGTTTTTAATTATTGTTTGGTTACTGATATGATTAATTATTTTACACCTTCTAGTAAATTGGTAATTATGGGATTGTCCATTTAAAAATTCTTGATTTTCTTCTCTATCTATAAGAATTGGTTCTTATGCTCAATTCATAACGTTCTCCATTGAATAGTCAAATACATACATTCCTCAAACCTTTATATAAAATGTGTTCATTGTATAATTGTTAAAATCTACTTAGCCTACTTGTGTTAAGTCCTATATACCTCCAGATGTACCAGGATAAAGAAACAGCACCCCCTCCATTTTCGTGATACGAACGAACCACATTTATGCTTTTATAACTATATGTGGAAGGGCGTTAAAGAAGATGGAAGCGGAGAGTGGCATTGTTCATTGACCGTCATGATTTTTATTTTGTATAAAAATATAGTACTTATAACTCACCCTTGTGTTTGGTGATACAATATATGTAACATGATGATAGTTATTGATACAAAAAATAAAGTTCTGTTATTTTTGCCTTAACTTTACTTTTGTTGCTTTGTTATTATCTTGTACATTCATATAAAAAATAGGGTGTGATAGAGCCCTTTTGGACTTGTTCGAAAAAGAGCTCGAGTATCTCTGGCACTCTGGATTAAGAATGTTAGAAAATTAAATCAACATTGGATTTTGGTTCCCTTTTTAAGGTTAGTGGGAACCTCTATTTCTAGGGATTTTGACGGATTAGATGGTCAGTCGACCAAAGGTCATGAGGCGTTGATTTTTATCGATGGTTGAGAGAAGATTTTCTAAATCTACTTTATGTAAGAATGGATAACCGATGGGCTATGTTGGTTGGTTAACTGACTCAATCCACTTTTGTCGTAGTTTTGTATTAATTTCATAACTTTCGACAAGTACTCAATTGACACGGGGTTTTCACTATTGGAAAGATAATTCAAAGTTCTGCCTGTTTATGGTTTTTAACTAACTTAATCATGAAATTTGGTAGGTCAAAAATACCATTAAAGTTGTAGGTAGTGTGAATTTCTCTAGCCCATGGACCCTAGGGTTTTGATACAAGCTTCGATTGTTGAGTGGACTTCAACATTGGAAATATAATTCAAATATATACAAATTTTGTGTTACCAATTTCTCAAATGATGAAGTTTTGGAGGTTCAAAATGTCCATAAAGTGATATTTATGGTAAATTGTCTCAATTGGGACTACCCTTGGTCTTGTCATTTGAAGGGAGGCACAAACGATCATATGGAGGATTTGATAAAGGATATTGGGATATGTAGGGTACTTTGTAATGTTGGTTAAGTTCATGGTGGGCCAAGATTTACATATTCAAAGGAGTCCCTCTACGATCACGACAAGTTTAGGTTTTTCCTATCACCAAAGTGGAGATTTTTAGGAAATCTCCTTGTGACTTTAATAAATTAGTTTTTTATGAAAAATATGCGCTATTAACGATTGAGGTGATACAAGAGTCACCACTCGATTGAAAATTTGGGTGTCCAAAGAGGCTGTCAAGTAAGTGAGTGTGCGTGTGGATACTTTTCATCGAAATTAATGGTTCGATTGGCCCTTAATGGTGAAAGATTTTAGTTAATTAAGGGGGTGAATGTATGATTGACCCAAAAGGTCTGCTTAGGTGGCATGGGTATCTATGGTAAGAGATAACCTACGAGTCTGGTGCATGATCGATAATGGGTGCTCAATGTTATGTTAGGGTTGGGAACGTTGTTTTTAGGATTACCTCACAACTGATTAGAGTTATTGGTCAGCGGGAACTTAAGATGGGTAGTATAAGTGTGAACGTCGGGTAATTAAATTAAGGAGAGGGAGAAAGCTCATGGGGGTTTCAATTTACCTAATGACTAGTTATTCTTCTTGGTTAGTGGGAATCGGGGTAGGAAGATTAAGTGTTGATTTGGTGTGACCCAAACACCTGTAGGGAGAAAATTTTAGGGGGCTTTCAAGTCACTACATGACTGGTTATCCTTCTTGGTTAATGAGAACTAAGGGTTAATAGATTAAGTGTAAAAATATAGTGACCCAAACACCAGGAGAGAGAAAGATTCGGAGTAGCATATCCCGATTTTTAACTTTATTTTTAGCAAAGAATTGAAACATGCCAACCCTTTTCTATTTTAGGTCACTTTGTGGACCAAACATAGAAATAAAAGGTTTTGAAGGCATCTATTGGGGTGAGGGATTACATCACAATTAGTTGTCCTTCATTATTGATGGTAACTGAGGGGTATAAGATTAAGTGTTAATGGAATGTTACCCAAACACCGGAAGGGAGAAAGCTCCGGGGGGTTTCTTGATCATTTTATGACTCGTTATCCTTCCTTGTTAGTGGGAACCAAGAGTTAAGAGTTTAAGTGTGAATATATTATTACCCAAACAACGATGGGGACACAATCTGACATAGTTTTAAATCCTTTAACCCCAACCTAGAACAGTTTGAAACTGTTCCAGAATCGACTGTGCGAATTTTCTGGCTCGATTTAAAATTGTGCCAGATTTGAAAATCTGGCATGCTTTTGGCACAATTTGAAATCATGCCATATTTTCATCTGCCACGCTTTTAAACCCGCTAGATATTGAAAATAGCACGCTATTGGCACAATTTTAAACGTGTCAGATTTTTTTTCTAGCACAATATTCTCATGGTTATAGAGCGTGCTAGATTGTGTCATAAGCGTACTCATATTTGACAATCTAACACAGTTTTGACATGTTTTCAACCGTGCCATATTTTTTAGTAAAAAAAAATAATTATTATTTGAAAATAAATCAGAAGAATATGCAAATTGCAAATATGTCAAAAATAAATACTTGTTATTTGAAAAAATCGAGAAAATCAACAATTTGTGAATCTGACGCATTGTTGTTGATAAACTAATGTATATATTAAACTTCAAAATATCAAAACTCTTAATAGTTCACAAACCAAATAAAAATTAGGCAAAGTTTTCTCTATTTTCTTTTTATCATTTCGAACCCTATTATTATAAATCTTCTCTAAGGTATATCACGCATGGACATAAATTTAACAATAATATTAAAAAATCCCGCATGGCCATAAAATTGAATAATAAAATCAAATAAACCCGCACAGAAATTACACATCAAGAATAGAAATCCTGAATGTCGACACCAATAAATAAACAATTTTCCTGATGTAAACTATTGACTTTTTCATGTGTTGCGCGTGAATAAAAGCTAATAGTGAAATGTTATCCTGCAAAAATATAGGATACGAATGAAAGATGATATCCCTAATCAAATACTGTTTAAAAAGTTTTATTCAAGCAAACAAATTGAGTCAGATCTCAATATTTCAAAATTGTCATCATATTCTCAAACCGGGAGTTCATGACTATGGGATAAGTTCTTATGAGTTATATTAGACCCGTGCGAGCTGTTCGTGCCTCTTACGGGGCCGTTTGGGGACTGTGTTGGGGGTTTTTTCCTTGAAACAACATGTCTTTAAAACAAAGTCTAGATATTTGTAAATTCTCATCATATTATTAACCAAGATTCCCGTGACTATACGATTAGTTCCTACGAGATACAATGGTCCCGTGCGAAGTGTTCGTACCTCTTATGGGGCCATATAGGGGTTGTTTTGGGGTTTCTCTTTCTAATAGCTGAAAAGGAAAAAAAAAGAGATAAAATCTCTAATACCACTTGTTGGGACGAAATACATAGTGCTCTTATTATGTGGAAGAAAATTTTAAACATATTTTATATTTTTATCCTTAGCATGCATCTATGTGATAAAGATGATAAATCATATAAGCATGACAATGCTAAGTTTAAGGAAAAATCCCCGCAGGGAAAAACCTTTTATTCCACAAATAAAATATAAATCGCCACTTAAAAACTCATAAGTGAAATACAACAATGATTCTCTCAAGAACCACAACGACCACAGTCGCCAGCAATGACTCCCTCGAGAATCACAAAGACCGCAATCTTCTTCAGCAATAAATGCCCTCGAGTATCCACAAAGACCTCAGTGCTAGTCTTCAGTAGTGAATCCCCACAGGTATCACAAGTAAACCATGGAGTTCCTATATACAAGGTGTATGCAAAGGATACAATAAACTTTATAGGGTTTAAAAAATTCACAGGAACATAATTGCAGGATGTTTTGTTATGAATTACACAATTGGTTTTCAACACAAAACTTGAAGAACTTTCGCAAAAGTTTTGCAAAAATGGAGATGGCAAAAGTCTTAAACATTTTGAACACGAAATAGGTATTTATACAAAAATTAAGATGGCATGTTGTTCGAATGAGATTAACAAGTCGTTCTAACAACATAAGCATGTCGTTTGAAAGAGATTTCATCTCGCTTTTAACGACCTAAAATAAACTCAAACCAGTAAGCTTCATTTGATCCAAATTAGAAGAATCCTTTTAAAAGAGGGATATAATGACATGAAGATGTCATTTGAATGACACGGAGATGTCATTTAATGACATAAATGAAAAATTAAAGTTTTTTAAAAACTCCGCCTACATTAAAGTTCGAAAACACAGTTTAGAAAAATAAAAGTTCCTGTTCGTTTTTTATAAAAATAAACATCCCAAAATATAATTGTAGAAATTAATTTAAACTCTAAATCATTTAATATCTCATAGGGATGTTGGGAAGGCTTCAAACTTGGAGATGCTTGAGTTCCGCTCGTCTTGATAGAGCGTGACAATTTGTAACCGGATAAGCTAAACTAGTCTAAAGTTATGCTATGAACAATCCTAAAAAACAAAATTATAACAACATGTTTCAAAGACTAGGTTAATATATTTGAAAATAATCATCATATTATCAAACTAGTAGTCTCGTAACTATGCGATTAGTTCTTACGAGTTACATTGGTCTTATGTGAGGTGTTCGTACCTCTTACGAGGCCGCTTGTGGTATATTATATATTTTCACCCTTAAACGACATAGTTTTAGCATAAGTCTATATATTTTCATATTATCATCATATTATCAAACCGGGAGTCCCTTGGCTAAGCGTCAGTTCTTACGAGTTATATTGGTCCCGTGTGAGGTGTCCGTACCTCTAACGGGGTTGTTTGGGGCTAATTTGGGTTTTCTACTCTAACGGTATGTTTTTAAGCATAAGTTTAGATATTTCTAAATTATAGTCATATTGTAAAGTTGGGAGTCCCATGACTTCACGGTCATTTCCTACGAGTTACATTGGTCTCGCGCGTGATGTTAGTGCCTCTTACGGGGCTGCATGGGAATGTTTTGCATTTTCACCCTCTAATGGAATGTTTTCAAGCATAAGTATGGATATTTGAATATTATCATCATATTCTCAAATTGGAGATCCTGTGACTACGCGGTCAATTCTTAAGAGTTATATTGGTCCCGTGAGAGGTGTTCGTGCCTCTTACGAGGCCATTTGGGGGTTGTTTTGGGTTTTCGCCCTCTCACGACATGTTTTTAAACAGGTCTAAATATTTCTAAATTATTATCATATTCTCAAAGCAGGAGTCCCGTGACTATACGATCAGTTCCTACGAATTACATTAGTCCCATGCGAGGTATTCGTGCCTCTAATGGGACCATTTAGGGGTTCTTTCTCTAACGGTATATTTTTAAGCCTAAGTCTAGATATTTGCAAATGATCATCATATTTACAAGTCGGGGAACTCGTGATTATGCGATCAGTTTGTATGAATTTACATTGGTCCCCTGTGAGGTTTTCGTGCCTCTTACCAGGCCATTTGGGGATTTTTTAAGGTTTTCGCCCTCATAGGGCGTGTTTTTAATACTAAGTTTAGATGTTTGCTAATTATCTTTATATTCTTAAATAGGGAGTCACATTACTATGAGGTCAATTTCTATGAGTTACACATGCCCCGTGTGTGGTATTCGTGCTTCTAAAAGAACCGCTTGGGGGGGGGGGGTATTTTGGGTTTTCACCCTCTAACGATTGTTTTTAATCCTAAGTCTACATATATTCAAATTATCATCATATTCTCAAACTGAGGATCCCGTTACTATGCGACCAATTCCTACGAGTTTCATTGGTCCTGTGCGAGGTGTTCGTGCATCTCATAGGACCGTTTTGTGGGCTCTTTTGTTTTTTTCTTCCTCTAACGGTTTAAGACTAAGTCTAGATATTGGAAAAGTATCATCATATTCTCAAATTGGGAGTTCCATGACTACGAAGTCAGTTCTTATGAGTTATATTGAGCCCGTGCGAGGTGTTTGTGCCTTTCAAGGGGACATTTATGGGTTATTTTAGGTTTTCTCCCTTTAATAATATTTTTAAGACTAAGTCTAGATATTTTCAAATTATCTTCATATTCTTAAATTGATAGTCCCGAGACTATGCAGTCAATTCCCACTAGTTTCATTGATCACATACGAGGTGTTCATGCCTCTTGTGAGTCCGTTGGGGAGCAATTTTGGGTTTTCGTCCTTTAACAACATGTTTTTCACCCTAAGTCTAGATATTTTTAAATTATCATCATATTCTCAAATCGATGGACCCATGATTATATTGGTCCCGTGCGAGGTGTCCTTGCCTCTTATGGGACCGTTTGGGGGCTTTTTTTAGTTTTTGCCCTCTTAGATCATGTTTTTATGCCTAACTCTAGATATTTTTAAATTATCTTCATATAATAAAATCGATAGTCCCGTGACTACGCGGCCAGTTCTTACGAGTTACATTGGTCCCGTGCTAGGTGTTCATGCCTCGTACAGGGTCATTTAAGGGTTCTTTTGGGTTTTTTTTCCCTTTAAAGGAATTTTTTAAGACTAAGTCTAAATATTTGCAAATTATCTCCATATTCTCAAATCGAGAGTCTCTTGACTATGTGATCAATTCCTACGAGTTTCATTGGTGTTGTGCGAGATGTTCGTGCATCTAACGGGCCGTTTGGGGGTCTATTTTGGGTTTTCGACCTTAAAAGACATGGTTTTAAGCCTAAGTCTAGATATTTGCAAATTATCATCATATTATCAAATCAGGAGTCTTGTGACTATGCAGTCAGGTCCTGTGAATTACATTGGTCCCGTTTGAGGGATGCATTGCTCTTAAGCGACCATTTGGGGTAGTTTTGGGTTTTTGCCCATGAACAACATGTTATTAAGCCTAAGTATGGATATTGGAAAACTTTCATCATATTCTTAAATCAGTATTCCCATAACTGTGTTGTCATCTCCTAAGAGTTACATTGGTTATGTACGATATGTTCATGCCTCTTACAGGACCGTTTGTGACATGTTTTGGGTTTTCGGCCGCTAATGGAATATTTTTAACCCTATGTATAGATATTTTCAAATTATGGTCCTATTCTCAAATTAGGATTCCTGTGACTATGCGACCAATTCCTATGACTTATATTTGTTCCGTGTGAGTTATTTGTGCCTCTTACATGGCTGTTTGGGGGTTGTTTTGGGTTTTCTCCCTATAACGGCATGTTTTTAAGCCTAAGCCTATATATTTTCAAATATCATCATATTCTCAAAATGGGAGTCTTGTGACTACACGGTCAATTGCCATGAGTTACATTGGTCCCGTGCGAGGTGTATGTGCCTCTAATGGGTCCCTTTAGGGTTTTTTGGGGAAGTTTTCCATTTAACAACATATTTTAAGCCTAAATATGGATATTGTCAAATTATCATCATATTCTCAAATTAGGAGTCATGTTACTAGGCAATCAGTTCCTACGAGTTACATAGGTTCCATGCGAGGTGTTCGTGTCTCCTACGGAGCCGTTTAGGAGTTATTTTGGATTTTCACCGTTTACAGGAATTTTATGCCACGGTATAGATATTTTAATATTATCATCATATTCTTAAATCTATACGTAGTCAGTTCCTACAAGTTTTATTGGTTCATTTCAAGGTGATCGTACCTCTTACGGGGCCATTTAGGGTCTGTTTTTATTTTTTTCCCTTGAATTTTTAAGCCTAAGTCTATATATTTGTAAATTATCATCATATTCTCAAACCGATGACCTTGTGACTATGCAGTTAGTTCCTACGAGTTACATTAGTCCTGTGCAAGGGGTTCATGCCTTTTCGGGGCGTTTGAGGGTTATTTTTTGTTTTCACACTTAAATAACATGTTTTAAAGTCAAATTATAGAAAATTACCATCATATTCTCAATTCGATAGTCCCACAACTATATGGTCAATTTCTTTGAGTTATATTGGTTCCGTGTGAGATGTATGTGCCTCTTAAAGGGCCATTTGCGGCTATTTTGAGTTTTCGCCCTCTGACGGCATGTGTTTAAGCCTATGTCTGGATATTTGCAAATTATTGCCATATTCTCAAATCGAGAGTCACTTTATCATGTAGTCAGTTCTTAAGAGTTACATTAGTCCCATGGGAGGTGTTCATGCCTCTAACGGGGACAATTGTGCATGTTTTAGTTTTTTTACTTGTTAAAGACATGTTTTTAAGCCTATGTTTAGTTATTTCAAAATTATCATCATATTTTTAGATCGGGAGATTCGTGATAATTTGGTCAGTTCCAACGAGTTACATTGATCCCGTGCGAGGTGTCCATGTCTCTCAAGGGGTCATTTTGGGTTATTTGGGGTTTTTTCTCTTTAACGACATGTTTTTAAACCTAAGTCTCGATATTTCCAAATTAACACCATATTCTCAAACTGTGAGTCCCTTGACTACGTAGTCATCCCTATAACTTACATTGGTCCCGTATAAGGTGTTCGTGCTCTTACGAGGCCCTTCGGGGGTTATTTTGGGTTTCGCCCTCTAACGAAGTGTTTTTAAGCCTAAGTCAAAATAGTAATAAATTATCATCATGTTCTTAAACCGTGAATACCCTGACAGCGCGGTCAGTTCTTACGAGTAAGATTTCTCCCATCCAAGGTGTTCGTGCCTCTTATGAGGCCGTTTGGTGTTTGTTTTGGGTTCTCTCCCTTTAACGCCATTTATAAAGACGGTCTAGATATTTTCAAATTATTATCATATGCTCAAATTGGGAGTCTCATGACTATATGGTTAGTTCCTACGCATTTAATTGGTCTCGTGCGATGTGTTTGTGCCTCTTATGGGGCCTCTTAAGAGTTGTTTTAGGTTTTTAACGTTGAATGGCAATTTCTTAAGCCTAAGGCTACATATTTGCAAATTATCATCATATTATCAAACTGAGGATCCCATGGCTATGAGACCAATTCATACGAGTTGCATTGGTCTCGTGCAAGCTGTTCATGCCTTTCACGAGGCCGTTTGGGGGCTCTTTTGATTTTCCTTCCTCTAACGATTTAAGCCTAAGTCTAGATATTGAAAAATTATCAACATATTCTCTAATCGGGAGTTCCATCACTATTAACTTAGTTATTATGAGTTATATTGAACCCGTTCGAGGTGTTCGTTCCTTTCACGGGGCCGTTTATGGACTATTTTAGGTTTTCTCCCTTTAACGACATTTTTAAGACTAAGTCTAGATATTTGCAAATATTCTTCATATTCTTAAATCGGCAGTCCCGTGACTACGCGCTCAATTCCTACGAGTTCCATTAATCCCTTGCGAGGTGTTCATTCCTCTTACGAATTGGTTTGGGAGCTCTTTTGGATTTTCGCCCTCTAATGACATATTTTTCATCCTAGAAAAATACTACCAGTGTTGCCGAGATTAAAAGGTTTCTCTGATTAGATAGTTATTACCGCCTTTTGTGGAAGGATTTTCAAAGATTGCCCTCCCGTTGATGAAGTTAAATATAAAGGAAATACCGTTCAGATGGACTTGTAATTGTGAGCAGGCATTCCAAACCTTACAGGATAAGTTAACCACTACTCCCATCCTAATCATCCTTTCTAGTAACATAATCTATGACGTATACACCTATGACTCATTACAAGGTTTAGGTTGTGTACTGATATAACGAGGACAAGTAGTTGGGTATGGATCTCTATGACTCAAGACTCATGAATGTCATTATCCTGTACATGATCATGAGTTAGTAGCCGTAGTTTTTGCCTTAAAAATATGGCGTTGTTATCTTTATGGTGAAGAATTTCAATTGTTTTCAGACCATAAAAGTTTAAAATATATATTTACCCAAAGAGAATTTGAATTTAAGATAGAGATGATGGATGGAATTTTAGGAAGATTACATATCCAAATTAGATTACCATCTGGGAAAATCAAATGTTATAGTCGACCTTAAGCCGTAACCCCATTGGAAGTCTTAACAACATAATTTTTTATGATATTTCTACTAGTGTAAAGCAATATAATCTTTACCCAACCCACCCTTTTTCACAATTAACCAATATCATTTCCTACTTAAGGTTAAGAAAGAAGATTACAGAGCAACAACTTCAAGAACCTTTCATTACTAAGCAAAAAATTGGAAGCAAGACTAGAGAAATATCATACTAAAAGGAGATAAGTCTACGATTTAAAAATTAATTGTATATACCTGATGATTCATAAGTTCAAAAATGTATCGTGATCTTAGGAAACAATTTTGGTGGTCCAGCATGAGGAAGGATATTGAAATATTTGTTAAAAGATGTCTCACTTGTGAGCAAGTGAAGATTGAACACCAGTGTCCTAGTGGACTTCTCCACCCTCTTCCAATCCCTTAGTGAAAATGGGAAGATATCACAATGGATTACCCCATACACCCTAAATATATAATTATGTATTAGTAATAGTAGACCCAGTCACCAAGTTTACCCATTTTGTGAAAACTATTCGTTCTTTCCATAAACTTAACAAACTCTACATCTAAGAAATTGTTCGATTACATTGAATTCCTTTATCTGTAGTATCTGAATGAGATTATCGCTTCATAGGAAGATATTGGCAAGAGATCCAAACAACAATGGATATTAAACTCCATTTTAATACCGTATTTCCTCCTTAGACTAATGGAAAATATGAACGAACTATCCAAATATTAGAAAACATGCTAAGAGCATGTGCCTTTGATAAGTCCGATAACTGGAGTGAGAACATGTCACTAATCAAGTTTTCATATAATAATAATTATCAATCATGTATTGGTATTGCCCCATTTAAAGCAATGTATAAAAGACCATGTCAATCACCATTATGTTGAACTGAATCAGGAAATACCAAGAACTTTGGCCTTGAGATAATTCAAAAAACTATAGAGAAGATACAATAGATTACAGATCGATCACAGAGAGCCTAACATCGATAAATGAGTTAGAAACAAAGCCCTTTAAATTCCAAATTTCTGATGAAGTATTCTTGAAAGTTTCACCTCGAAAAGCAATTTTATGATTCGAAAAGAAAGGAAAATTAGTGCCAAGATACATTGGATCCTTTAGCATTACTAAACGTATTGGCCTTGTTGCCTATGAATCAAAATTACCTCTATAATTTTCAAGTATTCATAATATATTCCATGAGTCCCAGTTATATCAATATATTCCTGATTCCATATATCTGATTACCTAGCACGAAATCTCCTTCCATCTAAACCATGAATTTGAAGAGTGTCCTATTCAAATTATGGAATGTTAGGTCAAAGTTCTTAGAAAAAAAGAAGTTACTTTAGTAAAAATATTCTAGGAGCACTAGAATCAACAAGAATCCACCTAGGAACTAGAGGAATCTATGAAGAAACAATATCCTAAGATTTTTGCAGGAAATTCGAGGACGAATTTTTAATTTAGGTAAAATGTAATACGAGTAGCAACAAAAGCCTAGAACAATCAAACGACGACACGTTTAATCATATATTGACCTATACCCCCCGTATACCTTAGTCGAATTCAAAAACATCCTAAATAAAGTTGAAATTATTTATGAAACCCTATAACCTATCTTAATTTCATAAATAACCACGAAGATTATAAAATAAACAAAATGCCCCTATAAACCTTTGAAGAAGTATAACTTGACCTACATTTCACCCCAACAACCAAACTTTATATCCAAATGAACCTCTAGACCTCAGCTAATTTACTTTAATAATCCTAACCCTTGAACTTTCATAAAATTACACAAATGCCCCTTAAATATGGAAATTAATAAAGTAAAATACAAAATAAATACTAAACATCTTCCTCAAGGACAAATATTGAAATAAAAATAATTAAACTTTCCCCCTGCCAACAATGCATAAAAATCAACACATAAGGATAAAAATCACATGGGAAGTACTCCCACACATGTGAATCCCTTATGTCACCATGGTTATCTTCTTGAATAATGAAAGAATCTCCCTCCTTTTACCTCCAATTAACACGCCTTGAACCACCCAATAAAACCCCCACGTATAGGACCATTTTCCCATGTGATAATGATAAGTGCGTAAATAACCTGATTAACCTGATTCTCAAGTAATGAGAAGTGCTTAAATAATGAGTTACCAGTAAAACCCAACATTTTAGTGGTAAAAAACTTATTTTTTTCTTCACAAATCTAGTAACTCATTATTTATGCACCATTTTCTACTTTGTTTATAAAAATGATTTATGAACCATCACACATCTCAAACTAATCAAAAGAACCAAGTTCTTATGTGTATCATAGCCTGTATAGGCCAAAATCTTCAAAAAGTACATTAAAGATTGAGATTTAATGGTGAAACTCCATTTTTTGACTTTGAACCCGTTTCAAAGTGAGGGATGAGTTTCATAGGATCCCAACATCTCAAGTGTAATGCCCTTTTTAAAAAATAATTGAGTTTTGACCCCCAATTACCCAGAAGTGTTTTTAGAGTTAAGAATTTTCAGATTCAAAATTCTGCCAAACTCGTACACTTCAATCCCTCAAACCAAAGCCAAACCCTTCCCTAGGATATCCGAACGCTAAATATAGGCTTAAAATCCATTGACACACTTTAAAACGTCACGAGTATTTGGTTAAATTTTCTGAAAAAACACAGTTTTCATAACCTGAACATTTCTTAACCACAATCCATGAAACTTATATATTTTAATTCCTCATGAATAAATTGGTTGGTTTAGTTAAGAAATCATCTCAAATGATTTCCCGTATTAGGAGTACTTTGAGTTCAAAGTTGGGGCCCAACCCTAGTCAACTGTTGAGAGGTAGAAGATAAACTTTTTGACTAGATTCATCCCAAACAAAAATTTCTAATTTTTATTCCAAAATTTTTATTAAGTTTTTCTGGTCAAAATGGCATATGGTAAGGTTGTGTTTGGTCAAATCTAGATCAAAATACCAAAAAAAATAAAGATTTTGTTTAAAAAGTATTTTTAAAAAATTACAAATTGATCCCTCATACTTTTTCATATTTTGAGTTTAAACCCCCAACATTTTACCACATATTCTTTGATAAAATTTGAGTCAAAAAGTATTCTACATATTTTTTCAATTATGACGTTAAGACCTTTATTTAAAACATCTAAAAATAATTATAAAACAACCCCAAAATTTTAAAATTATAGTTTTTCCATTTTTTTTTCTTTCATATCGAATATTTGCCCGACAATATACGCTTATAAGGATGATGATAGACGGATAATAAGGCACTTGACCCTCCCGATCCTGCCTCAAATCAGATTTAAACAATGTTCTCAAGAACGAACAAGTAGGTTTTTCCCTTTCGATAATAATTCCAACGTATTTGATATAATTTCAATTGATAGAACACTATGATAGCCATAAACTACTCTTAATATGTGCATGTTATGATATTTTCATACTATATATGCTTGTCAAATATCATTGGTGTTTGAATATGGATCAGTTGGATCAAATAGAACTCTTCTCTCTAGTAACTGATAGCGTGAGATTACGAAATATGACTGAATCACTTCACCCAAGCATTTTTGTGCTAAATTTCTTTGTTAAAAGTATACTTATGACTTAGGGAGTAAACTGTCTTCTTATCCCATGGAACTTCTCTACTTTGCCTATGGGTCTCAAGATGTTTTTAGAGCCTTTTTATAATACATATATATGAATGTCTTTCATGCAAAACGTGCATAGCCTGGTTACTTAAAATCCAAAGGTTTTTAATTATTGTTTGGTTACTGATATGATTAATTATTTTACACCTTCTAGTAAATTGGTAATTATGGGATTGTCCATTTAAAACTTCTTGATTTTCTTCTCTATCAATAAGAATTGGTTCTTATGCTCAATTCATAACGTTCTCCATTGAATAGTCAAATTCATACATTCCTCAAACCTCTATCTAAAATGTATTCATTGTTTAATTGTTAAAATCTACTTAGCCTACTTGTGTTAAGTCCTATATACCTCCAGATGTACTAAGATAAAGAAACATCACCCCCTCCCTTTTCGTGATACGAACGAACCACATTTATGCTTTTATAACTATGTGGAAGGGCGTTAAAGAAGATGAAAGCGGAGAGTGGCATTGTTCAATGACCGTCATGATTTTTATTTTGTATAAAAATATTTTCGTTTTCCTTGTGATGGACCTGGAAGAGGGGAGACGTGTCAAGTATCGGCTTGGGATCATGTCTTCTTAGGACTATTCTGGATGTACAATGCAATATTAGTAGTAATATTCCATTTCAGTTGAAAAATGCAGTCAGATGTTTGGGGCAGTATAAGTGATCAAGGGGTAGTAACTCATATCACGGGAGGAAACTTTGCGCAGAGTTCAATTACTATTAATGGGTGGCTCCACGATTTCTTATGGGCACAGGCATCCCAGGTAATTCAGTCTTATGGTTCTTCATTATCTGCATATGGCCTTTTTTTCCTAGGTGCTCATTTTGTATGGGCTTTTAGTTTAATGTTTCTATTCAGTGGACGTGGTTATTGGCAAGAACTTATTTAATCCATCGTTTGGGCTCATAATAAATTAAAAGTTGCTCCTGCTACTCAGCCGAGAGCCTTAAGCATTGTACAAGGACGTGACTTATAACTCACCCTTGTGTTTGGTGATACAATATATGTAACATGATGATAGTTATCGATATAATAAATAAAGTTTTGTTATTTTTACCTTAACTTTACTTTTGTTTCTTTGTTACTATCTTGTACATTCATATCAAAAATAGGGTGTGATAGAGCCCTTTTGGACTTTTCAGAAAAAGAGCTCGAGTATCTCTGGCACTCTGGATTAAGAATGTTAGAAAATTGAATCAACATTGGATTTTGGTTCCCTTTTTAAGGTTAGTGGGAACCTCTATTTCTAGGGATTTTGACGGATCAAATGGTCAGTCTACCAAAGGTCATGAGGCGTTGATTTTTATCGATGGTTAAGAGAAGATTTTCTAAATACACTTTATGTAAGAATGGATAACCGATGGGATATGTTGGTTGGTTAACTGACTCAATCCACTTTTGTCGTAGTTTTATATTAATTTCATAACTTTCGACAAGTACTCAATTGACACAGAGTTTTCACTATTAGAAAGATAATTCAAAGTTCTACCTGTTTATGGTTTTTAACTAACTTAATCATGAAATTGGGTAGGTCAAAAATACCCTTAAAGTTGTTGGTAGTGTGAATTTCTCTAGCCCATGGACCCTAGGGTTTTGATACAAGCTCCGATTGCTGCGTGGACTTCAACATTGGAAACATATTTCAAATATATGTTTTCTTTTTGTGTTACCAATTTCTCAAATGATGAAGTTTTGGAGGTTCAAAATGTCCATAAAGTGTTATTTATGGTAAATTGTTGCAATTGGGACTACCCTTGGTCTTGTCATTTGAAGGGAGGCACAAACGATCATATGGAGGATTTGATAAAGGATATTTGGATATGTAGGGTACTTTGTAATGTTGGTTAATTTCATGGTGGGCCAAGCTTTACATATTCAAAGGAGTCCCTCTACGATCACGACAAGTTTAGGCTTTTCCTATCACCAAAGTGGAGATTTTTAGGAAATCTCCTTGTGACTTTAATAAATTAGTCTTTTATGAAAAATATGCGCTATTAACGATTGGGGTGATACAAGAGTCACCCCTCGATTGAAAATTGGGGTGTCCAAAGAGGCAGTCAAGTAAGAGAGTGTGCGTGCGGACACTTTTCATGGAAATTAATGGTTTGATTGGTCCTTAATGGTGAAATATTTTAGTTAATTAAGGGGGTGAATGTATGCTGCTTAGGTGGCATGGGGATCAATGGTAAGAGATAACCTACAAGTCCGGTGCATGATTGATAATGGGTGCTCAATGTTATGTTAGGGCTAGGAACGTTGTTTTAAGGATTACCTCACAACTGATTAGAGTTATTGGTCGGCGGGAACTTAAGATGGGTAGTATAAGTGTGAATGTCGGGTAATTAAATTAAAAAGAGGGAGAAAGCTCATGGGGGTTTCAATTTACCTAATGACTAGTTATTCTTCTTGGTTAGTGGGAATCGGGGTAGGAAGATTAAGTGTTGATTTGGTGTGACCCAAACACCTGTAGGGAGAAAATTTTAGGGGGCTTCCAAGTCATTTCATGACTGGTTATCCTTCTTGGTTAATGAGAACTGAGGGTTAATAGATTAAGTGTAAAAATATAGTGACCCAAACACCAGGAGAGAGAAAGATTCGGAGTAGCATATCCCGATTTTTAACTTTATTTTTAGCAAAGAATTGAAACATGCCAACCCTTTTCTATTTTAGGTCACTTTGTGGACCAAACATAGAAATAAAAGGTTTTGAAGGCATCTATTGGGGTGCGGGATTACGTCACAATTAGTTGTCCTTCATTATTGATGGTCACTGAGGGGTAGAAGATTAAGTGTTGATGGAATGTGATCCAAACACCGAAAGGGAGAAAGCTCCGGGGGGTTTCTTGATCATTTTATGACTCGTTATCCTTCCTTGTTAGTGGGAACCGAGAGTTAAGAGATTAAGTGTGAATATATTATTACCCAAACAACGATGGGGACACAATCTGACATAGTTTTAAATCCTTTAACCCCAACCTAGAACAGTTTGAAACTGTGCCAGAATCGACTGTGCGAATTTTCTGGCTCGATTTAAAATTGTGCCAAATTTGAAAATCTGGCATTCTTTTGGCACAATTTGAAACCATGCCATATTTTCATATGCCACGCTTTTAAACCCGCTAGATATTGAAAATAGCACACTTTTGGCACAATTTAAAACGTGTCAGATTTTTTTTCTAGCACAATATTCTCATGGTTATAGAGCGTGCTAGATTGTGTCATAAGCGCACTCATATTTGACAATCTAACAAAGTTTTGACATGTTTTCAATCGTGCCATATTTTTTAGTAAATAAAAAATATTTATTATTTGAAAATAAATCAGAAGAATATGCAAATTACAAATATGTCAAAAATAAATACTTGTTATTTGAAAAAATCGAGAAAATCAACAATTTGTGAATCTGAAGCATTGTTGTTGATAAACTAATGGACATATTAAACTTCAAAATATCAAAACTCTTAATAGTTCACAAGACAAATAAAAATTAGGAAAAGTTTTCTCTATTTTTTTTTATCATTTTGAACCCTATTATTATAAATCTTCTCTAAGGTATATCACGCATGGACAAAAATTTAACAATAATATTAAAAAATCCTGCATGGCCATAAAATTGAATAATAAAATCAAAGAAACCCGCACAGACATTACACATCAAAAATAGCAATCCTGAATGTCGACACCAATAAATAAACAATTTTCCTGGTGTAAACTATTGACTTTTTCGTGTGTTCCGCGTGAATAAAAGCTAATAGTGAAATGTTATCCTGCAAAAATATAGGATACGAATGAAAGATGATATCCGTAATCAAATACTGTTTAAAAAGTTTTATTCAAGCAAACAAATTGAGTCACATCTCAATATTTCAAAATTGTCATCATACTCTCAAACCGGGAGTTCCATGACTATGGGATAAGTTCTTATGAGTTATATTAGACCCATGCGAGCTGTTCGTGCCTCTTACGGGGCCGTTTGGGGACTGTTTTGGGGGTTTTTTCCTTGGAACAACATGTCTTTAAAAATAAGTCTAGATATTTGTAAATTCTCATCATATTATTAACCAAGAGTCCCGTGACTATGGGATTAGTTCCTACGAGATACAATGGTCACGTGCGAAGTGTTCGTACCTCTTATGGGGCCATATAGGGGTTGTTTTGGGGTTTCTCTTTCTAGTAGATGAAAAGGGAAAAAAAGAGCTAAAAGCTCCAATACCACTTGTTGGGACGAAATACTTAGTGCTCTTATTATGTGGAAGAAAACTTTAAACATATTTTATATTTTTATCCTAAGCATGCATCTATGTGATAAAGATGATAAATCATATAATCATGACAAGGCCAAGTTTAAGGAAAAATCCCCGCAGGGAAAAACCTTTTATTCCACAAATAAAATATAAATGGCCACTTAAAAACTCATAAGTGAAATACAACAATGATTCTCACAAGAACCACAACGACCACAGTCTCCAGCAATGACTCCCTTGAGAATCACAAAGATCGCAATCTTCTTTAGCAATAAATGCCCTCGAGTATCCACAAAGACCTCAGTGCTAGTCTTCAGTAGTGAATCCCCACATGTATCACAAGTAAACCATGGAGTTCCTCTATACAAGGTGTATGCAAAGGATACAATAAAATTTATAGGGTTTAAAAAATTCACAAGAACATAATTGCAGGATGTTTTGTTATGAATTACACAAGTGGTTTTCAACACAAAACTTGAAGAACTTTCGCAAAAGTTTTGCAAAAATGGAGTTGGCAAAAGTCTTAAACGTTTTGAACACGAAATAGGTATTTATACAAAAATTAAGATGGCATGTTGTTCGAATGAGATTAACAAGTCGTTCTAACAACATAAGCATGTCGTTTGAAAGAGATTTCATCTTGCTTTTAACGACCTAAAATAAACCCAAACCAGTAAGCTTCATTTGATCCAAATTAGAAGAATCCTTTTAAAAGAGGGATATAATGACATGAAGATGTCATTTGAATGACACAGAGATGTCATTGAATGACATAAATGAAAAATTAAAGTTTTTTAAAAACTCCGCCTACATTAAAATTCGAAAACACAGTTTTGAAAAATAAAAGTTCCTGTTCGTTTTTTATAAAAATAAACATCCCAAAATATAATTGTAGAAATTAATTCAAACTCTAAATCATTTAATATCTCATAGGGATGTTGGGAAGGCTTCAAACTTGGAGATGCTTGAGTTCAGCTCGTCTTGATAGAGCGTGACAATTTGTAACCAGATAAGCCAAACTAGTCTAAAGTTATGCTATGAACAATCCTAGAAAACAAAATTACAACAACATGTTTCTAAGCCTAGGTCAATATATTTGAAAATTATCATCATATTCTCAAACTAGTAGTCCCGTAACTATGCGGTTAGTTCTTACGAGTTACATTGGTCTTCTGTGAGGTGTTTGTACCTCTTACGTGGCCGCTTGTGGTATGTTATATATTTTCACCCTAAAACGACATAGTTTGAGCATAAGTCTATATATTTTAATATTATCATCATATTATCAAACCGGGAGTCCCTTGGCTAAGCGTCAGTTCTTACGAGTTATATTGGTCTCGTGTGAGGTGTTCGTGCCTCTAACGGGGTTGTTTGGGGGCTAATTTGGGTTTTCTACTCTAACGGTATGTTTTTAAGCATGAGTTTAGATATTTCTAAATTATAGTCATATTGTAAAGTTGGGAGTCCCGTGACTTCACGGTCATTTCCTACGAGTTAAATTGGTCCCGCACGTGGTGTTAGTGCCTCTTATGGGGCTGCATGGGAATGTTTTGCATTTTCACCCTCTAATGGAATGTTTTCAAGCCTAAGTATGGATATTTGCATATTATCATCATATTCTCAAATCGAAGATCCCGTGACTACGCGGTCAGTTGTTTAGAGTTATATTGGTCCCGTGAAAGGTGTTCGTGCCTCTTACGAGGCCATTTGGGGGTTGTTTTGGGTTTTCGCCCTCTCACGACATGTTTTTAAACAGGTCTAGATATTTCTAAATTATTATCATATTCTCAAAGCAGGAGTCCCATGACTATGCGATCAGTTCCTACGAGTTACATTAGTCCCGTGTGAGGTATTCGTGCTTCTAATGGGAACATTTAGGGGTTCTTTCTCTAACGGTATATTTTTAAGCCTAAGTCTAGATATTTGCAAATGATCATCATATTTACAAGTCCGGGAACCCGTGATTATGCGATCAGTTTGTATGAATTTACATTGGTCCCCTGTGAGGTTTTCGTGCCTCTTACCGGGCCATTTGGGGATTTTTTAACGTTTTCGCCCTCATAGGGCGTGTTTTTAATAATAAGTCTAGATGTTTGCTAATTATCTTTATATTATTAACTCGGGAGTCACATTACTATGAGGTCAATTTCTATGAGTTACACATGCCCCGTGTGTGGTATTCGTGCTTCTAAAAGAACCGCTTGGGGGGTATTTTGGGTTTTCACCCTCTAACGATTGTTTTTAATCCTAAGTCCACATATATTCAAATTATCATCATATTCTCAAACTGAGGATCCCGTTACTATGCGACCAATTCCTACGAGTTTCATTGGTCCCGTGCGAGGTGTTCGTGCATCTCATAGGACTGTTTTGTGGGCTCTTTTGTTTTTTTCTTTTTCTTCCTCTAACGGTTTAAGACTAAGTCTAGATATTGGAAATGTATCATCATATTCTCAAATTGGGAGTTCCATGACTATGAAGTCAGTTCTTATGAGTTATATTGAGCCCGTGCGAGGTGTTTGTGCCTTTCAAGGGGACATTTATGGGTTATTTTAGGTTTTCTCCCTTTAATAATATTTTTAAGACCAAGTCTATATATTTTCAAATTATCTTCATATTCTTAAATTGATAGTCCCGAGACTATGCAGTCAATTCCCACTAGTTTCATTGATCACATATGAGGTGTTCATGCCTTTTGTGAGTCCGTTGGGGAGCAATTTTGGGTTTTCGTCCTTTAACAACATGTTTTTCAGCCTAAGTCTAGATATTTTTAAATTATCATCATATTCTCAAATCGATGGACCCATGATTATATTGGTCCCGTACGAGGTGTCCCTGCCTCTAATGGGACCGTTTGGGGGATTTTTTTAGTTTTTGCCCTCTTAGATCATGTTTTTATGCCTAACTCTAGATGTTTTTAAATTATTTTCATATAATAAAATCGATAGTCCCGTGACTACGCGGCCAGTTCTTACGAGTTACATTGGTCCCGTGCCAGGTGTTCATGCCTCGTACAGGGTCATTTAGGGGTTCTTTTGGGGTTTTTCCCTTTAAAGGAATTTTTTAAGACTAAGTCTAAATATTTGCAAATTATCGCCATATTCTCAAATCGAGAGTCTCTTGACTATGTGATCAATTCCTACGAGTTTCATTGGTGTTGTGCGAGATGATCGTGCATCTAACGGGCCGTTTGGGATCTATTTTGGGTTTTCGACCTTAAAAGACATGGTTTTAAGCCTAAGTCTGGATATTTGCAAATTATCATCATATTATCAAATCGGGAGTCTTGTCACTATGCAGTCAGGTCCTATGAGTTACATTGGTCCCGTTCGAGGGATGCGTTGCTCTTAAGCGACCATTTGGGGTAGTTTTGGGTTTTTGCCCATGAACAACATGTTATTAAGCCTAAGTATGGATATTTGAAAACTTTCATCATATTCTTAAATCAGGATTCCCATAACTATGTTGTCATCTCCTAAGAGTTACGTTGGTCATGTACGATATGTTCATGCCTCTTACAGGGACCGTTTATGACATGTTTTGGGTTTTCGGCCGCTAATGGAATATTTTTAACCCTATGTATAGATATTTTCAAATTATGGTCCTATTCTAAAATCATGATTCCTGTGACTATGCGACCAATTCCTATGACTTATATTTGTTCCGTGTGAGTTATTCGTGCCTCTTACATGGCCGTTTGGGGGTTGTTTTGAGTTTTCTCCCTATAACGGTATGTTTTTAAGCCTAAGCCTATATATTTTCAAATATCATCATATTCTCAAAATGGGAGTCTTGTGACTACATGGTCAATTGCCACGAGTTACATTGGTCCCATGCAAGGTGTATATGCCTCTAATGGGTCCCTTTAGGGTTTTTTGGGGGAGTTTTCCATTTAACAACATATTTTAAGCCTAAATATGGATATTGTCAAATTATCATCATATTCTCAAATTAGGAGTCATGTGACTAGGCAATCAGTTCCTACGAGTTATATAGGTTCCATGAGAGGTGTTCGTGTCTCCTACAGCGCCGTTTAGGAGTTATTTTGGGTTTTCACCGTTTACAGGAATTTTTATGCCAAGGTATATATATTTTAATATTATCATCATATTCTTAAATCTATACGTAGTCAGTTCCTACAAGTTTTATTGGTTCATTGCAGGGTGATCGTACCTCTTACGGGGCCATTTAGGGTCTGTTTTTATTTTTTTTTCCCTTGAATTTTTAAGCCTAAGTCTATATATTTGTAAATTATCATCATATTCTCAAACCGATGACCTTGTGACTGTGCAGTTAGTTCCTACGAGTTACATTAGTCTTGTGCGAGGGGTTCATGCCTCTTCAGGGCCATTTGAGGGTTATTTTTTGTTTTCACACTTAAATAACATGTTTTAAAGTCTAATTATAGAAAATTACCATCATATTCTGAATTCGATAGTCCCACAACTATATGGTCAATTTCTTTGAGTTACATTGGTTCCGTGTGAGATGTATGTGCCTCTTATAGGGCCATTTGCGGCTATTTTGAGTTTTCGCCCTCTAACGGCACGTGTTTAAGCCTATGTCTGGATATTTGCAAATTATTGCCGTATTCTCAAATCGAGAGTCACTTTATCATGTGGTCAGTTCTTAAGAGTTACATTAGTCCCATGAGAGGTGTTCATGCCTCTAACGGGGACAATTGTGCTTGTTTTAGTTTTTTTACTTGTTAACGACATGTTTTTAAGCCTATGTTTAGTTATTTCCAAATTATCATCATATTTTTAGATCGGGAGATTTGTGATAATTTGGTCAGTTCCAACGAGTTACATTGATCCCGTGCGAGGTGTCCATGTCTCTCAAGGGGTCATTTTGGGTTGTTTGGGGTTTTTGCTCTTTAACGACATGTTTTTAAACCTAAGTCTCGATATTTCCAAATTATCACCATATTCTCAAACTGTGAATCCCGTGACTACGTAGTCATCGCTATAACTTACATTGGTCACGTATAAGGTGTTCATGCTCTTATGAGGCCCTTTGGAGATTATTTTGAGTTTCTCCCTCTAACGAAGTGTTTTTAAGCCTAAGTGAAAATATTAATAAATTATCATCATGTTCTTAAACCGTGAGTACCGTGACAACGCGGTCAGTTTTTAAGAGTAAGATTGCTCCCATCCAAGGTGTTCGTGCCTCTTATGAGGCCGTTTGGTGTTTGTTTTGGGTTCTCTCCCTTTAACGCCATTTATAAAGACGGTCTAGATGTTTTAAAATTATTATCATATGCTCAAATCGAGAGTCTCATGACTATATGGTCTGTTCCTACGCATTTAATTGGTCTCGTGCGATGTGTTTGTGCCTCTTATGGGGCCTCTTAAGAGTTGTTTTAGGTTTTTAACGTTGAATGGCAATTTCTTAAGCCTAAGGCTACATATTTGCAAATTATCATCATATTATCAAACTGAGGATCCCATGGCTATGAGACCAATTCATACGAGTTGCATTGGTCTCGTGCAAGGTGTTCATGCCTTTCACGAGGCCGTTTGGGGGCTCTTTTGATTTTCCTTCCTCTAATGATTTAAGCCTAAGTCTAGATATTGACAAATTATCATCATATTCTCTAATCGGGAGTTCCATCACTATTAACTTAGTTATTATGAGTTATATTGAGCCCATGCGAGGTGTTCGTGCCTTTCACGGGGCCGTTTATGGATTATTTTAGGTTTTCTCCCTTTAACGACATTTTTAAGACTAAGTCTAGATATTTGCATATTTTCTTCATATTCTTAAATCGGCAGTCCCGTGACTACGCGCTCAATTCCTACGAGTTCCATTAATCTCTTGCGAGGTGTTCATTCCTCTTACTAATCGGTTTGGGAGATCTTTTGGATTTTCGCCTTCTAATGACATGTTTTTCATCATGGGTCTAGATATTTCCAAATTATCATCATATTCTCAAACCGAGGAACCCGTGATTACAAGTCAGTTCCTACGAATTATATTAGTCCTGTGTGAGGTGTCTGTGCCTCTTACGGGAATGTTTAAGGGCTTTATTGAGTTTTTTCCCTCTTTAGTCATGTTTTTATGGCTGACTCTATATATTTTTTAATTATCTTCATATTCTAATATCGGTTGTCCCATGGCTATGCGGTCAGTTCTTTTGAGTTACATTGGTCCCGTGCTAGGTATTCATGCCTCGTACAGGGTCGTTTAAGGGTTCTTTTGGGTTTTTTATATTTATAGGAATTTTTTAAGACTAAGCCTAGATATTTGCAAATTATCATCATATTCTCAAATTGGGAGTCTTGTGACTACGCGCTCAATTCTTACGAGTTTCACTTCTGCAAGATGTTGGTGCATCTAACGGGGCCATTTGGGGGCTATTTTGGGTTTTCAACCTTAAAAGACATATTTTTAAGCCTAAGTCTATATTTGAAAATTATCATCATATTATCAAATTAGGAGTCCCATGACTACGCAGTTAGGTCTAATGAGTCACACTAGTCCCGTGTGAGGTGTGTGTTTGTCACACCCTACTTTTTTGTATGAATGAACAAGACGTAGACATAGAACAATAAATTAAAGTTAAGGCAGAATAACATAACCTTTTATTCATTATTAATATGTTACATAAAGTGGTACCACCGGAGGGGTGAATTACATGTTTCTAGTACACATGATAACATAGAAAATTAAAAAGCGCCACTCCTTACTCCCATTTAGTTTACTCTCTGCCCATACGGTCACATATGCGAACAAGTGACAGGTGTTTGTCTCTAGTAGGGAAGAGATACTATTTCCCTTCTCCTGGTGCATTTGGAGAAGGAAGGAATTAGCACAAATATGATAAGTAGGTTCTACCAGTTCTATAACAATGATATAGATATAAATGAGAGTTGGAGTGTGTATAAAATTAGTGCTTAAAAAGGCTCACAATAATAAGCTGATAATTTCATATTTATGAGGTTATAGACATAAAAATGTGGGAATTTTGTAATTCCATCGTGATTAATCTAAATAAGAAATTAAGACATATGACCAGTTTAATTAGAATCTTGGTTAAAGAAAATCAAGGATCTTTAAACTAATAATCCCATACTTACCAGTTCAAGAAGGGGTATAGAGGTAATTAACTCATCAGTATAACTTTATTAATCATCCCAAAAACCTTTGGGGAAAAGTAACCTTCTATGCTCACAATTAAAGTGGCACTCATAAGTATGTAGCAATAATCAGGGCTCTCAATCATCTGAGACCAATAGGCCAAGTAAAAAGTTTTGTGGGATAACATGTTAGTCTACTTCCTAGTTAATACTGATGCTTAAAGTAAAATATAGCATAACAGTGCAAGGGTAAACTTAATCAATATGGTACATGATCTCAGTTATTAGGGGAGAATGTTTTAAAATTTATTCTAAATTAAAAAATTGGTGATAATTCAAATACTGATAATGTTTGACAAAATACATAGTATGACAGTATAATAACATACATATACTCAGAGTCAATGTGGCTATCACGGAGTGATATCAATAGCAAAATTTCAAATACGCGAAGTATAATACTGAAAAGGTAAGAAGAACCTACTTGTAATGTTTAAAAACTTGTGATTAATTCAAATACCGTTGATGTGTAAGAAAATATGTAGTATGGCAGTTTCATAACATGCACAGACTAATAGTAAATGGGGCTATCACATAGTGATATCAATAGTAGTATTTCAAATACGCAAAGTAGAATACTTAAAAGGTGGAAAAATCTATTTTCTTTGATATAATGTTGAATTGAGGTCACACTGGGGTATTCAGAAGATTTGAGACTTGGTTTTCTGTTTACAATGTGTGGCATAGGAGTATTAGTGTTTAATAAGTCAATTTTGTACTTAAGACTATCTTTAATAAAGTTTTGGGGGCGTATGTGTAATTTATTTTGGAAATTTAAAATAAGGGTCTTAAGCTCATTTTTGAACTTAGGTGTATGAAAGTTTTTGTTTTAAAATAGTTTGATGTGTGTATGAAAGTTTGATGTGTGTATGAAAGTTTGATGTGTGTGTATAAAATAGTATGAAAGTTTTTGTTTTAAAATAGTTTGATGTGTGTATGAACTTTGGTGTATGAAAGTTTTTATTTTTGTTTAAAACTTTGGCTGAGTTTTTCTCCTTCTACGTTATACCACTGGAGATGATTTATTAACCAAGTAAACCTAATTTTTCATGAGTATTTCAATTATATAAGTTTCATGGTTCAAATATCAATATATTTTGAGTTGTAAAACTGTGTATTTTCAGAAATTTTTTACTTAACATTTGTTGATTTATAGAGTAAGGCGGGGTACCTTATGAATTAGGTTGGGTTTATGATATGTATGAGAGTAACTTCGCTTTGGTTTAAGGATTTTCATGGAGTATATGTCAAGAATTTTGAATTTGCAGGTTTTTAGTTTTAAAAACACTTTTGGTCGATTAGCCTTCTGTATGAACATTCTTGGGTTTTTACCATTACACTTGACATCCTGAGGTTCTAAGGAGTCTATTCATGGCTTGAAATCGAAGGTTTAGTTATTATAATGGATTTCACCATTAAATCTCCAGCTTTAATGGTGTTCCTATTGTTTTCTTCAGTTTTATGCATTTCTACACGTAAAAGCTTGCATGTTTATAGTGTTTTACCTCTATTAACTATGCAGAAACTACTAGAATTGAATTTAAAGCATAGAATGAGGGTTCACTTGAGCTGAGGACAAATTCGAACTTTGAGAATGAACTGTGGGATGAGTCTTTTCTATGTCTAACATAAGGTATTTATACTACTTCGAGGGGAGAGTTGATTGGTGTACAGAAGAGGTGGATATGAATGAAGTTCAGGGGAGTTTTGAGTTCGGTTAAAATTGGTGCACATGGTTTCCTAAGGTTTTCCATGTGTTATCATGTGATTTTTACCTCCTTTATTGATGTGGTTGTGTGTGTAGGTTAGGGTAACACTAAGGTTTAGATTTGGGTCCTTTATATTTGATGGAATTGAAATTATGTCCATAAAAGTATATTTTTGGTAACGTTTAGGGGTATTTTGATAATTTCATAAAGTTTCTAGGGTTAAAACTATAATATCATGCCAATTGAGGTCAAAAGATTCGATTTGATAGAGGGTTGAGGTTTAAGGGTTCAATATACCTTATTTTTATTTCATTTTGAAAGTTTCAGGGACTTTTTTTATAATAAATAGAAACTTTAAGGGTGGAAAGTTAATAAAGCAAACTTGTAGGATTTTAACATAGGACATTTCTCATTTAGAATAATTTTGATTTTACTCACCTTATGGGGTTTAAAATTGAGGTCGTTGGTTATATTAAGGTTTGAAAATTCTCGGTTCTTACAATTTACCTACCTAAAAAACATCGTCCTCGAATTTTACCTTAAAATAAGTTGGGGTATTGATCCTTCATTGTTTGTTATGGTTCCCATATAGCTTCTTATTGATTGTAGTGATCCCAAAGTACTTTAACTGAGGGGATTTCTTTATTCCTGAGATACTTCACTTGGTGATCAAGAATTTGAATAGGACGTACCTCAAATTCATGGTTGGGTTCAAGTGAAACATCTTGCCATGTGATAGTATGGGATGGATTTGATATATACTCACGTGACTGTGATACATGAAATACATTATGGATATGGAATAATCCCACAAGTAATTCTAATTAATAGGCTATGAAGCCAACTTTCTTAAAAATCGTGAAAGATCCAATATATTGGGGTGCTAATTTTCCTTTCTTTCCGAAACGTAAAATTCCTTTCCTAGGAGATACTTTCATAAATACTTATTTACTTTCTTGAAATTCCAATGGTTTTTGGTAGGGGTGTGCATGGGTCGGTTCGATTCGATTTTGGACCGTAATTCACACCGAACAGATTGGTTCATATTTGGAAAAAGTCAGACCAAAACCGAACCGATGATGAAAAAATGTCGGTTTTGATTCACATCGATTTCGGTTCAGTTTTGGTCGGTTTTCAATTTTGTTTATTTTTTTTAGGTCGATTTTTTATTTTGGTCAATTGTAGAGGTAGGTTAATGGTTTTTTGATATAAAAATAGAAGTTATTTAAGGATTTTTTAATATAAATATTGATGTAGGTTCGGTTTGGTTCGAATCGGTTTTTCCTTCTCTAAACCTCCAACCGAACTGACATGGTCAATTTTTTAAATCCTTAAACCATAAATCCAATCGGGCTAAAAAAACTGTCGATTGTGGTTCGGTTCGGGTTTCGTGCCAGTCAATTTTTTTGCACAACCTTAGTTTTCGGTGATGATTAGCATAGCTCTTTTGTCGATCTTGGGAGGTCTTCAATTTCTCTCGAATATGTTGTATTACCTCGGTGACTTCTTGAATTATTTCAGGACCAAAATGTTTACTATTTTTGGATTATATCCAACATATCGGGGATCTACAAGGTCTACCATATAAAGTTATAAATGGGGAATCTTTAATAATAGTTTGATAGTTGTTGTTCTAAAATTCCAATGGTTGAACATATCTAACGTACAAGATCCTAACATATCTTTTAAATTTTTAATTGTACGTTTGGATTGTCCATCCATTTGGGGGTGGAATGTGGTACTTAAGTGAAGTTTAGTACCCATTGCAACTTACAATCCTTGCAAAAAATTTCCTATAAAACGAGGATCTCTATTTGATACAATGGATAAAGGGATTCCATGTAATTGAATAATCTCTTGAATGTATAACTTACTAAGCTTTTAGAATGCATCAGTAGTTTGTAATGGCAAAAAATGGGCTGATTTAGTAAGTCGATCTACTATTACCCAAATTGAATTATGTCCTTGGAACGTACAGGGTGGTCTACTGACAAAATCCATGGTAATATGATCCCATTTCCATTCGGGAATAGGTATGCGATGAAGAAGTCCACCAAGGTGTTAGTGTTCTATCTTTACTTGTTGATAAGTAAGACATCTCTTTACCAAGTTCTTGATATCTTTTTTCATGTTTGGCCACCAGTATTTCTTCTTCAAAGCATGGTACATTTCTGAACTTTTAGGGTGTATCGTGAATTTCGAATGATGAGTTCGTGTAACACGTCATCTCATAGAGATGTATTTTTAGGTACGTACAACCTATTTCTAAATATGAGACATGTCTCTCTATCATGGGAAAAGCTTGGATTTTTGCTCAAAAAATTCTATACAAACGGATCTTGGGTCTATTATAATAAGATTATATTTCTTAATTTGGGATGAGCGATAATATTAAGAAATTTGGTTCCAGAGGTAAGTAATCGTAGATCATATTGATCTATAGTAGCAATAATATTATAGGAGTTTATAGTATGAAGTCTTCCTATCAAATCTCCACTTAAAGCGTCAGCTACTACATTACCTTTACCGGATGGTAATTAAGTTCAAATCGGTAATCTTCCAAAAATTTTATCCATCGTTATCTTAAGTTTAAGTCTTTTTGAGTGAAGATATACTTCAAACTTCTGTGATCTGTAAAAAATAAAAAATGTACACCATAAAGGTAACAACACCAAATCTTTAATGCAAAAACTATGGCTGCTAGTTCTAGCTCATGGACTGGATAATTATGCTTATGTGTCTTGAGTTGTCGTGATCTATATTCTACTAATTTTTCATTCTGCATTAATACACATCATAATCCTTGCAACGAAGCATCGACATATACCTCATAACTTACATTACTAGAAGGAATAGTGAGGATAGGAGCAGTAGTCAACTTGTACTTTAACACTTGGAATGAATTGTTACATTCTTTTGTCCATACAAATGTAACTTCCTTCCTAGTTAGTTTTAAAAGAGGTAGAGAAATACGTGAAAACCCTTCGATGAATCGACGATAATATCCAGCTAATCCGAGAAACCTTTTTATTTCAGTAATGTTGGTATGATTTTTCCATTCCAAAATGGTTGATATTTTAGCTGGGTCGGCCTGGATTCCATTTTTAGAAATATCATGTCATAGAAATTTGATCTCTTTCATCGAGAAATCACATTTTCTCTTTTTAGCATATAACCGATGAGTTCTAAGAGTACTTAAGACTATTTTTAGATGTTGAACATGCTCTACTAAGTCTTGAGAATATACAAGAATATCGTCAATGAAACCAATAACGAATTGGTCCAAAAAAGGTCTAAAGATTCGGTGCATTAAGTCCATAAAAGTTGTTGGGGCATTGTTTAAACCAATTATGGTTAACTCAAAATGTCCGTAATGAGTTCAAAAATAAATATTTGGAATATCTTCCTCTCTGACACGTAACTGATGATATCCATACCGTAAATCCATTTTAAAAAGACGTTTGCTCCTCTAAGTTGGTTAAACAAACCTCCTATTTAGGGTAAAGGATACTTATTCTTAATAGTTACAGAATTCAGTTTATAATAATCTATGCACAATCTAAGGCTTCCATCATGCCCAAGGCGATGTACTTAATTGAATGAACCCTTTAAATAAAAGATCATCTAATTGGGTACGAATTTCTCGAAGTTCTACAGGAACCATTAGATATAGGGGTATCGAAATAGGAAGTGTATTGGGAGAAATATTGATACTAAACTCAATTTCTCTAGAAGAGGGTAGTACTGGTAATTCTTTTGGCAAAACACTATCAAATTGTTCCAGCAAATTAGAAATTAGAGAAGGAATCAGAATTTGATAATTTGAAATTTTTGATGAACCTATTCCTTGGAATATAAAAGAACGATTATTTCCATCATAAAAAATGAATTTTCTTGGCTTGAAAATGATATAAGCTGGATGTTCAGATAATACATCCATTCCGAGAATGATATTGAATCCCCAAATATCTAATATTATCAAGTTTATCGATAGAGTTCCTAAACCAAGTTTAATCATATAATTCCTATACCCTTATGTTGACGTATTAATTTCACTTGTTGGTAATGCAATATTCATTGGACTAGTCAAGGACGTAGGAGTCAATCGTATCAAGTTAGATAATCAAAGGGTAATAAAATAATGCGTAGCTCCTATGTCAGACAGAATATAGGTAGGAATTTGCTTAAAAATAATCATACCTTTAATCACACCGTGTGCATTACACATAAGCCGTGTGGCACAATTCCTCCCATGATTCGGGATTGGCTGAGTTCTCTGAGCTGGCTTGAAGTGATTTGGAATAGAATGAAATTTTGGATTTTGTGAGGGTTTGTTCAATTGACGATGAATCGGAGATGATTTTAGCTTAGGACATCGGGGTCGAATGTGTCCTAACTCATGGCATTCATGATAACTTATTTCACAAGGGGTTGTATGGTGTCGGATTTAGGAATAATCTGGCCCACTAGAATTTGTATATGGATGAGGTTTATAATAAGATTGGGTTATGACGATATGGTTGTTCTTGGTAATTGGGGTTAAGATCGGATCAATGTTGAATAATTGCATTCGATAATGGTTGCAACATCAATCAATTGGGAATACTTATGAATTTGTAAGGGAGAGATAGAATTCTTAATTCTTGGGTGTAGTCCCCTTTCAAACTGCTTACATTTCTTTATCTCAGTATCTATGTATTCCAGAGCACGGTGAGATAGTTCAGTAAACCTAGCCTCGTTTTGAGCTATGAAAATAGTAGTTTTTTGTAATTTTAGGAAATCAACTGTTCGTGGGTCTCGCTCAATCTCGGGAAAATACTTTTTGAAAAAAATCTCTTCACATTATTCCCAAGTAAAATTAGAAACATTATGGTTTCATGACATAGATTGCCACCAGAAATCTACTTCGCCTTCAAATATGTATGCAGATAAAGTGATTCGTAGATTATTAGCTATACTTACTCCGTTCAATATTTTCACAATCTGGCGTATCCATTTTTCAGCTTCATTTGCACCCGGCTTTCTAAGAAAAGATGGTGGTCGTTGTCATAGAAATTCCTTAAGAGCATTCATCCAACGAAGTTCCTCAGAAATATCTTCAGGAGTTAGAACGATTAGTATGTTATTGTTGGGATAATGTAGTCAGTTCCTGTAGACGGCGCATGATTCCTTCAATCTGAGTCTGTTCCGGTTGAGTTCCAGCAGAGGGAGTTCAACTACTAACTATCCTAAAATAACATAATTTAAATAGCAAGAATTATCACAATAATTACAGAAATAAACCTATTTTATACCAGATTTAAGTGCATAGTCTTATCATACATCACTTGTCAGCTACAGTATGGCTAACATTTATACTATACAATATACAAATAACTTTTTAACGATAGCTTCCTTTCTCTAAATCGAAACGGTCACATCATCACTAGTTGTGGACTCGGGGCTAACTCAGTAATCTCCTTAACTTGTACCATCCGTCGAGTCATATGTTGTTCTAGGGGAATCTCCTCCATGTATATTACCATTTTCTAGTGCTTCTAGATACATCGGTGGAGATGGTAGATCATCGGAAAATGCTTGATTGATGGCTTCATGTAGTATAACTGGATCATTTGCAAAGTCATTCACCTTTCTCATAACATGCATTTCACCTAGTGCTCTATTCATGAATATTAGTCTCTTAAACTCATTGCTTGACCCTGCCCAGTCTTCCTCTACTCCTCGGATCATTTCTCTCAATCTTTCCAAGGCTTCCTCTTTTACCCTTATTTCCCAGCGATTATCTGCCTTAATATCTAGATTTAACATAAATGTGTCCCATGCATCCATACTACAAAATGGATTACCATATTATAGTAACTTGTTATTTATTGAAATACATCGAACCATCGAGGTCCAGTTACGTAACAATCATAATTCAATGATGACAAAAGATGATGAATCTGATAAGATAGTGAACCTCTTTGTTGTGCAGACTTGTTTTATCCCATTAAAATTGTGATGAATTTTACCAGGAAAAAAAATGAGCCTAACGCTCTTACTGATCAAAATGAACAAGAAAAAATAGTAAATTCATCAGTACAATCTGGTAAACAAGGAGTGTATGCAACAAAAAACATTTAAGAATTGTAAAAATTCATTTATAACTTATAGCAACTGTTTTTTAGTAAAAAATTACTTTTGTAGTTTGTTTCAAATATTAAGAACACCTCCAAACATTTGGGGATAAAAATCCTACATAATAACTTTCACCGTAGTAAAGGTCATGATGGGAACCAAGTGGTGTGTAGGGATTACTATTGAAGGTCACATGGGGGAAAAGTGGTTTGAAATTCTGGACTTCCTATTTTAGGTTGCATATGGGACCGATTTAGTTTGGAGCATAGGGCTCTCTATTTTTTTCGCATAAGGGGCCGAGTAGTTCAAAGCGTAGAGCTTCTTATTTAAGGTCACGTGGGGGATCGAGTGGTATAAAGCACGCGTCTTCCTATTTTAGGTTGTGTAAGGGACTTATTTTGTTTGGAGCATAGGGATCCTTATTTTATATTGCATAGGGGACCGAGTGGTTCAAAGTGTAGGGCTTCCTATTTAAGGTCACGTGGTGGACCGAGTGGTTTGAACCATGGGGTATCCTATTTTAGGTCTTATACGGGACCAATTTGGTTTGGAGCGTAAGGCTCCCTATTTTAGGTCACGTAGAGTACCGAGTGGTTTGAAGGGCAGGTCTTCCTATTTAAGGTCACTTGGGTGACCGAGTGCCTTGAAGCATGGGGATTCCTATTTTAGGTCTCGTATGGAACCAATTTGTCTTGTAGAGAAATGCTCCTGTAACACCCCATAAAATCCATAACCAGATTGATCAAGTCGAATATAAAAATCACCATGATAAAAAACTTTTGGTAGCATAAGAAATACACGAGAACTGAAAGAACAAACAAAATATACTGAAAAACTAAATCCACACAAAACCAAGTATGATACAAATAACCAAACAAATAATATCAATCATCCCTAAATATAAATATACGTGTACAACATAACTGAAAATAAAGGAGTACAATAAAAGGATTAGCTACACTTCTCAACTTTGAAAAATCCTCGGAGTACGAAATGGGATGTCGTTAGAGATATTCCTCCAACAATCCCGCATTAACGGGATCTACCACAATAGGGGCGTGTAAAGATAGTTTTTAAAACAAAATGTCAATAGTAAGCCTATGTAGAATTAAGATTATAATTGAATCTGGCAACATCATAACTACATATCTTCCTCTAGTGATTTAACACATTTTAAGTAATCAGTGACCCAACCCAACAACCTAATATATCAAGCGGATCTAAATCCATAACCCATATGTTGCCCATGTGATTAAACATTTATACCTTCATTCTTTAATCTTTATCGTTAACTATAATAGGTTAATCTCTTTCAATATGAATCATATAATTTAATATGGTTTGAAACCCTAAGGTACTTTTCACAAAATAACCATGATATCACTAACGGGCTCATATCTTAAATCTATACACATTTGACTATCTCATTCTAATAATATAATATATACATCTCTAGTATATGTAGTACAAAATCCGAATCATAAGTATGTATGTAGATATCCATACTATTGGTCAAATATATCTATAATATAACACATAAATTTATATAACTATCTTTAGTACCTCTACACCAAAATCAAATATACAAGGAGAAAGACTATACTTATGTATAATATCCATACATAGATACAATCCTTGGCATATACAAAATAGATGATCATCTCTCGCGCCCACACATAACAAAGGCCTACACTTATTGCCTCCAAAGACCTCTCACACGTACCAGTATAATCTTACGTCATCCTAAACCTAAGACCTTATCACGATTGGGGATAAATTAGCACGTCTACACATCAGGAATAAAGAATACCATGCCCAATATTTATGAAAGAAATATACCCGAAGACCATTTCAGTCGTGCGTACCTAGACGTGTGACAAGGGGTAAAATATGACCAAGGAAGAACTCATCTACTCACCACGGTACTAGCACGATCCACAACGCACGTGTCCCATCATGGAATCGCCTAGTACACCAACTAATGAGAAATAACACGGTATGCATTACACATAAAAAAAACAAGCAATTTCCACCCTCACTAATGGGATAAAGCACATAGACACATAACCCTCATAAATGGGTTAAAATAAATCACATACATACCGACTATGCTAGCGGTTCATACTAGCATCTCTATCATATTAAGGTACATCACATCTATAACCTTATATCCGTCCTATAATACAGTAACCTTAACCTCTCGGTTTCCCAATTCTATGGGTAGTCTCACCCTATCGTACATTAAAATCATATAACCACTGTATTCAATCTCGATTAGCCCTAATCTATTCCCCCAAGGCATCACATATATGTATAATTGCACACCTAATTTAAATGAAACCATGGTACATAATAACTACCTCGCTCGGTGGAAGTTATAAACGAAACCTTATGTCACCCAAAGGATATTCACCCCAGTCATACATCACAACGATTCAATTCAATCCCATTCCTCTAATTTACCAATTTCTAATCAACAAACCCATTGTACACTCGGATCTACCTTAGATTTCCAAATCCTCCATTTAACCCCTTTTAATTAGCAATTTTCCAAAAATATTCAATTACCCATAAAATCAATTTCTAATAATTCAAATCATAAGAATATATTTATATTCTATGAGTACATAAAAACTATCGGGCAAAAAATCCTAGCCTTGGGCCTAAAACCAAAAACTATAACTAATATCACAAAAGCTCGCACCTAGATAATATTTGAGACCACGGTCGACCAGGGACCTGGCACCGGGCAATCTATCAATAAGTGATTTCCTAATTTTCCTCCGTTATGGGTTTCTTCATCTCCAACCTCAATTATCTCTATCCAAACTCCAATACAAAAGCTTCCTTTAAGCACCCAATCAACATCCAAATGATAAAAATGCATCAAAACAAAAATTGAAATATACTTCCATCATCAAATAGCAAATCTACACCAAGATTCAAATAAAAACTCAATTTACTAATCAACAACCCTAGAATATCCAATTTTTACAAATCCTTATTCGTTGATACATTTAAACATAGGGTTTTTACCAGATTAATCATGTAAAACAAATTCAAATTATCATTCATTAGTTTATATTTAAGTTCAAGAATGAATATATCATTTTAGAGGGGAAATCAAGCTAATTAACATCTAGATTAGGTTCATTATAAAAATACTAATTAATTATCTAAATTCAAATTTACACAATAATATGATTTAGATTTGTAATGAATAGGTACAATACTTGAGCACATACAATCGTAATCGTATTCCATATAGAACTTGTCTTATGGATTGATTGAGAAATAAATCTCTAATTCCCCAAAATCTTCATTTTCTCTTGGTGCTTTATCTCTCTAGCCCCTCTAATGCTTTCCCGTTGTGTTTATGATAGAATGAGAACACTAATGACCTCTTTCAACCCTTTAATCCCGAATTTGATTTTTGGCCCCAAATGGGCCTCACCTAAAAGAGCCTAAAAATAACTCTAAATGACTTAAAAGCATGTGTGAGACTTATACTAACCTAGTATGCCTTTAAACTATAAACGACCATTATACATGTCCCAAAAGCCAATTATCAATTATACCCAAAATAAATAACTAAGAACTCAGTTATTTAATAATTTTCTGGTAGGAGTCTAATTTTTAAATAAATACATTAATTAATCACCGTGTCTTTAGTCCAAATTCCAATCCAACTTAAATAACGCGTAACAATATAAATGGTGACATTTCCAATCACAACAAGCACACAAACTAATTTCCACAGTTTAAATTAATTAATTAATCTTCATAAAAATGCATAATATTACACTCTTACTCCTTAAACAAGGAATTTCCTCTTCAAAATTAAAATTTATTATAATCCTAGTTAGAAATCAAAGAATATTATACCCATATCTTCCTCACACTACTGCAAATGAATATAGTCAGTCTATAACCTGACATATGTTATCTTCTCCCTTCTTGTAAATCGCATTCGTCTATATTCTCAAACAAACTAATATAATCGTTAAAACACCTACTTGACAATCAAGGATTCCTTCTGTCATACCCCTGAAGAAACGCATGGCCCACACTGACGGAGGTAAGGTGATGTCAAATAGCATCGGTGTCGCCCCACTTAAACCTTTTAAAAGGAACTTCTCATCTGGTTGCCTACCATTCTATAAGAACTTGGACTCCATAATTCTCATGCCGGAGGTCACTAATAACACATGACCTCCCTCTTGAACCTATGAATCAAGTCTCCGATCGTCCTCCATTTTCCTTTCATGTTTCGATAAAACTTCGCATTCTCACTTATGGACACACTATCGTATAAGGTGTACTAATAACAACCCAACACGAATGGATTACATAACTAGTAACTCTAATCAACTTGGTCATTCTACCTCTCATACCACCAGATATTCCCTTGTCCCCCTTAGAACCCCTAAACTGTATTAGAACAAAATGGGTATACTCTCTTACCTCAATACTCCTACTCATTTATGGAACGATAAGGGAATAAAAAACATGCACCTTGGTCAAAAATACCTCTCTAAACCTCGATAAAAAATTTCCCTAAAAATATAACCTCTTAAATCCTCAATCGGAGAAAGAACTTATTCCCAATACTAATTACATGCATACTCTAAGTATATTTTAATGTTAGGGCATAAACTACCCTTAATCATTGGTTTAGGTGTAGCGAACACCACTACTACACCATTCCCTCTTTAAAATTCGTGCGATCAAAAACCCATTAATGACTCACACGTGCCATATTGAGTTAAAAAGTTTCCTTTGAGATATACTCCACCTGATTTAACAACTGATGTTAACTTTCCAAATTTTAATTTTTGAAAGAGGATACTTTCCTTAACTGACGAAGTAAATCCCATGAAATTCCCCCTAGTGAATTTTTCATCAGTGTTATTTCTAAGGCAAAAATAAATCTCTTATGTGAGTTGTAACTTAACACCTATCTATGTAAAACTGGAAGAACCTCGGACTATCATTGACACCTCCACATGATCGTAGTCCCCTCATAATGTACTCACATTCATACATATACAAGCATGCTAGCCCTTTCTCCCAAACCTAAGCATAACCACTCAAAGTAGTCTTGGACCAAAAATGGCATGAAAACCCTACCCTAGTAGTCATTATAAAAGTAAAAACATAGCTCTACACACAAGCTCAGTAGTAATATGATGATATAATATAAAAGTAATTAAAGCGCAGAATCCAAGCCAACTAAACATACAGTCACATCTCTATAGTCACGACATAAAACAACCCCTCCTTACTGGGGTATCCACACACATAAAGCTCGAAGACAAAAATATATATACCTCATAATCATAGTACACACACTAAAAATAAAAAATGACAAATCCTCGATGTCTAAGATAGACTCATGCACGCAAGCCATAATGTACCCATAACCATTCCTCGGAGGTACCCCCAAAAAATTTGTTGCCACTAAGGCATCTAATAACTAGGTGGCCTCACTTGACACGAGTGTAACACCTTCCTTTAAAAACACTTTCGAAATTGGGCCCTACTTGCAACCCTGCTAACCTTGACTCATTGGTTATATATTTTAAAATTTTCTTTATTTACCATGTTCTCATATATCGTGGCTCTACTGGTAAGAATTATCCTAGACCTACCCTCTAAATACATTCATATCATGTATTCTTGGAAACCCCGTGGGGTCATCTTGCACTATACGATTCCTTCTACTAATGACATCTCCTTACTCAGGTCCAAGATACACCGTCTATAATTACCGGGCCTACTTTGGCCTCGTCCTTCCAAATCTTAGGGACTTTATCCCTATAATAGTTATAATGCTCTTACTATTGTACGAGGGAAATTTCAACCACCTAAGAGCTTGTGGTGAAGAGAAGGTTATCTAACAACACTTATTAACCCTTTCACATAAGGTTTTAACCAATGCCAAAAAATCTAACTCACATTGTAACTGATAATGAGAACATACTCATTACCTCCGTATCAATCTTTTGCCGTTCAAAAATAGAAAGATAGCTAAACACCTCCTCATATTAACCACCACATGGTTACACAGTCATTGTTTTCGAAACTTACTTCTAATGCAATTATGGATGGTAAGTGAGAACATTCCTACTCGAATTATACACTAAGAACTTGATAAAAGTCTAGTGTCCAAAAGCCCTTAACTCCCAACCAAAGTCGACCTCATGCGTGGGATATCTCATAAGAGAAATCTAAATAAAGAACCTTCTCGAGACACTTGATATAATCGAGTCATTCGTCAGGAAACAACAGCGTAAAACCTCCCAAACGGTCATCTTTTTAGAGAATACAAACCTCAAATAGTATAGCTTTAAAGTACCTAAAGAACGAAACGTGAAACGAGATGGACGTACTCAAGATCTGTAGGAGACTAGAACTTGCAATGATCTGATAGCAAATGTGCCCCCCATAAAATCCATAATTAGTTTGATCAAGTCTAATATAAAAATTACGGGAATTAAAACTTTTGGTAACATTCTTAGCATAAGAAATACACAATAAGCGAAAGAACAAAGACAATATAATCAAATAATGAATTCACATAAAACTAACTACGATACCAATCACCAACCAAATAACATGAGAACGAAACTGAAAATAAATTAGTATAATAAAAGGATGAGCAACACTTGCTCAATTTCAAAAATCCTAGGAGTAAGA
Organism: Sambucus nigra; assembly: GCA_949130495.1. Lineage (NCBI taxonomy): Eukaryota > Viridiplantae > Streptophyta > Magnoliopsida > Dipsacales > Adoxaceae > Sambucus > Sambucus nigra. The sequence continues at coordinate 61,995,705 of OX422211.1, read as the reverse complement.
AATATGGCGTTGCTACAGACGTTCCTCAAACGATCCTTCACCAATAAGAACTACCGCAACAAGGACCTATAAAAATTATCTTCAAAAGAAAACGTAAATAGGAAGCATGTATAGAATAGGATTATAATTGAATCTAGGCCACATCATAACTTTACATTTTCCTCTTGTGTTTATCATATTTTAAGTTATTAGTTACCCAACACAACAACCTAAAATATCATGTAATTCTTAATTTTGAACCCATATGTCACTCATGTGATTAAAGATTTACATATTCATTCTGTAATCTTTACCATTAATAATAACACATTAATCTCTTTCAATATTAGTCACCTAATGTAATAAGGTTTTAACCCATATGGTTTCTAACAAAATAACCACATATCTCAAATATATATATATATATTTATTTATTTATCACACCAATAATACAATATGCATATCTCTAGTATACACAGTACACAAATTCGAATCATTAGTATGTAGGAAGACCACTATAGTTCATATGCATCTCTAATATATCATATAAACTAGTACAACTATCTCTAGTACTACCAAACTAAACTCACATATAAGGATAAAGACTCTACTCACATCTAACATCCATATAAAGGTACAACCCCAGACATATATAAATAGATGAGCATCTTTCACATCTACACATAACAAAGGCCTACTCTTATTGCTTTTGGGGATCTCTTACACGTATTAGTATAGTTTTAGGTCATTTCAAACCTAAGTCCCCATCATTGTAGGGGATAAATTACCACGTCTACCTAGCACTCATAAAGCCTACTATACCCAAGACTTATTAAAGAAATATCCTCGAATACCATCTCATTTGTGGGTACCTAGACGTGTAAACTAGGGTAATATATGACCAAGGAAGAGCCCGCCTACTCATCGCGGTATTCGCGCAACCCATGTAGCACGTGCCCCTTAGTACTACTGCCAACGAGAAATCACACATAGTACACATTGCACAAAACATAAAGCAAATTTCCACCCTCACTAATGGGCTAAATAATACACATAAGTAACCCACACAAATGAGTTAAAGTAAATCGCACACATACCGACCCTACGCTATCGGGTTATATTAACTACGCTAGCGTATAAAGGTATATCACATCTACAACCCTATATATGTCCTATAATATAGTAACCTTTACCTCTCGGTTTCCAAATTCTAGGGGTAGTCTCACCCTATCGTATATTAAAATCATATAACCACTGTATTCAATCTCGATTAGCCCTAGTCTATTATCCCTAGGCATCGCGTCTAGGTATAATTACACACCTAATTTAAATGAAACCACAGTACATAATAACTACCTCCCTCGGTGGAAGTTATAATCCATTCCTAAATATCACCCAAAAGATATCCACCCCCCTTGTACATCACAATGATTCAATTCAACCTCGGCCAGTAAGCCCAATTGTCTAACTTATCAATTTCAAATAAAAAATCCCATTCTACACTCCAGTTTAAATTCTAATGCCAAATCCTATATTTAACACCTTTGAATCAAAGATTTTCCAAAATATTCAATTACCCAAAAATCAATTTCCAACCATTCAAATCATAAGAATATACCTTTATTCTACAAGCATAAAAAAACTATAGGCCAACAAACCCTATCCCTAGGCCTAAAACCCGAAATTCTGATTGATATCACAAAATCCCCCACTTAGGAAATATCTGAGACCACCGGGCGATTGGGGCCCTGGGACCGATCAATCGGTCAACACAGTGATTCCCTAATTTCTCCCATTACGGGTTTCTTCATCTCCAACCCTAAATTTTCTCTTTAAACTCCATTAATGAATACAAAAGCTTTTTGTAATCACCTAATCAACATCCAAATGATAAAAACGCATCAAAACAACAATTGGAACGAAATGCCATCAAATCACAATTCTACACCAATATTCAAATGAAAACTCAATTTTCTAATAAAAAAACCCTAGATTATCCAATTTTTATAAATTCTCATTGATTTATTCATTTAAGCATAGGGTTTTATAATATTAACAATATAAAATAGATTCAAATCATCATTCATTAGTTTAATGAAAGTTCATGAAGGAATATATCATTTTAGAAGGGAAATTAACCTAATTAACAACTACATGAGGTTAATTATGAAAATTACTAACTAATTTTCTAAAATTAGATTTACATAATAATATGATTTAGGTTTGCGATGAATAGTTACAATATTTGCACAAATATAGTCATAACCATATTCTACATAGAACTTGCCTTATGGATTAATTAAGAAATCAATTCCTAATTTCGCCAAATCTTTATTTCCCTTGGCATTTTCTCTCTAGCCCCTCTAGTGCTTCCTTTGTGATAAAATGATATCTCTAATGAACCCTTTCAACCTTTAATCCCGAAATTGGGCATGGTCCTCAAATGGGCCTCTCCTAAAAGAGCCCCAAAATAACTCTAAATGACTTATAATCATGCCCGAGCCTTATACTAACCCAATTGGCCTTAAAACCATCATTTTAAATTATAAATGAACCATTTATATGTCCCAAAACCCAATTTCCAAATATACTTAAAAAAAATAACTAGTAACTCAGTTATTTAATAATTTTCTAGTATGAGTCCTAATATTAAATAATTAAATTAATTAATCACCATGTCTCAAGTCCAAACTACATTCCAACTTAAATAATGCATAACAGTATATATGGTGACATCTTGAGTAACAATATGAAGACAAAATTTATTTTCACAATTTCATTAATTTAATAATATTCATAAAAATACAAGTATTATAGTTCCCTATTTAAGGTCATCTGGGGGACCGAGTGGTTCAAGGAAACAGGCATCCTATTTAGGTCACATGGGGTACCGAGTGGTTTGAATCACAGGGCTTCATATTTTAGGACATGTAGGGGAAATAATTAATTTAGATAATAGGGCTCCCTATTGTAGGTCGCGTATGGGATCGATTGGTTCGAAGCGTAGGGATTCCTATTTACGGTCATGTGGGGGACCAAGTGGTTTAACGCGCGGAGATTCCTATTTTAGGTTTCGTAGGGGAAAAATTTGTGTGGAGTGCTGGCCTTCATATTTAATCTCTCGTGGGGGACCAAGTGGTTCAAAGAGTAGGGCTTATTATTTAAGGTAAAATGGGGGATTGACTGGCTTAAAGCACATGTCTTCCTATTTTAGATCACGTAGGGGATCGATTTGTTTTGGAGCGTTGGGCTCCCTATTTTAGTTCGCATAGGGGTTTGAGTTATTTGAAGCATAGGGTTTATTATTTGAGGTCATGTGAGGGACCGAGTGGTTAGAACCATAGGGCTTCCTATTTTAATATTCAAAGAGGACCGGTTTTTCTTGGAGCAGAGGGCTCCTTATTTAAGGCCACATGGGGGATTATATTGTTTAAAGTATAGGGCTTCATATTTAAGGTTTCATGGAGAACCGAGTGGTTTGAAGCGCAGGGCTTCTTATTCTAGTTCATGTAGGGGATGGAATGGGTTTGAAGCATATGGATCCCTATTTTAAGTCTCGTAGGGGATTGAGTTGGTTTGGAGATCAAGGTTCCCCATTTAAGGTCATGTAGAGAATCAAAATGGTTTAGAATCTAGGGCTCCCTATTTTATGTGATGTAGGGAACCGAATTAGCTGAGAGTGTAGGGCTCCTGATTTTAGGTGGGTTTTGGAGCACCAGGCTCCCAATTTATGTCACATAGGGACCGAGTTATTTGAAGTGTTAGGCTTCCCATTTAAGGTCACGTGGAGGAATGAGTGGGTTTCAAATGCAAGGATTCTATTTTAAGTCGTGTAGGGGACCTTATTGATTTTATGCACAAGACTTCTTAAAATAGGTCATGTAAGGGATCGAATTATTTTCAAGCAATTTGAAACGTAGAAATCTAATTTTAGGTGACCTAATGGACCATGTAGTTTTTAAGCACAAGATTTCCTATTTTAGGTCACGTAAGGGATCGAGTGGTTTGAGTTGTTAGGCTTTCAATTTTATGTAACGTAAGGGACTGGTATGTTTTGAAGCTAATGCTTCTTATTTTAGGTCACGTAGGAGGCTTAGTTGGTTTGGAGCCTAAGGATACCTATTTAGTGTTGTGTAGGGTACCAAGTTGATTTGGAGCATAAGGCTCCCTATTTAAGGTCCCATAGGGTACCGAATTATTTAAATCTCGTGGCTTACTATTTTAGATTAGGTAGGGGATCGAATTAGTTTTGGATATTTATTTAGTTTTTCTCAAGTTAGGCTTTAGTTTTATTTTCTCGGGTGGAGCACGGGGCCATAGAGAGTTTTCTTATAGGAGTTTGAGGCTTTGCAATGGTTGTCTCAGGAAATATCTCATTCTTAAGTGATGTTCTCAGGTTGGTGAGGATTTTATTTGCTCAAGTAGTGTTCTAGGCTTTGTAGTGGTTTTCTCAGGCAGTGTTTGAGGATTTGTAGTGGTTTGATCAAGCAGTGTCTGAGGCCTTACAGTGCTTTACTCAGGTCATGTCTGACTCTTAAGTGGGGTGCTCAGTTTAGTGAGGCTTTTATATTTTCGAGTGGTGTCTGAGGCTTTTAAATAGGTTTGGTTAAAGGGGTCTAAGATTTTGTAGTGGTTTTCTCGGGTGGAGCCCGAGGCTTTGGGTAGCTTAGATCAGAGGGGTATAAGTCTTTTGATCTGCTTGGGTGGAGTCTGAGGCCTTGAATAGGTTTACTAAGCGGAGTATGAGGCATTGTACTGGTTTTCTCAAGCAGTGTCTGAGGATTAAGTGGTGTGATCAGGGTAATGAGGCTTTGTTTGCTCGGATGGAATCCTAGGCTTTAGAGAGTTTTACTTAGAAGAGTTTTGAATTTTGCAATGGTTTTATCAAGAAGTGTCTGAGGCTTAAATGAGGTGCTCAGGGTGGTGAAGCTTTTATTTGATTGGATAGTGTCCAAGTTTTTTTAGTAATTTTCCCAGGAGGTTTCTGAGGCTTTGTAGTGGTTTGCTCAGGCGATGTCTGCGGATTAAGTAAGGTACTTAGGGTGGTGAGGCCTTTGTTTTCTTCAATAGTGATTGAGGCTATATAGTGGTTTGATCAGGCACTGTCCAAGGCTTTATATTGGTTTTCTTTGATGTTGTATGAAGCTTTAGATAGGTTTCTCAGAGGATTTTGAGGCCTTATTGTGGTACGCTCAGGCGGTGGTGGGGTGTTTAAGGAACCGAGGCTTTTTCTTTGGTTGGAGGCAATGGATTTCTGTGGTATAGATGTAGGTAAACAATGATCGATACCTATCCGATATATTTACGGGGGTATGTGGTGTATTTAACAAAACGATAATGTAAAAGGTGGTTGCTCTTCAGGAGGGAAATGAGATTTAAGGCAAAGGGTGCTTTTGGTTTTGTCATAAGATGATTAATCTTATAGAGTTGTGCATTTTTTTCATTCTTGTATGGGAGTCTGCTACCATTTTTTTCTTTTTTGACACAAGGAATACCCGTGTGATGTAGAATCAACATGGAGTTTTAAATCATGGGTGAAGAGGATGAATGGTTATCATAAAATAAATGGTAACTCGAAAGATCTTTATCGACACTTTAATTAAAGTTAGAGTTTTGAAAGATTTTCTTATGCTCGGGTGTGAAATTATTCCCTAGGATTTGAGGCTTCCTAGGATAGTGGATTTTATCACATGGTTCAAAGGGATTTGAAGTAATGGAGGTATAATTAATGGTATGACCAAGTCTTTTAATGGAGTGCGTTTATATCCCTTAAGGGGAATTACGTCAAGTATAGTTGTTAAGGTGTGGTGTCTTGTAGTGCACCTTGATTAAATTTTGTCAGTGTGTGATGTTTTCTGGGGTTTGTCATGAGGGAAAGGCTTTCATAGTGGAAATTGGAGTGAGGGGAACATGATTTCCCGTTGGGCCTTGTAAGTTGTGGTCTTAGTATACCAAATTTTATGTCATGTTTTAAATAATAGAAACCATGAGGATTTCTAACTCTTTATAGTGACTTTTATTACTTGTCATTATTCATTAAACCATGTAAAGTCTCTCAATTAAGACACGACGAGTATGTTTCCTAGAAAACCTATTTTGGGTTTATGTCCAGTGCTTGGTGTTTGACCGAGCCCGAAGTGATATCTCAAGTTGCCTATGTTTCTCTGATTCAAAGATGACGGTGTGTCTGTATTTGAATGTATACAATAAAAATATAGAAAAGATTCAGGTCCATATAGTTCTGTTGAATAAAAATTTAAGGGCTCAAAGCTTTTAGTTGACTTCAAGAAAAAGGTTGGTGGATCAAGTGGGCTTTTTGATGTAGGTATAGGAATGTGTATGGTTAAAATATTCTCTTCCTAGCTTGTCTATGTTTTATTCATTTTTCCCGACTAGCGTTCTTTTTGGAATTTGAAGTTTCTGCCAATTTTGTCTCTTTTTTTCTTTTTTGCTCGCTTTTCTTTTGTGTCTCGTTTTCCTTTTTTCTCTTTTTTCATGCTGACTTCTAATCATGTTTATGACATAACTAGGGAAAATGATTTTTTAAAATGGTTGAGGTTAAATGTTTGAGAGAATGTGACCTCGTCGAGTAAGCTAAGGCGGCTGCCCCGTCGGTGTTTATTTTAGTTGAGAAGATCGATACCCTCTTATTAGGTGACTCTGAAATTCTGAGAGGGATTTAGGTTAACATTTAGGACCAAGTTGTGCTCTTTGATGTCTAATTAATTTTCTATCGAATATTAAGGTGAAGTGCATTAGTTGAGGGAGGGTCCCATACAAATATATTTGGGGTACTTAATGTTTCCCAAGTTACTCGTCGTTGTATCTCTTTCTATAGGAGTTATACAATCATTTGTGTCATTTGATTCATTCAGAATGTTCAATTCAAAACATATAGTACATAATGTTAAGCAATTAGAATCACTACTTCTCATGGCATGAAAGGGAGGAAAGCCAACTATTGAAAGCATGGAGAAATCTGACGTTTAGGGAATATGGGACGAGTTGGTTTTCAACCTGGAAGACTTAAGAAGTTACTAGTTATTTAATTGGATCAGTCTCGACATTGAGGAGTTATGGTATATATAGGTGGCCTTGGCTAAGGTTTCCATCGAGGAGGAGGTAAGGATTATTGGTTTCTTCTTTTTATTTTTCAAATCTAATGTCATCTTGAATGAGCATAAGTTTATTCTAAAAAAATTTACCGCAATGTGAGATTACTTCCTTTTTTGGTCTAGGTAAAGGTGCCTTTTCTCGCTGAGTTGAGGCTTTACTATTCGGACATACGTGGTGTAATTGAGAATTCACAATAAGGTGAGAAGTGTAAAAGTAAGGTGGGTTTAAACCCATGGAGTCTCTTGATCGGAGGGGGTTATATTGATGATTCAAACCTGAAAGAAATTTGACCTTACAAGTGGACTTGTGAGAAAACCATTTGGTTAGGAAAAATGAAAGGGGTGGAGTGAGATTATGAGGATCTCAGCTTGACACCACACTTAGATTTTATAAACTACGATGGGTGGATTTTTTTCGAACTCAAAAATGTCGTAACTGGTCATTTATCCCCTTTTTCTTCTTTTTCATTTTTTCTCTCTTTTTATTTTTTTAGCAAAAATAGTTGATTATTCTCTAAGAATACACATGGATTTAGGGTAAGACCTAACGTGGGGGGATGTTTTTGTGGTGACAATTAATCTCAACATAAAGTAATAAGCAAAGGCAATCATCAGAATAAATAAAGAACTCAAAATAATAGCAATCACACACAACACAAGATAAACATGGTTCGATAAAAAGGCCTACGTCCACAGTGGTGCTCTCTGTATTTTATTTATCTTTACTCTAGGGGGAGTGTTTACAATTACATGCCCTTTTCCCCGGACTTAGGGTTTAATATATACATGTCATTTTTAGAGAGTGGGGGTGTTGTACTCCTCCACGTTAGCCCATTACTCCTAGAATATCTACTGAGAGAATTTAGGGGTTGAATGAGTCATAACTGATTTAGTTATGCACGAGGCCTTTAGACTTTGGGCCGAACTTAATAGGGATACTCATCTGGGTCGGAATGGTTAATCGAGGTACCCACAATTGCCCCTAAAATTTTTGGGCCACAATTTGGGCTCAATAATTTTGCATAATAGCCTTAATGGCATTTTTGTGAATCGCATAGCACTTTGGGATTAAAGCATCTCTCTTGAGTAGATTTAGGTGGAAAATTTGCTTCGTTTCCTGTGCGTCATAATTGAAAGGCTTTAAACCAGTTTAAAGGGGCCATTCACTGTCGTCGCTTCAAAATTCTTTGCATCCTCAAGATTTCTCCAACTCCTTACTCACTTCCAGGTCCCGTCTTTCGCCTCTGAGTTACTTCCTTACCTTCTCATCTTTTCTTCTTGTGGCTTTGCATCGTCCCAAGATGATTCACAATTCGTAAGTTCTTCACACTCCTTATCTTTTCTTTTTCTGTTGGAATTTATTCATTATCGATACTAGGGTTTCTCTTTTTTATGATGAAAATAGGCAATATGTCGATAACTGAGATTAGGAAGTTCTATAATAGTCCAAACTGGGTAGACAATAAGTGTGCCCATGTTCCTTGTAATGTCAGGGATATTGAGGATGGTCACTGGATACATGTTCTTATGTTATCCCAGGGGGGCTTACTTTTCCCCTAAATCGCTTGTTTTTTGCATTTTTTTAGTTATTCTATATAGTTCCTGCACAATGCTTGCTAAACGTTTGGAAAATTATCAATGGTGTACACAGAATTAATCAACTCTATGGCACCAATCTAGGGCTTGCTGAAATTTGCTATTGTTATTCTTTTTATCGAACAAGCTCTGGTTTTCTTTATCTCAAAGCTAGGAGTCCTGATAGGGTATTGATAGTAAATCTACCTGATTCCCACAAGGACTACTGGCATGAAGGGTTTATTGCCAGAAACTGGAAGTTCCCTCCCTAAGTTGGAGGGGAGAGGTACAGGGGACCTATGATTCCCTTTTATGGGTAGGAGTACATAGGTAGGCATAGCTCTTGTGTTGATCATTAACTTTTATGTTAGTGTACGGTCTTTTTTACATCTTTATCTCTTCCTTTTTTTAGTAAAGATAAAGAACTCAGAACCTGCTCTTCGCGAGATTCCACCTGATGAGTTGGTCAAGGTTTGGAAGATCAGAAACTGTTTGGCTGACGGTGAGCATCCGCGATCAGCGTCATTCCTTTTGGAGTACAAGAACATTGGGTCAAGTTTCATTGCTCGACCTGTGGATAGCATTCCTAAGATAGATATCATAGAAGAGGTTGTTGATGACCCAATTCAATTAGACGAGGAGGAAAGAAGATTGGGTAAAGAGAGCGAGGGAGCTAACAGGGGTGGTGTTGAAGGTAATTACAGTGAGGAGAGAGCAAGTAGCGAAGAATCTTCCAGCTTGAAGGATGGTTCAAAGGCTCTGGAGGATTCAGTGGATTCAAGCATCTCCAGCGAGGAAGATATGGATCCTCCTAGGAAAATTTTGATCCAAGATAATGATAAAGACAATGTGCTTCTTGCCCACCAATTGAAGAAGAAAAAATTTGGGAGCGAGGATACTGCCACTGTCTCTCAGACTGTTGCTCATGATCAGGAGAGGAAGAAGAAGGAGGAGGAACAAGTGAGAGAGAGAGAAAAAGAAGGAAGGGGAGAAGAAAAAGGTGGAAGAGAGAAAGATGATAGAGAGGGAGAAAAAGAAAAGAGGAGAGAGGAAGTGAGGACAAAGGCGGGGTAGTCTATGGTTCCCGTGTATGCTCTAACTGAGGGGGCTTATGTTGCTCTTACCCCTCAGTTAGCTCCGGTAGTGCTTGAGAGAGCAATGCTACCAGCTGATTGACAGAGGTTGATAAATATAGGGACTAACCAGTTAGACCCGAAGGCAAGTCAGGGACTAGCCTTGGTAAGCATTTTTTACCCTTCTTTTATTGCAATGGTGTTTTCAATACTCTCCTTGCTAATGCTATCCTTTTCTCTATAGTTTGTGTCTGAATTCACCGTCCTTTACCGCAGCCGTGATAAGCTGGCGAGGAAGAACGTTGAGTTGGACAAGAAAAATGTTGAGCTGGAGGTTAGCTATAAGACTGCCAGTTCTGCTTAAAAGTCTTCTGACCTTGCCTTGGCCTAAGACAATAAAATAAAAGAGTCAGCAACTAAGGAGCTCGAAGAGCTGAGGCAGTCCTATGACTTGGTCTTCTCGAGCAAGATGGATATGGTTGAGGAGAAGAAGGTGCTCGCTAGGAAGGTGAAGAAGGTGGAATCTGAGGCTGCCACCCTTAAGGAGAGCACGTACAACGCTGGATGGGTCGTATCATACGAGGATGATGAGGTTCAGATTGGCTATATTAGTTGTCTCAACTTTAAAAAAGGTTGGGATAAGTCCTTTTTGCTATCCAGGTGGATATTGACTCCCCCCTCTTTGACGAGCACGGTCCTGGCCCCAAGCCTGTTGTGGATGAGATGCCTTCTCCTGCTATCAATGAAGGTGCTCCAGTTATCCAGACCACTTCTTCTGGTGCCCCTTAACCAGGGGATGGTGACAGATCATCTGAGAGAGGTGTACCTGGGGCTACCATAGATAAGGGAAAGAAACCAGTGGCCTCACAGTAGACTGAGGTTGCCAGCTAGTCTTCTTTAGGGAGATCTTTGTATTTTTTTTGTTCTTTCTTTTTTATGATGTATTTCGAACCTTCTTTTAATGAAATGAAATCCAGTTCCCTTCCGTGTACTAATCCATTTATTCTTCAATGGTTATATCGTTTGTAGTTGATTGATGTTGAAGAGTATATACCTACTACTTCTCAACTAGGAAAGATTTTTGGTCCTGATGCGATCAATCGAGTTCACAAAGCCTTTGTAAGGATCTGCAAGTCTCTTAGGTTGAGGAATCAAGACTGTAAGGACCAGTCAGAGCTCGTTTCCAAGTTAAAGGATAGGCTCCAAAAGATGGAGGAGATCGGCGCTTCTATTCAAGAAGAAGTGGATGCTCTAAAGGCTAAGCTTTTGGATGCTTCCAAGGTCAATCAGGTTGGATAGGTACTTCAACAATAGAACGATGCTCTGAGGAGATAAGTCTCGCGACTTAGGGAGAATGCGTCGAGCATTGATCCTCAAGTTTTATGTGGTTCCTCTTCATCGACTGGATCGCGAGCGGGTACTGATGATAGTGGTTCAGTTAGGGAGATTGTCGAGCATCAAGGTGATATTCACCGGGAGTATGTGATAACTTTCGATCTTCAAAGAGATATTACCTTACTGAGGCACCTATTCAAAAAAGGTACTCTACGAGTGTGGGACGATGGTTTTGATCAGGGTTGGATCGATGCTCTGACGAAGTTAGGAGACGTTGAAGAGTTATCCTTTATTAGAGGATGGTTGAGTACTCTTAGGGAGTTACAGATCCCTAAGAACTCTGTCCTCTGGTATCGTCATGACATCTCCCCCTTAACTTTTATGTCGAACCCATTTAGGAGGGATGATCAATGGGTCCCCATAGATGCCATCCCAAGACAGCTATTGGAACCAGATTCAAATGAAGTCGAGGAGGAATTAGATCCTCACCCAGATGATGGTTGAAGAGCACAAGTGGCTGACTATCTTGCTCGTAGGCCTAAACCTCATTAGGATTTATTTTACTCAGCACATGTAACTCTTTGTATATGTAATGATGTAATAAAATAGTTATGTTTTGGGCGATTCACCGATAAAACATGTGTTTTGTATTTTTTACTTCATTAATTTCTTGCTCGACTATCTTGGGCACTTCTTGACCGACTAGATTTGATATAGGCAGAGTTGGTTTGTTTAGTGAGTATCCCCCCATTACACTATGCTTATAAGATACCATTCTGCCTCACTTTACATTTTAGGTTGTGTCGTCATACTTCCTTAGGCCTAAGTGTGGCAATGGCGAGGACACGCCTAGTGTTAGATGTTCTATCTGAGTAGGTTTTTTGAGACAAACATTGTTTGGCGACCAACCTGGGTTGGCCGAGCTGACTAAGGGTCCCTTGTAGGTCTTCATAAATTGCCAGGGGTAATACTAGGAGGTTATTCGTGTTTGATGACGAAAACCTGAGGAGGGTAATACCCTGCTTTTATATGTTAACAGGAGAGCCTGTAACTTGGAAAAGGTGCATGAATTATAAAGTATTTGAGAAAAAATTAACACTTCATAGAATGCCACTGCCAAATAATTTCTATTAATCAAAAATGAATTGCAAATTTCAACATAAGAAAAAAATAAACACAGAAAACTAGAAGTAGAATTTCTTCAAATTGGTTGCGTTCCAAGCTCGAGGCATCTCCCTGCCATCCAGTGTTTCTAAGTGATAGGCTCCTTGTAGGTCGTCCCTTATCACCTCGAATGGTCCCTCCCAGTTTGTCCCTAGCTTGCCCTCTGATGGTTTTACTAAGCTACCAAGAACTTTCCTTAGGACGTAGTCCCCAACTTGGAATGCTCTTGGATTTACCTTCTTATTGTCGTGCTTTGCTAGCTCTTGCTAATAACCTGCTAGTTTTACTAGAGCAAGCTCTCTTCGTTCCTCAGCTAGGTCAAGTTCAGAGAGCAATGCTGCATCGTTTTGTCCTTGGTCAACCAGAGTGGACCTCATGGGGGGGAGGCCAACTTTTAAGGGGATGATTTCCTCTATACCATATGTCAGTGCTAATGGTGTTTCCCCCGTTGCTCACCGTGGGGTAGTGCGGTAAGCCCATAGGATGTGGGGTAGTTCGTTTACCCATGCTCCTTTGGCTCGCTCTAATCACTGTTTCACTCCATTAATCACTATTTTGTTAGAATCTTTAGCCTGTCAATTGCTCTGAGGGAATGCCACAAATCTGAAGTAGTGTCTGATCCCATGGTCATTACAGAAACCCAGGAAAAGGCCACTTTCGAACTGGGTTCCATTGTTAGTGATGATCCTGGGGATCCCAAAGCGAGTGACAATGTTCTTCCATATGAAACTTATTTTATCCTCATCTCTAATGTTTTCCAGCGGCTCTGCCTCTATCCATTTGGTGAAGTAGTCTATTACGACCAATAAATACTTGTGATTACCGATAGTGGTAGGAAGAGGGCTATGATGTCCATTTCTCATTGGGCAAAAGGCCATGGGATGGTAAGTGAATTTAGGTCGATGGATGGATGGTGAACCATAGGAGCATGAAGTTGGCATTTTTCTCACTTGCGAGCATATACCCAACATCCTTCTACATCTACAGCCACCAGTAGCTTTCATTCATTACTCGAAAAGCTAGCGACCTGCCCCTAATGTGACTCCCACAAATTCCCTCATGGAGCTCGTGCAGAACTTGCTTGACGTCCTTTGGGTGAACGCATTGGAGGTAAGGACCAGTGAAAGATCTCTTGTACAGTTTGCCCTGAGGAGATAAGTGAAAGTGAGCAGCTTTGACTCTTATCTAATGAGCGGTCTTCTTATCGTTCGGTAGCACACTATCTTTCAAATAATCCCTTAAGGGGTTAATCCAACTAGAAGTTGACTCAATCTAGAGTACATGTCCTATGTTTGGCAGTTCGTCGATCTGGTTAATACTTGGCTGGGCGAGGAAGTCAAGCGGAATTGTTCTCTTCAAGTCAGAATTAATCGCTGAGCTCAAGGCCGCTAGGGCATCAGCATGGTTGTTCTATCCTATGGGAAACTACTGGATATTGATATGTTCGAAGTTAGCCATTAATTTCTTCATTATGGTGAGGTAAGCTACCATCCTCTCATCCCTAGCGTTGAAGTCACCACTTATCTCGTTGGATACCAGTTGTGAGTCACCGAACACTTGGAGTTGTTTTGCCCCCAGTGCGTGTGCCTTTTGTAGTCTTTCTATTAGTGCTTCATATTCTGCTTCGTTATTGAAGGCTTCAAATCCAAGCTTCATTCCTTCCTCGAGGATTGCATCTTCTGGGGTAATCAACACGATGCCTACACCTGCCTTTTTGGAATTAGAGGCACCGTTAATGAACAGTCGTCAGATGCCTTGTGCCAAGGGGTTTTCCCTCTGATCAATAATTTGAAGTTAGTCGCAAGGTTGTTCTCCTATAAATTCTGCAATGAAGTCGGTGAGGACTTGTCCCTTGATGGCATTCCGTGGATGAAACTGGATGTAAAATTTTTCGAGCTTAACTAACCACTTTGATAGTCTACCGGACAGATCAACTTTTCTCAGGACTTCCTTAAGGGAGTGGGATGTAAGGACGATGATGTAATGGGCTTATAAGTAATGTTTCAATTTTCTCGAGGCTATCACTAGTGCAAAGGCGAGCCTTTCTAGTGGTAGGTATCGTTGTTCAGTGTCCAAGAGAGTTTTTCTCGCGTAATAGATTGGGTGTTGGATCCCCGTTCTTTTGCATACCAGTGCCAAACTTACAGCATGAATGGAAACTGTGAGGTACAGTCATAGAGAGTCATTCTCTTGAGGGATTACGAGCAAGGGTGGTGTGTTGAGGTAAGCCTTGATTCCTTCTAGCGCCTTCTAGCAGTCCTCATTCCACTCCACATCTTTTCTTTTCTTTAAATGTTGGAAGAACGGCTGGCACCTTTTGGATGACTTTGAGATGAATCGGTTCAAGGTGGCAAGCATTCCTGTGAGCTTCAGCACGTCTCTTACCATACGGGGGGTTGTATCCTATTGATGGCATCAATATGATCTGGGTTGGCTTCAATAACTCTCTTGCTGACCAAGTACCCAAGGAATTTTCTTAATTGGACATCGAAGGAGAACTTGCTCGCATTGAGCTTCATTCGGTACTTCCTAAGGGTTTTGAAGGTTCTTGGAAGGTCAGAGAGGTGGTCTTCCTTGAGCTTACTCTTGACGAGCATATCATCGATGTAGACTTCCATAGTGCTTCCCATTTGATTTCTGAACATTTTGGTGACCAACCGTTGGTAGGTGGCTCCTGCGTTCTTTAGCCCAAAGGGTATTACCTTGTAGCAATATAACCCCATTGTGGTTATAAATGTTGTTTTGTCTTGATATGGCTCATACAGAGGTATCTGGTGATATTTGGAGTATGCGTCTAGAAAACTCATCTTTTCATGTGTTGCAGTGGCATCCACCAGCTAATCAATCTTTGGGAGGGGGAAGTTCTCATTAGTGCATGCCTTATTGAGATCGATGAGATCGATGTAGACTCTCCACTTTTTATTGCTCTTAGGGACAACTACTGGTTTGGATAACCATTTGGGAAACTGGACTTCCCGTATGGATCCTGCGTCCAATAGTTTTTCAACTTCCTTCTCCACTGCTTTGGCTTTTTTTGGAGGAGTACATCGAGCTTTCTGTGTAATTGTCTTAAATTCGGGGTTGACGTGTAGTCAATGACGGGTGATGCTTGGATCTATCCCATGCAGCTCATAAGGCTCCTATGCAAAGATATTTAGGTTACATCGGAGTAGGGCGATCAATTCCCTTTTTTCGTTGTCAGTGAATGAGGTTCCAATCAAAAATTTTCTTTCACCTAAGTTGCTGTTGGCTAGGACTTCCTCTAGGTCCTCGAAGACTCATTTGGAGGGGAGGAGCCTAGTCTCCTCCACTGCTGGTCATCCATACCTTTATTAGTATTTGGAGGGCATCATCCTCTCTTGCACTTCTTCTTTGCTTGTAACTTTCTTGAACTTTTTCTTTGTCATAGGACGGATGGCTTCTATGAAGCATTTTCTCCCCATTGTCTAGTCTTCATGAATCTCCATTACTCCTCGCTCAGTCACATATTTAAGTTTCTCATGGTAGGTAGAGGGGACAACCTTCGTCCCATATAGCCACCCTCTTCCAGGGATTGCCTGGTAGGGTGAGTCAATGTCGACCACTATAAATTCGATCATTTTGGAGATTCTTCCTTCCCTTAAAGGCAGCATAATCTTTCCCAAGGGGATGGTTATTTTTCCAGCAAAAACAACTAGAGGGATGGTAGCTTCCTTTAATTCGACGACGCTTAGCTTCAACTTTCTGAATAGGTCGAGATACATTACTTCGGATGAACAACCTTAGTCGTTGAGTAGCTTGTCAACATCATAGTTAGTTATCCTGAGTGTAATGATCAAGGCATCATGATGTGGGGTCCTTACTCCTACTAAGTCTTCATCCGTGAACATAATATGTTTGTTATAGTCGACGTTATCTGCTCGCCGACACTTTCCTGCTTGCGTTTTGGCTGGATCGATTTGAAAATCTTGCATTACTATCGTAGGCTTTTTGAATTCCATCCGAGCTGTGTTTCCTTGAATTTTCTTTAGGTAGAACGCTCCATAAATTACATCAAACACATGGTCATTGTCCTCTTCGATCATGTTATCGGGTCTACGATCTCCATTGGCAGCTACCTTCTCTGCTTTTTTCTCTATGAACTCATTCAAGTGCCTAGCTTGGGTTAGCACCTCCAGGCGGGATTTGAAATATTTTTAATGCTCGATTTTGTGCCCTCCCTCCTTGTGGAATGCGAAACTCGGTGCATTGTTCCTCTTCGAGGGGTCTCCACCCATCTTCCTAGGCCATTTAACGAACGATTCGTCCTTGATCTTTTCCAGAATCTTGTAGATTAGTTCTTTAAAAACTGTGTTTACTGCTTAAAATTCTTTCGGTGCGTCAATCTTATTCACATTCTTAGGGCCGCTCTTGACCCCATTCTTATTTCCTCTATTTTGATTCTCAGTTTTGTCATTGCTCTTGCCGAAGAACTTGGCGCAACCATTATCCCCTGCACCGAGATGGGTCACGTCTTTGACTTTGGCGTACTTTTAAATATGAGCCATTAGGTCATCAATGGTCGTGTCCTCCTTCTTAGTGAGGGACTGGTGCAAGAGGCAAGAGCTGGATAAACCGATCTTAAAGGATTCCATGGTGACCTTCTCCGAGCAGTCCTCGACCTCATTGAATAGCTCATAATATCTCTTTGAATAGTCCCTGAGGCTCTCTTGGGGAATTTTCTTCATTATTATCAAAGCAAACATCCTCTTCGGGTGGGAGAAGCTGGTAATAAAGCGAGCTATGAAGAGCTCTGCCAGGGACTCGAAGCTTCTGATGGATCTGTGAGGAAGTTTCTCAAACCACTTCTGAGCCACATCATGCAAGCTTAACCGAAAGATCCAGCACATCAATGCATCCTTATGGTTCCAGAGGGTTATGGTCTGTCTGTACTGCCTAACATGGTCGATAAGATCAGTCTTTTTATCGTAGATCTTGCATCTAGGCATCGGGAACATCTTGGGGGCTTCTTCTTCTATCTCCCTTGAGAAAGGGGATTTCATCTGGGTTCTGAGAGCTTGCGTGGCTAGCTCTCTGGTCTATCGAGCACCCCGATGTGCTGGGTGTTGGTCCATTTCTATCCAGACCTAATTTCATATATCATCGTTTCCTTAACCTAGGCTCTTATAACGGCGAGTTGATTGTTATTGCTCGGGTAAGTCGTTATCTGATTTGTGTCCTTCTAATATTTGAGATCCACGTCTAAGGCTCCTTTCTCGGTTGCGAGACTTGCTCGCCTGAGGGCTGGGAGTGCGATAATGATATTGCCTTATGCTATGATGGAGTTCTCTCTCCAACTTCTCCAGTTTTCTCTTGAGATGATCATTCTCAGCTTCTTGCTTGCGAGTAGCTTTCTCTTGCTCTTGGAGCCTGGCCTCGTAGGCGTTGATTATCCTGGAGACCTGTGTGGACCTGGCTAGTCCTTAACTTTCCTCTAAAGCCTGTCGTTCTAGGCGAGCCCTAGAATTTTAGCGTCGAACTTCAGATGTAACCCTGCAAGGAGCAGGTTGCTCTTGAATATCCCCTGCTAGAGGGGCATTGATGTTGTGACCAGACATTCCAAGTTCTTATTGGTGAAGGCTTTATTAAAGGAAAACAAACATTTCCCATAGACGACGCCAATTATGGTGACAATTAATCTCAACACAAAATAATAAGCAAAGGCGATCACCAGAATAAATAAAGAACTCAAAATAATAACAATCACATACAACACAAGATATACGTAGTTCAGCAAGAAGGCCTACGTCCACAGTGGTTCTCTTTGTATTTTATTTCTCTTTACTCTAGGGGAGTGTTTATAATTACATGCCCTTTGCCCCGGACTGAGGGTTTAATATATACATGTCATTTTTCGGAGAGTGGGGGTGTTGGACTCCTCCTCGTTAGCCCATTACTCCTAGAATATCTCTTTAGAGATTTTAGGGGTTGAATGATTCATAACTGATTTAGTTATGCACGAGGCCTTTAGACTTTGGGCCGGACTTAATCGGGCTACTCATCTGGGCCGGAATGGTTAATCGAGGTACCCATAGTTTTGATAAATCCCATGGAAGTGCACGAGCATAGATAAAGCCCCAATGTGATTAATGCAGATTTGGAGAAGGCTTCTGAAATAGGGATGGGATTGGAATTCATTGGTAGGAGGAGGTGCTGTAAGTTCATCTCGTGGGGGACCTTAGAAGGCGATGTGTAGGTACTCGGTGTACTGGTGGTATAGTTAGAAGAATCGATGGGGGAAACGGTAGTTGATATTTGGGGGCTCCAATGTTAACAAGGGGATTCAGTGTTAGGATTAGTGTAGGTGGATCTTGGAGGATAGTTGGTACTACTTTGACAACCACTACATGCATGTGATGTATCAATATTGGGCATGGGGGAGGGAGTATGTTCTCTCTGATTCCAGTCATAGCAGTGTCCTCTTATAGGTGAACATGTTCAGTCTTATGTAACACCCCACGTAAAACATGAGGCGCTATTACGTTTAAAACTAACTAAATCCTCAACAATTAGTATAAAGCATCTATACTCCACAAAATAAATATAATGAATCCAAAATTTACAATTGTAAAATAATTACAATTAAATTTAACTCAAAAATAATACTAGGCTCTCCAAATAAATTACACTGCCAAGCTGTACAAAAATAAAATACTCCAAGTATCGTGCTCTAAAATCCTCCAAAAATCCATAATGTCCAAATCCACACTAACCTGCCACTAAAAGAAAAATACGGGAAAGTACACAATATGACAAGAATAGATGCTCAAAACAATAACGGTGAATAAATACAACAATACGAATCTGAATTCAATTCCAATACGGCATCCGAGCATTATACCAATTTAATTTCTCAATAACACATCAATAGGTCACCAGGCTTCACCTCACCTCGCCTAAGCTTCGTAAAGCCTCATCCTAGATATCGAACTTTTGGACTATTGGCGGGTGATCATTCTTCGTGTCATATAAAAATTTCATGACTCCATGACCATCAACAAATCCAATATCTCAAATCGAATAAATATTTCAGATTCCAATAAACGTCATGATATCAACAATATGGGTACAAATAAATGAGAAACAAAACGACTACTCTCGAGAGATTAAAGGAGCATATTGCATAAACCTCGTACTTAAAATCATCTCAAGAAACTCATAAGATTCTTTATCAAAATTCTTATTATACCACTGCTTTCCTCTCATGAAAATAATAAAAACTCTAACTAGCCCAAATTGGAGAAAATGCTAAATAAGCCTTCAAATCTTGGACTAAAATCTTGGTTTAAATGGGGCTAGGATTTTGTAGATGGAAAAAGATGAAAATATAGGAGGCTACTGATTTTTTAGAAGGCTAAAATGTGTTTTAAAAGTCCTAAACTCATCACTTTATGTTTATGTATCAAAACGAATTAGAGTCCTAATCAAATACAGACTAAAAAGCATTTTGAGTAATTGGACCGTTAGAATTGGTTGAATTTTAGTATGTTGTAGCGAACGGCAAGACGAAGCTACGTAAAAATTAGCTCGATCGGACGGTTGGATTTCTTTATCTTCCTTAGGTAGGAACCTCCCCGGATTATTATTATACAAAAAGTTATAATTTCCAATTTTGATCCCAATTTAAATTCCACTTAAAACCTTATTTTTATACATAAAAACAAACATTTTGATAGACCAAAATTAAATAGATTCCAAAAAATTTATTTTTTGAAATTGTTAATTTAACAAAGATTTTTTACGACTCAAAAATCACGGGGTGTTACATCTTAGTGCCTTGATTTCTGACTACATGGTGTTTTAGGAAGTAGTAATGCGCTCAAGCTTTCTTAAAATATGATCCGTAGCTGATAGGATCTTGTCTTCTTTGATAGACATGGAGCGTAAAAAATGACCATAAGATGTGTGAATTCTAGTTTCGAGGCTAAGAACTTAGTGATATTCTTCAGTTGATAATGACAACCTCAAAAAACCTTAAGGAACTTTAATTCAGATTTTTATGGACATGAGGACTGATAGATGGACAATACACAGGGGGGAAGTACTAATATATGCATGGTTTTTTTCGATGCAATTCTTGTATGTTTTAACCGCATGTAGACGGTATTTTTTTATATTTTTAGTTTGGTAGTATCTACAAAGGGGAAGAACTGAACAGAGTCTCATTGAATTTGGGTTAACATGGGTGAGCTCACGTTTTATTATAATGCGGAGCGAGGAAATAATATATCAATGTATATTACTTTCCTACAAATAAGAAAAAAGTGGTTAGGGGAATCCAACGTGAGGGACACTTTTTATGATGACTTGCAGATTCCTACCGTTGATCTCCCTTGTGAGGGGAAGACACATCTTGGAGTCAGAGGGGTTTTGGACTAGTCTCCAGTCGTTTGAAAACATTAGAAAATTTTCTCAATACAATTGACCCATAAGCATCTTGTTCGTTTTGTGCAATAGGGTGTGTTCCCGAAGCCTTTTGTATATGAAAATATAGGCGATGTGACTCGATTATCGGAGGATCTCTTTTTATGGCCATGGGTCACAATATACCGAGCTTCTTGGATAGAGAAACCTTTAAGGTACATATGACACCATTTTACCCTAGTACTGAAAAACTATGAGAGCATATTCAAGATATCCTAATAATAAAAAAACTTCAAATGTTCCCTGTCATTGAGACTTTAGGAGTAAGATATAAGTTATTAGATATACCAGATAAGTGGATGAAAAGAGTGAGGGAAATCATTGACGACGAGCCCTTCGGGAAGTAACTTTTCAAAAGCACAAGTTTTATCTAAGGAAGTGACTTCCTAAAAGCAAGAACCTCTCTTTTGGGGGTAAGTAACTTTTTAAGGTACGAGCATTATTTTGGATAAAGCGACTTTCCAAAAGTATGTAAAGTTTTACAGTCATAGCAAGGAATGGAATAATGATGTGAGCATTGAGTAATTTTTTTTACAGCAAGGCCTTGCGAGAATCTTTGATGAATGTTCTACCAGTGAGTTTAGAAACTATTTCAAATCAACTAAGTCCTTTAATATTTTTATAAGAAAATGGTTTTGATGTGGGGGTAATGGCAATATGATTACCCCAAATGATAGAAGTAAAGATAGCCTCGATTAGCTTACCGATGGTATTGAACTCGCAAACCAAGTTGGGGTAGAAAATTTCTTCATCCTTACCTTGTTTTCCAATACCCAACCAATGATGATCGTCAAAAACCTTAAGGCCAGCAGTATGATTGTTATAAAAAGAATCCTAATTAGTGTTTCACCCAAAGTGGACCGTTCAGTCGCAAAAATTCTCAAACATATTGAAATACATGATGATCGTCTAGGAATGGAAGAGATCGCACATGTTCTTAGTTTCTTAAAAAACTAGAGAAGCCTTGGATGGTCTCTAAAGAGTACACGGGTGTGGCATTGTGGGCCTTGGAGCAAGCACGGTGCTACTGCATCTGTAGGAGAATGTGGGCATTCTATAGATTGATTTTTATTTCAGTCCAAACACACATAAATTTAAATTAGCAAATTTTATTACGAATTAGTTTAGTGTGCATGCAATGATGTAGTAGCCAAGTAGGCAAACACGTGATGAAGTAGGTAAAATCCCTTTAAAGCATAACCATTATTTCAGTATTGTGCAAGATTTGACAAATACGATACGACTTATAGATTACTTAGCTATCTAAGTATAATGCGCAATTCTTCAATTCTTCCACGGTAAGGGCACGGTATAGCACTGCCTATAGGCTGCATTATTACCTCGGTATCCATCGATCAACCTTTTTCTTTGGTAGTAGCGCCTCTGCTCTAACAATCAGCATTAGATATGAACTCCACAAGGGTTCTATAACGTGAAAGTGTTCTTTTTAATTTTATAAAGTGATATCTAAATTTTCAAGGGGTTTGGATGAAAATTGGTAGAGTTTGATCACAAAAGGAACTCTAAAAGGGTGTGGAAAATCTTTCAAAATAGTTCTTAAGGACTCTAATCTTGCATCTCTATTTATAAGGAAGTTTTTTGTTAAGGATAAACATTAGAGATTTGGATCAGATTTAATTATAAAAAAAATCTTGCGTGCTCGTTCAAACGACAAGGCAACTCGTTCAAATGACGTACGCTTTTCCTTTCGATTAGGCTTCCAACAACATTTCGAATGACAATCCAGTGCTTGATGAAAAATCATCTTGTCCGATCATGGGAAGACTCGTTCTAACGACATACCCTATCTCATTTGAATAGCTTCCAATAATCCTTCGAAGGACAATCCAGAACTAACCGAAGGCGCCATTCCAGATTTCATTCGAATGTTTGAAATCTCGTTCTAATGACATAACATAACTCGTTCGAACGACAGGAAAATCTTGTTCTAACGAGTTGTCAAAAAAATTTTAAAAAATTCTCAAAAAACATTTTTAAATGAAAACTCTTAAAAAGATGTAAATTCCAAAAAAAGTAAAGGTCTTTGCCAAATTACCATAACTCTTATGAATATTGTTGAGATGAACGATTCTTTAATCTTCCAAAATCTTTAACTTTTTCTTCATATACATAGAGGCTGTCATGATGGTGCAGTGTATGTGGAATGGGATCAGCCAAATAAAAAATACAATGAGCAATTATAATTCTAGCTCTTACAAATTCCCTCCTTTGGCTATTCCTGTACAAAACAAAATCGAAGCCAAATTGACCCCTAAAGATTAATACAACTAATGCCCTCCCAAATCAAGAAACATAAATATAATTTTGTATAAGTTTTCAACTGAAAAGTCTTCATCTCATAAGGTCCAAGAAATCATTATCAGGGTGAAATGATCTACACATGAGACAAAAGAAATATAATGATGCCTGTGAGTTATAAAAGATAAATAAAACTCCCCCTCAATTTATTCTCCCCCTTTTTGTCCACGATAGACAAAAGAGTATAATATAAACATGAATAAAAAGTATGACATGAAGCAACAAGATATCATCAAAAAGATAATCAATAAAGCATATGTAATGAATATCCATAAGACATGATGTGTTCTCCCCCTATCAAACAACTATTTTTAAAGTTTTTCAAATTTTTTAAGTATATAAAAAATACATATATGTAACAAAACACATAGTCGGCATGGAATAACACTAAAATACTCTAATTGTGAAAATGGAATGTAAATGTGTAAACAGTTTCCATAGGCATTCGTGACATTGGTGCACAAGTTATGAGATAATTCTAAAGAAATAACTCAATTTCAACCTTCGGTGTAAAATGTTGAACTTAAATGAAATTGAGTCGACTTATGCAATATGCCATTAATTTTAATGATTCTCAAAATAATAATACCAAACTATTTAATATTTTTTAAGAAAGTCTATTGTGCAAACTTATTGATCTTATACCTTATAACACCCTCAAAATCTCACATGTATAATAATTCACTTTCAATTATTCTAAAGAATTCATAATGCTTATATGTAGCAAAGAATCGATGAATATAAACTAAATGGCCTTGGCACTTCTATTTTTATGTATCCTTAATCTTTATAGGCTCTTTCTTAACGCATAGAGCATTTTTCTTATTCATAGCCTCTTTCCATTGCTTAACATATATCAATATTTTTCGGGAAATGAATTTCGGGCAATGGTTTTAACAAGCACCATTTATCTCTTTTTGCATTTGATCCGTTATTAAGAAGAATTGAGATGGAAACGTCATATTTGACACATGATAAGTAAGTACAATGTTCAAAAAGTCCGTGCATGTATGCAATAAAGGTGTCAAAGAGTCTAACGTTTAGATAGTAATCATCAATGGTCAAAAAAAGCTTATCCACACATTATTAAGCACACTATCCAAATAAAGTAATGTCTCAAAGCACTATTAAAAAGGCATGTGAATGGATGAAATGTAGGGGTGATCCGAATATCTTAAATGCCTATCCATGTATGGTAAAAAAATGAAAAAATGAAAATCTTTTTGTCTTTTTCTAAAATTTTATCAAACATAAAATCTTTTTTAATTTTTTAAATTTTTTCTTAAAACCAAAATATTTTTGGTTTTTTTAAAATTTTCAATAAAATCGAAAATCTTTTTGGAATTTTTCAAAGTATATCAAAAAGAAAAATATATCAATACAATGATAATACAATCTAGCAATAGGAATATAAGATATGAACATGATAAATATACAATACTAGATAAAGTACCAATCTCAATCATTTGTCCCGGAGGAATTCTTAAAAGGAGAAGCCATCTTCTGAAATTCCTTCATCAAACATTGTGAAGTCTTGACTAAAAACTCTACTTGCTCTAAAAAACTATCAAAATCTCTATGGTGATGTGCGGGAGCATGTGGAGTATCACGTGTGAGAACATACCGGGGAACACGCATATGAGAAACTCTCCCTAGCTTAAAACAAAACTCTCTACGATGACCTCTTCGTTTGTAATTAAATCACACATAAATGGGCTTGGATCTACCTTGATCAAAATATCTACGATGACTTTTCCAAAGTAGGTTAGGTCTCCTAGGTGGGTTAGGACGAGGGTCATCAGGATCCATCACAAACTCGGGAACAGGCTCTAGTGCGATATGAGAAATGGATGTACCGATCAAACCTATTTCTTGCCTATCAATGCTTCCTAATGCGGGACCAAGGAGTATCTTTCCAGCCTTTTTAGAAGTGACTTCTAAAGTGACCTTGACCTCCAGGGCACATTCGACATCAATATCAACTTGTGATACAGAGGCTTCAAGTTTCTCACGAGTCTCTAATGAAGCTTAAAAATCTCTTGTATGACTAGCCACGATGTTGGTGAACTCAGTCTTTTCCCTACCTACAATAATCAACTGCTCATACAAATGGACTTTTACCTTCTTGAGTTGACTCACTGATACCTCACACTCTCTCAAAACTTTCACCTCCTTCTCTAACTCACACACCCTAAATGACAAATCTTTATTAAGCTTTTTTTAGTTTTAAAGTCTCAATGTAAAGTTCACGAAAGGCTTTTTGGAGTACACCTTCTTCCTTACTCAAATTCTCTTCCTCGCTCCCACTTTTTCCAAAATTATTTGGAACATCATCGAGGCTTTCACGTTTATGAATATCCTCATCGGTGAGGGACAAACTAGAAGTAATAACTTGATTGTTCATGAATGCAAGATACGATTCATGAGGCGATTCATCTCCGGAATCCACCAACTCTATGTCACTATCGCTAAGAGTGGCCTTATGTGCAACTTCCTTGTCTCGTCTCTTTAGCCTAGTGGGAAACTCATGTGACTTGTTCCTTTTTCCCTCACATTCATACCATCTCACTTTATCTTTCTCATAAACATTCTTGCCCTCATTCGTCCTTTTATTTTTCTTAAAAATCTTTTCTTAGTACTTTTCTTTCTTGCCTTTTATGAATGGAATACATTGTAATTATAGTGACCCAGAGATCAAGGATTGGAATGCCTTTATACATGTAAGAATTTACACCCGTACAAAATGAATGTGATTATTGATAGTATTGGGAACGTGTGGAATGACTCGTAGTTTCTTTCCACGTGATGACTACTAATCTATAGTGATGGTTGGTATTCTTCAGGTTGGTCGGCCTACTGGATGATCAACTATCTTCTAATCTAATCAAGTAATTAACGACTAAGACTATTTCCACGTAAGGGGACAAGTGTCTATTTCTAATTGGTCCACTGTAAGGACATATTTTACATAGTCCGTTTTACATTAGTGTATGTCGTAAACTGCTACAACCGTCGAAGAAATATTTAAGTTCAATCATGCATTAAGACGGATCCGAATATTAATATTCTTCAACAAACAAGACTCTGTGAGATAAATTTTTGGTAAGGTTGTGTTTAAGTTCCTTAATGGTTCATTTAAGGTGTTGGGATAATTTTTCTAAAATATTTTTTAATATCTGAGGCGTTGTTTTTCGTCAAAATAATATTTTTTAAGTTTTGAGTCGGAGTTTTAATAAACTTTATTTTTCGCTAATGTCGTTCAAACGATATGTCAATGTTGTTCAAACGACATGACAAAGTTGTGCGAATGAGGACTTCAAGTGACAGGTTATGTCGCAAGAAGCTCGCTTGATCAGTTTATTAAATAACAGCATACTGTTTTAGTTTTATTACTTCGTTTGATAGGTCGTACGAAGGATGGTTCAAGAGATATCACATGTCGTTTGAGCGACTTGGATTTCTCGTTCCAGCGACGTCACCCACTCAATTTTTATTTGAATTCATGTTAAATAAGTCATTTTTCTTCAAGAAGACCTGAGTTTTTTCCATACACGAAAACTACAAATTGCAGAATTATTTTGCCTTCTTCTTTAGGGTTTAAACATTTGTTTTTCAATTAACAAAAATCCCACTAGCTTTAGCAAATTGTTTTTGGAACCTAAGGTATAACTTTAGTAAATTTTCTCTTGTAGAGGGGTAAATCTATGGCTGACGACTGCATGTTATTGGGAGTGATTGTGGGTGTTCCTGGATGATTTAGTTGCGTGTTCTTGTGGTTTTATTGCGATTGATCCATTGATGATTCTAAGTTGAGGTCTATATGAATGTCTGCGAATATTCATTGCAGATTTCATTATGTATGTAAGTTGCGATTTACCTATGCATAGTGAAATAAAAGGTTTTACTCGAAAGGTTTTTCTGCCTGAAATCTATGTGTCAGAAATTTATTTGTGATGGTTTGATTTACCCACATTGATGCATATTTTAGGGTTCAATTAAAATTGGTTTAAAAATTGACTGCAATTAAATAAGTTTAAAACAGGAAATTTACTTATTGGATGAAATCGATATCACACCACTTTAGAGCATTCACAAATTGGTACTAGAGTTTTTTCAGCAATCTTACCTTTTACAAAGTGGTATCAGAGCAGGTTGCTCCAAGTTATGGAGTGATCCTGATTTTTTTTGTTTTTTCGTTTAATACCTTTTAACTACTCACGTCATCAAATTGGTACCAAAGCAAGTTTCACCAATTTACCATGAGATCCTTATTTTTCGTAAAAAAAATTTTATATTGATTTTTTTTAAATCTTATTTTGAAATTTCACAATGTTTCCAAATGAAATTTTTTATAATCGGTTAACATTTTTTGGAGGGTCAAATTATACCTATTGGAAAGCCCTCATGAAATACCATTTAAAAGCAATCGACAAGCGCATTTGGGTTGTTTGTAAAAGAGGGTGGACTCCTCCCATTGTCACCGCTAATGATGTCACTAATCTTAAACCTATAACTAACTGGACTGAGGACGAATTTAAATAAAACACTTTTAATTCGTGGGCTAAGTGCAATTTCTGTCGTTGTCACGATTGACGAGTTTCGATGTATTATGACGCGCACTACGTCAAACAAAGATTGGGATGTTTTACAACTCACCTATGAAGGTACGAATGCGGTTAAAGAGTCTCAATTAAAAAAATTAACTGCTCAATTTGAAACAATTACCATGCTTGAATCTGAGAGTTATGACTACTTTTATGCACGTTTGTGTGATATTGTCAACATTAGTTTCAATTTTGGTGAGCACATTCCTGATGCACGAGTGGTTAAAAATATTTTCAAATCGTTGCCCATTTTATCCCAAAAGTGACTGTTTTAAATTCCTTCAATAATTTGAGCTATCTTAAGTTAGAAGAACTGGTAGGAGACCTCCAGAAATATGAAATTGACATGTTTCCTGACATTGTCAAGCCTAAAAAATAGAGGGATAGCACTCCCAATCTAGGAAAAGCGAGGAAGTGTCCAAGAGAGAGAAGAAAAAGAAAGTGAAAGTTTGTGAGTCCTAGTCTGAGGGTGAGTTTTATTTTGATGATATTGCCATGGTTGCTAAAAATTTTAAAAAGTTTCTCAAATTTTCTAAAGAAAATTCTTCTAATAAAATTTTTTTTAAGAAAAATAAAAGGAAAGATGTGGCCAAAGAGAGCAGTGAGAACAAGAAAGAAGAAGAAGAAGAAGGTAGATGTTTTGAATGTGAGGATAAGGGGCATAAGGTATTTGATTATCCCACTAGGCTAAAGAGAAAAGGTAATAAGATTGCCATACGAGCCACTCTAAGCGATAGTGAGGAAGAGGTGAATGATTATGGGGATGAATCTTCACATGGTATGTGTGTTAGCTAGTCACGTGAGCACACCTAGTTTTTCCCATGACGATAAGGATACTTGCGCACGTGAGACCCCTGAGGATGATTTGAGTGTTTCTAGCGAGTGTGAGATTGAGTGCACTAGTGATGGTGAAAGTGAGATCCAAATTGCGTTTAGAGTTTTATATGTCGATACCTTAAAGACGAAGAAGTTGAATAAGGAATCAAGTCTTAGGGTGATAGATTTAGAAAGAGAGATTGAGCGTTTGAGGGTATTTGAGGCATCGATGAGTCAACTTGAGAGGGTGAAGGTCACTTTGAGTGAGCAGTTGATCATCGTAGGTCGAGAAAATGGTGAAATTGAAGCCCGTGTGGTCTAAATCAAGAGAGATCTAAAACAAGCATGTGAGGTAAAGGTCACTATAGAGGATACATCTAATAAGGTAGGAAACATTCTCCTAGGTCCCACTTTGGGTAATGTTAAGAGATTAGTAATAGATCATGATGGTGAGTCCACTTCCCACGTTGCACCCGAGCCGGTTTTCGAGTTTGTGATAGATCCTTATGGATCTCAACCCAACCTAACTAGGCATATCATTCCAGATAGAAGAGTCAATCATACACATTTTGAGATAGGTATTCCTAAACCCATGTATGTTTTCACCCATTGCAAGAAGAGAGGACACCTTACGGAATTTTGCTTTAAGTTGGGTGGTGTATCACATAAAGTTTTGCCATGTGTTCACACACACGTCGCACCCACACATAATGATTCGAATGACTACATGAGAGATTTTTCACATATTAGGAAGCAAGTAAAGTTTTTGATCAAAACTTCACATGATTTGACGGATGTTTTTCCTAGAATGTCACCACCTTTGGAAAACTCCACTGCAGCTAACGGTTGAGGTTTAGACTTGTTTGCTAGCATATGTTGATTTTCATGATGATATTTTATGCCTATTGCTAGTATGTACTATTCTTGTATTTAAAATTTCCAATTTTGATATATTTTTCAAAAACCCAAAAAGATTTTTGTTTTTGAAATTTTTTGGAAAAATACAAAAAGATTTTCTATTTTTTGAGAAAAACTGAAAAAGCCAAACAGATTTTATTTTAATAAAAATGGAAAAAGACAAAAGGATTTTTGTATTTTGTTTACACCGTTTATGAATGGACATTTAGAATGACCAAGTCACAATTTCATTCTATATCCATGTGACTATTTTGATAGTGTTTTGATCTGCGTCATCATTTTATTTTTGTGCTTTATAATGTTTGGAGTCATTAAGATTTAATTTAAGACTACTTTCTAAATGTTTGACTCTTAGTTTCCTTTAATGCATATTTGCATGAATTTGTTTGATTATTGTACTTGTCTATTCCATGTTAGTCGAAGTGTTTCCATATCAATCATGTTTTTAAAATGAACCAAATGTGATAAAACTTGATAATGAAAGTTGTCCATGTAAGAATCGTTGCCCGTGAGAAATTTTTTGCGAGTGAATAATAAACACATCATGAAAGCCACCATTTGAAAAGAGCCCGAGAAAAAAATTGAGGAAATAAAAAGATAAATATGTTAAAAAGGGGCCATTAGCTTTTAGATAACATCAATAGAAAAATAAAAGATGTATAACTTATGAGGGAGATTGGTTGAAATTTAAACAACGGGATTGCATGTCCTGACTTGAAAAAGTATTACATAGTTTAACACGTTATTGGTGTGGAAATCATTTTAGACTCTGATGTGTCGATTAGATTGAGTCTATGTCAATTAAATTCACATATTTTGACACCCCTAAGGATGATTTTGAGTTGATTCATTAGGAGTATCCTTGCACATATGTTACGTTTGATTCTCTTGATTTTCCTACTGAATTAGCTCACACCCATTCATTCCATTTTAATTATTTGGTTACTTAGTGTAAATTCATGGTGTGTAATCTTTGTAAATTATTTTTGCATTTTTGTTTGAAAAAATAAAAAAATCAAAAATAGTTTGTGAATGGTTTCAAGTATATCCTTGATGATCATAGTTGTTTTCTTTGCTTGTCGTTACACTCCATGTTTATTTTATTTATTATTTTCCTTGTCTATTTCACACAATAAAAAAGGGGAGAACAAATTATGATTTAATGGGAGAGTTTAATTATGGGAGATATTTGAGATTTGATATTTGTTTTGATTTATGTTTATCTCATTTCAAACTCGATACGTCACGAAGGTATTTATTTCTTGTCTCATGTGTGTAGGTACAAAACTTGAGGTTCATTATTTGGCACATCCTGATGATGACAAAAGAAAAGAAAAGAGATTTGAAGATTCGAAGTTGAAGATTTTTGAAGAAAGTTTAAAGACTTGCATCTTTATAACCTTTTCAGTTTTGGATTCATGGGAGGGTATTAGATTCGTATAGGACATTTTGATTTAATAATTCAGATGTTTTTAGTTTGTACCAGTATAGACATACATGGATATTTGTAAGGACATATTTTACATATTCCGTTTTATATTAGAGTATGTCGTACACCACTACAACCGTCGAAGAAATGTTCAAGTTCAATTTTGCATCAAGACGGATACGAATATATTCTTCAATAAATAATCCTCTATGAGATAGATTTTGGTAAGGTTGTGTTTAAGTCCCTTAATGGTTCATTTAAGGTGTTGGGATAATATTTCTAAAATGTTTTTAACATCTGAGGCATTGTTTTTCATCAAAATAATTTTTATAAGTGTTGAGGCGGAGTTTTCATAAACTTTACTTTTCGCTGATGTCGTTCAAATGACATGTTAAAGAGTTTATCAAACGACTTCATACTGTTTTAGTTTTATTACTTTGTTTGATAGGTCGCGCGAACGATGGTTCAAGCGACATCACATGTCGTTAGAGAGACTTGGTTTTCTCTCTCAAGCAAAGTCACCGACTCAATTTTTCTATAAATTCATGTTAAATGAGTCATTTTTCTTCAAGAAGACCTGAGTTTTTTCCATACATGAAAACTTCAAACTACGGAATTATTTTGTCTTCTTCTTTAGGGTTTAAACATTTGTCTTTCAATTAACAAAATCCCAATATCTTTAGTGAATTGTTTTTGGAACCCAAGGTACAACTTTGGTAAAGTTTTTCTTGTAGAGAAGTGTTCCTAACTGGGTAGAATTAGAGATACATATTCCTCCAGTTGATTTGAAATTAGAAATGCATGTTCCTCTAGTTGATGTTTTATCATTACCAGAGTGTCATTGGATCCCCTCGCCATTTATAGTTGAGTGTGTTATTACCTCTCCCCCAATCGCTTATTCCTGGAGTTTTGTCAATATTTTGATGTTGTCCCTTCTTGGGTAGCCCCAATACATGGAGAGTAGTAAATGGGATTCATTGGCTTAATCGGATATATAGGACCCATATTGGTATTCCTAAGTTGATATTCTGCTACAAGTGGGTTACTAGAGACAACACATATTATTTGAAAACTAGGTTTGCCAATAGAGCCTTAGTGGTCAACTTACGGATTCCAATAAGGACTACTTTGATTATGGGGTAATTTCGAAGAACTGACAACATACTCCTATTTAAGAGGAGAAGCGTATGATGGGACCAGGTGTCCGAGGAGGGACATAGCATAGGTTGCAGACCACTTTTTATTTTTATTTTTCTATTGTCTAACTGCTTGATAATATGTCAACTAACCTTCTTGTCTTTTTTATGTAGTGGACATCAAGAAAAAGTGTCCAAATAAAGGGGACATCAATCTTCAAGAGCTTAAATATCTGTGAATCATACATCAAAGAATTGGTGAGGAACATCCCAAATCATCCTCCTACCTATTACAATACATAATTTTTATTACTTCCTTTGTTGCTAGGCCAACTGTTGCAGCACCTTCAATTCCCATTAATTTGGAATAAGAACCAATTTCCACTTCTTCAATTGAGGAATCTGCTGTAGTTGAGAAGGATCATGGAACATCCTCTTCATTCAAATCATTAGACATTTATACAATCCTTACTTACCCACTAGATATCATGAGTAAGAGAAAGCTTCCCAATTTGATGGAGGGGCCTCTGTCTCCCACTATCAAGATTGACAAAGCTGTTGATACCCAGAAGTCCAAAGTGATAGAAAAAGGGTATAAGGTTGCTGAGATTGTTATGTAGGTTAGCAATACTGATGAGGGTGAAGCTGGAAGGAGTCACGTGAAGGCAATGAAAAGAGGACTTCCTGATAAATTGACCAAGACAACTTCTACTGATGAACATGAGTTTATAAAAAGATTCAATCTGACCTGGAAGTTATTAGGTCTTCTTCGGTTGCTGTTAATCCTAATCCTAATTTGCCTAGGAAGTTGATCAGGTCTAGAACTTTAACTGCTGATATGATAGCAGCAGTTCCTATGTACCGTTCCAAACTTACAGAGAGGGCTTGCCAAACTTTGGCTTTGGTAACCCTTATTCATTAGTTGCTCATATTTACTATCTTATTCCTTTTTCCCCGACTTGTTACTTCTTTATTTTGGTAGTTTTTGGTGGACTTTAATCAGATGATGAGGAAGGACAATCAACTGCGTTCTTCTTCAGGAGAAGTTGAAGAGGACTTTGAAGGTCTAAAGAAATCCTTGGAAGATATTTTAGATTCTTTGGAGATAAAGCAAAAAACTTGGGAGGAAAACTATAAAAAGACAATGAAAGGGCCAATACTGGTGAGGGGAAATTGAAAACTACTGAGACCATTCTAACAACTATAGAGGACAGGGCCAAGGTGTCTAAAAATAAGTTGTTGGAAAATCAGACTCTTCTTTCATTTATTGAGGATAAGCTTGTGGCAGAGAATGGCAAGAATAAGAGCATCAAATACATTGCTATTGATAAGGCCTGGGAGAAGGCATTAATGGCTACTTCATCCCAGATTGAGTACACTAATAAAAAATCCTTTAAGGATGGTTGGTCGAAGGCACTCAAGGAAGTTGGCACTCCTGATAACTGTGAGATTCCAGAGACATGACCCAGGCACTCCTCCAAATTTAGAGGAAGAGTTTGATGATGAAGAAGGATTAGGGGAGTCTTCCCTACAACCTGTTAAGTCCACTATGGAACCAGCTAGCGGAGCTGTGCTCCCTGTTGAACAACCTCCTGAAGTTAGATCCTAGGATAAGCAGAAGGTCTATCTCCTTATTGTCTATTTTCTTTATTATTTTTGTATTCTTTCCCTTGTGAATTACAGTTTGATGCGAAGAAGAAAGCAATAGTATCTGCTGAACCCGATCTACTCAGGTGTAGTAGGAGTCTTCTAGAAGTTGGCCACGTTCCTTATCTGAAGACGACTTAGTTGGGTTGCTAGGCCTTGATGTATCTAAGCAAGTCAAAGAGTCCTATACTCATCTTCATTATTTATGGGATAGGGATGTAGCCAATAATAATGCTTATTATGTAATGATAGAGAAACTTCATGAGGATCATAATTTATCCAAATCTCTACTTCATGATTAAAATGAATCCAAGTACCAATTACCGAGTGAGAGGGTTGGTTTTAATAAAAAAACCTAAAGAGTATGTCTCCCTGCATAGAAGGATGGAATTCTTGCTAAACCCAGAAGTTGAAGGATCTCGATAAGTAGGCATATTGTTTGAAGAGGAAAATAATTGCCTTAAAAATGAGCTAGACAACTTGAAGAAATATTCCACCAGTGGTTCTGATGAAGGTGTTTTTTTCCTAGAAACTGAGAATGCAAGGTTGGTGGAAGAACTTGAAGCATTACAGAAAACCAGACTTGGATAAACTTCCAGGAAAAGAGTGGTTATCTGACCAACTGTGGATGAGGAACGAACTAGGAGATCTCTGAACGACTAAGATGCATAGTTAGTCAAGCCATTACCAACTTATCTATCCAACGAGAAGCTAAAGATAAAGCAATTACCGACCAATCTGCCTAAATAAAAGTCAATAATGATGTTTTGAAGAAACTCTAACACCAGGTAGAAAGGTTGACCTTTCAATTTCACAAGCTACCTAGGGATATTTTGATGGAAGGTTATAATGAGGCCCTAATCCATGTGGATGATCATCTTGAACAAAACCATCGTAAGGGTTATAGGTGGGGATGGACTAACTTGCTTACCTTACTTAAATATGACCAAAATAGTGAGTTATGGTATTGGAATGATCCTAGTTTTCTAGATTATGATAAGCCTCCATTCAAGTTGGACGTATCATGGATCTCTCCTGAGCCATTCCTCAATGTTTAATCACCAAATATCTGGGAGATTAAGACCTTCATGATGTGCATTAGAGAATCGGTCCTCCTCATCTGATCAACAGGCCGAGTAGTAGCACTAGACAAATGCTAAGAGATTTTAATTACATAAATCTCGCTATACCCTGGATGATCCTCCTAATGGGATGGATAGAATATAACAGACATCTTCTGAAATAACCAAGGCTCAAGGGAAACGTCCAGCCGAAAGATTCTTCTATTTTCTTTTGTACTTATTTGATCTTGAGTGTAATACCTTTAGTATTTGAATAAATATATATGTACTTCTTGTCAACTTATGATTAGTTAATCAGTAAGTCGACTAAGTAACGTGCTTGATGATCAGTTATTAAGCTGTGATTGTAGGTCCTCAGATTCTACTAATGCGCATAGATAAAACAGTAAATAGTTTTGTTGATCCAAGTTGTAGCATTAGTTGTCCCTGGAGACCAAGTGTATGAGGAATGTACATATGTATCCCTCTATTTAGGAATGTATACATGTATTTCTTCATTTAACCCATTCGGGTAAAAATTATTTTTAACTTCTTGAGTTGTACACGACGTTTTACAGACTTCTTGTTCTTGACCTGTCAAAGACGAAGTCATACATGAAGCAATTATCATCGGTGATCAATTGTGTTAGGAATCTATATATGTATTCATGTGTTTAACTTGGTCGGGTAAAGCTTCTTATGTTGAAACATGATGCTTTACAGACTTCTTATTCGTGACTTGTTGATACGAAGTCATACATTAAGTAATAACTTAATCAAGTAAACTCAATTGTGTGTTAAGTTATTGGTGCATCTCGAATTGCTTTTTAAGTTTTTGGTGCATATCAAATTTGATAAGTTCAACCTGATTAAGTAATTTATTTATGTAGTTATTAGCGTCTGTTCATTGGCAAAGGCTAAACACCAAGACATTGTTTGAGTATCGTTTCTGGGGATGTATATCACCATACTCCGAAAAAAATTGAAAAAACTGGAACCTAAAATCAAGATATTTTATTAAACTTAAAATAAAGTTTTGTTGACCATAAAGAAAAAAGAAATATAAAATTCCCTTATTCACTGATAGTATTTCGGAGGTGCTCGATGTTCCAAGGTTCTTGAATTCTTCCCCATTAAGTGTCTCTAATCAAAAGGTTCCTGTTCGAATTACTGTTGAAATGCAATATGAACCATGCCAGTTTGCCTCAAACTTGTTGCCTTTTTGGATGACTTTCTTTAGGACGTAGTCCCCTTCTTTTAAGTTGATCGACTTGACCCTTTTTATTGTAAAAATGAGAAGTCCTTTGTTGATACGCAACAGTTCCAAGGGAGATATCCTCTCGGACGTCTTCCACCATGTCTAACTCTAATCGTCTCATTAGATCACTCTTGGGAGAATCAAAGTTTAATACTTTATGAGTTGGTAGACCTATATCGGATGGTACCATGGTCTATGTCCCAAATGCAAGCATATAAGGTGTTTCTCTAGTTGATATCCTCGGTGTGGTTTTATAAGCCCAAAGAACAGAGTGCAATTCATTAATCCAGTTAGCCTTGGCAGCATCAAGTCTTTTCTTTAGTCCATTAGTCAAGGTTATATTTAATCGTTGCTTTGTGGATGTCCTGGGGCAGAGTGAAGCTTTTAAATCTTGGATTGAACATAATATTATTTGAATTCATCATTATCGAATTGGGTGTCATGGTCAGTAATAAAGGCATAAGTCATGCCCTACTTGTATATGATGTTCTTCCAGATGAACTGATATACCTTCTCGTAAGGTATCTCTATCAATGGCTCTTTTTCCACCCACGTCATGAAATAATCCACAGCTACCACAAGGTACTTAAACCTACCTTTGGTGGTCAAAAATGGGTCAACCAAGTCAATTCCCCAAATGAAGAATGGCCAGGGAGAAGTGATCGGTGTTAAAACATTGCCTGGTGCTCTATAAACTGTAGCAAACCTCGGGCACTTATCGTATTTTCTTGTGAAGGACCTACAATCTGCCTTCATAGTTGGCCAGTAATACCCATGTGTGGTAATTCTCTGGACTAATGACCGGCCAGCTGAATGAGCTCCACAAGAACCTTCAAGTACCTCCTTAATTAAGTCAGTAACTTTCTATGGATGGACACAACGTAGTAAGGAAATAGTGTATCTTATTTTGTGTAGGACTCCCCTTTCCACTACATATCTAACTTCTTTGTACCAGAGCCTTCTTGCCTACTTTGGATTAGTTGGCAAGGTACCTTTTTTTATATAAGATCTAATTGGATCCATAGAAGATGGTTCCAATTATACATCAATAAAATTAATCATTTGATCCTCATCTATGCTTCTGGCTATTAATATCTCCACTAAAATACTTCTCCTGAGTTATATTCTTGTTATTGAAGTCAGTTGAGGAAGTGCATCAGCTCGGACATTTTCTATCCTTGGTACTCTATTTATCTGTACAACTGGAAATTACTTTCATCGCCTTGGCCAAGTATCTCACAATCAAATACCCTTGACTCCATGTATATGAAGCACTTGGTTGATGCTCAACTGGGAATTACTGTGTACCACTACGTGCTTGGCGCCTAATGATTGGGCTAACTCAAGTCCAGCGATTAAAGTCTCTTCTGCATATTTTCAAACCATTTATTGAGCAATAGATGATTCTGGTTGATTGGCTATGACTTTGGTTTGATTTGGAGCTGATCTCTCTTCCAAAGCAGTCTGATTCGCAAGCAATTTTTATTGGTCAATAACATCTGGATATATAAATTTCTCAATAAAATCTGTCAAATCTTGCTCTTTTAATGATGATCATGGCTCATAGATGAAGTCGTATTTTCCCAGTTCTACTGACCAATACATCAATTTGCCTGAGTTTTCAGGTTTGTGAAGTTCTTGACAAAAATGTAGATTAGTGTACACTACTATGGTGTGCGCCTAAAAATAAGGCTTAATTCACCTAGAGGCTTCAATAAGAGGTAAGGCCAGTTTTTCCAAGCGTGGATACCTGACCCCTGGATTCTTTGCTGGTGTAGTAGACTAGTTTTTGGATCCCATTCTCCAGACGAACTAATGGCGAGCTAATTGTGGATTCAGAAATAGCTAAGTACAAGTATAATTTTTCACCCAACATTAATCGGGACAACAATGGTGGAGATCCTGAACACTTCTTCAACTCTTGAAATTATTCTTCACACTCCTCATTTAACTCAAATGTCTTTCCAAGCACCTTAGATAATGGTAAACACCTATATGTTGCTCGAGAGATAAATCGATTTAATGCAACCACTCTACCAGTAAGTCTTTGAACATATTTTTTGGAGGTTGGTGATTGCATTTCAATCAGAGCTTTGATTTTGGAAGGATTAGCTTTTATTCCTATCTGATTTACTATAAAGTCCGGGAACATTCCTTCTTGCACACCGAATATGCACTTGGTCGGATTCAATTTTATTTGATGTTTTTCCAATTGGTCGAAAGTTTGAGTGAGGTCCTTGATATGATCTAAAACCTTTGTACTTTTAGTCAGCATGTCATCTATATTTACCTCCATATTCCTCCTAATCTTTTCTTCAAACACCTTATTGACAAATCTCTCATTGCTCCAACATTTTTAATCCTGAAGGGCATTACATTGTAATAATAACTACCTCGGTTGGTAATGAAAGAAGTGTTTTATATGTCCTCTGGTTTCATTTTTATTTTGTTATATCCACTATAAGCGTCCATCAAACTCAACCACTCATGTCCCGTTGTGGCATATACTAACTGATCAATTATGGGCAAAGGAAAGTGATCATTTGGGCAAGCCTTATTAAGATCAGTGAAATCTATATACATCTCCATTTATCATTATTTCTCTTGAACATCACAATATTGTGCCAACCATGATGGATATTTAACATCCTCAGTGAATTGGTATTTTTATAGTTTTTCTACCTCTTCCTGAATGGACTGGTTCTTCTCAAGACTGAACACCCTGCTCCTTTATTTGATCGACTTGGCATCCCCGTTAATGTTGAGCTCATGATAGAGGAAGTTGGGATTAATCTCAGGCATAACTTCATGACTCCAAGAAAATACATTCTTTCGTTCCCTTATGAATGCAACCAGTTCCTATTTGAGGAGTTGGGCCAATGTGGAGCCAATTAGGGTGGTTCTTTCTAGTTTTTCATCATCCAAGATTATGCTTTCAGTAGCTTCTACTATTTGTCCTTTGACTAGATTTGTTGCTCTATTTCATCTCGGGGATCCAAAGTATCAACTTTTGAATCGCTATTGGACTCCAGAGTGTTAACTTGGTAGTTTGTGGTCTTTTTTTCAAATCGGCCAAATCTTCCTACTCGGCGGAAAAGTAATAGCATTCTCTGGCCACCGTTTGATCACCCTTTACTATATTAACCCCGAAGTGAGTAGGGAACTTTAAACATTGGTGGACAGTGGACGGTACTGCTTTGAATTTCTATAATCCTACCCTGTAGAGGATCACATTATAAGTTGAATGAAAATTTTTATCCATAATAAAGTGTAAGACACGCCCGGAGGGCCCCCCGATTTTAAAACAAACTAAATCTTTAAAATCAATTTCCTTCTTAACAAGATTTGCAGAAGCGTAGAGATATGGTTCAACTTTTAAAAGCAAATTTTAATTTCTTAAACAAATTAAAATTAAACACAAGTGAAAATTAATAAAACACACACAAATATTAATTTCACTTAAACCAATTAATTCATCCAAGTCCTAGAACTTGCCTAAGTCATAATTATCAATAATTCAAAGTTAGGCCAAACCAATTTTAGCAAATGACTTGAATTAAATAACTTTACCCAATATTTCATTTAGCACCAAATTAAATAAAAAGTGATTAAACCAATTTTATCTTATTACCTTAGCATGCGTTCTAGGTGAGTGCAAAAGATAAAATAAAACAATAAATCACTACACCGCGATGTCCAAGGAAAAACCCAAGACGGGAAACAACCTCGGACGGCCCTAGCCTCAAATCCACTAAGAACGAAATTTACAAATACAAGACAGAAAGGCTTACAACACACGACTCGATCCCTCTCAAGCCCCGACGCTTCTTCTTGTAGACACCTCTTCATAGCGGATAACCTTGGAGCTCCACCGCGGTCTCGGAATCCACCAATCGGACTTTATATGGTCACCGTCATCCGTTAACTAGGAGCCTTTCTCCAAGAAATGAAAACTTCTCTTCAATTCGGTGTAGAGAAAACCGGTGCCAAACTCCAAGCAGGATATGTATATGAGAACTTGGAATAAACAAACAATTGGGTGTAAACTAGAGTGGTGTATATTTTACTCTAAAAATCTCAATCAAAACACGAACATTTTCCTTAAGCAAATTAGCTCACAAATTCTCTCTAAGAGATGAAATAGAATGGAA
The DNA here is from genome assembly GCA_949130495.1 of Sambucus nigra. Classification (NCBI taxonomy): domain Eukaryota; kingdom Viridiplantae; phylum Streptophyta; class Magnoliopsida; order Dipsacales; family Adoxaceae; genus Sambucus; species Sambucus nigra. Next base: position 61,955,683 of record OX422211.1, on the reverse strand, counting down.
AAGTTAAGTTGGAAAATATTATTCCCACACATAATAAATTCTGAGAAAAGTTGGTTAAGAAACAAGTGGGTAAGTGGGAGAAAAACTGCTTAAAACTGCCAAAAACTGTTTTCGCCTGGCGTCTCATTTGAACGACATTTCGTTCGAACAAAATCTCGTTCGAACGAGTCTTCTAATGAAGTTCCAGTATGAACTCGTTAGAAGCTCGTTAAAAATATTGTTAGAACGAAAATCTCGTTCGAACGACATTTCGAACGAAGTTCCAGTATAACATAATGGGAAGTCGTTGGCAATCTCGTTCGAACGACTTGTGGTTCGAACGACAATCTCGTTCGAACGACACTTCGAACGAACTCACAGAATGTTTAAAAATTATTTTTAAGCCCAAAAACATTTATATATTTTATACATAAATTTTAATAGAAAACATTCTGAAACCAAAACACAGTTTTAAACCTAACACCCAATATAAACTGTTCCAAGCTCCTATATATATATATATATATATATATATATATATGTAATGCATTTGTACCTTGGGAGCATGGAACCACAGTTGATGACGTTGAAACGAGGCACACAAACCACGACTTTTGATGAAGCTTTATACTTTTTGCTGCTACGTCTTCAACTAAACACATCATAGGATAGAGTATATTGATCATCTCTCAAGCCTACGATTTGTTTAGTTGAAGACGTAGCGGCAAAAAGTATAAAGCTTCATCAAAATCCGTGGTTTGTGTGCCTCGTTTCAACATCATCAACTGTGGTTCCATTCTCCCAAGGTATGAATGCATTACATATATATATAGGAGCTTGGAATAGTTTATAATGGGTGTTAGGTTTAAAACTGTGTTTTGGTTTCAGAATGTTTACTATTAAAACTTATATATAAAATATATAAATGTTTCTGGGCTTAAAAAGAATTTTTAAACATTCTGTGAGTTCGTTCGAAGTGTCGTTCGAATGAGATTATCGTTCGAACCACAAGTCGTTCGAACGAGATTGCCAACGACTTCCCATTATGTCATACTGAAACTTCGTTCGAAATGTTGTTCGAACGAGATTGTCGTTCTAACGATATTTCTAACGAGCTTCTAATGAGTTCATACTGGAACTTCGTTAGAAGACTAGTTCGAACGAGATTTCGTTCGAACGAAATGTCGCTCGAACGAGACGCCAGGTGGGAACAGTTTTTGGCAATTTTAAGCAGTTTTTCTCCCATTTTCCCACTTGTTTCTTAACCAACTTTTCTCAAACTTTATTATGTGCGGGAATAACATTTTCCGACTTAACTTTTCCATTCTATTTCATCTCTTAGAGAGAATTTGAGAGCTAAATTGCTTAAGGAAAATGTTCTTGTTTTGAGTGAGATTTTTAGACTAAAATATACACCACTCTAGTTTACATCAAATTGTTTGTTTATTCCAAGTTCTCATATACATATCTTTCTTGGAGTTTGGCACCGATTTTCTCTACACTGAATTGAAGAGAAGTTTGCATTGCTTGGAGAAAGGCTCCTAGTTAACGGGTGACGGTGACCATATAAAGTCCGATTGGTGGATTCCGAGACCGCGGTGGAGCTCCAAGGTTATTCTCTAGGAAGAGGTGTCTACAAGAAGAAGCGTCAGGGATTGAGAGGGATCGAGTCGTGTGTTGTAAGCCTTTCTGTCTTATATTTGTAAATTCCGTACTTAGTGGATTTGAGGCTAGGGCCGTCCGAGGTTGTTTCCCATCTTGGGTTTTTCCTCGTTCATCGCGGCGTAGTGATTTATTGTTTTATTTTATCTTTTGCACTCACCTAGAACGCATGCTAAGGTAATAAGATAAAATTGGTTTAATCACTATTTATTTAATTTGGTGCTAAATTAAATATTGGGTAAAGTTATTTAATTCAAGTCATTTGCTAAAATTGGTTTGGCCTAACTTTGAATTATTGATAATTATGACTTAGGCAAATTCTAGGACTTGGATGAATTAATTGATTTAAGTGAAATTAATATTTGTGTGTGTTTTATTAATTTTCACTTGTTTTTAATTTTAATTTGTTTAAGAAATTAAAATATGCTTTTAAAAGTTGAACCATCTCTCTACGCTTTCGCAAATCTTGTTAAGAAGGAAATTGATTTTAAAGATTTAGTTTGTTTTAAAATCGGGGGGCCCTCCGGGCGTGTCTTACAAATTGGTATCAGAGCCAAAGCGATAAATTATTTCATTAAAGATCTTTTAAATAATTTTTGGCTAAAATGGAATTTTCCCCGTTTTCAAAATTTCCTATTTTCGATGGTTCTAACTACGCGTATTGGAAAGCGCGAATGAAATCGGCACTTAAATCTATCGATGAAAGGGTTTGGATGTCTGTAGTTAACGGGTGGTCTCCACCAACTCATTTAGTGGAAAATGAACGTGTTCCCAAATCGGTCGATAGATGGACTGAGAATGAGTTTAAACTTTCAAATTTTAATTCCCGTGGTTTAAATGCCTTGTTTAACGCTGTCACACCGGAAGAATTCTGATGTATTATAACGTGTGAGACCGCTAAAGAAGCGTGGGATATTTTACAATTAACTCATGAAGGAATTAGTGTCGTTAAGGCTTCTAAACTCCAAACCCTCGCCACTCAATTTGAAACCATCAAAATGAATGACAATGAAACTTTTGATGAATTTTATGTTAGACTTTCTGACATTGTTAATTCATCTTTTAACTTAGGAGATAAAATATCCGACAACCGAGTTGTAAAGAAAATTTTAAGGTCCCTTCCTGATAGATTTATACCAAAAGTGACTGTTTCAAATTCTTTACCAACTTTAGCCTCTACGAAATTAGAAGAGCTTGTAGGTGATTTACAAACCTATGAACTAGATATGTTTCCCTTTAAAACTAAAAAGTAAATTGAAAAGGGCGTTGCTTTAAAAGCCCGAAAAGAGGTCAAACAAGTAGTAGAGAGCGAGAGTGATAGTGACTCGAAAAACATGGCTATGTCTGCTAGGAAATTTTGAAAGTTTCTTAAAATTATCAAAGATAAATTTAAAAATGACTTTAAGAAATTTGAAACTTCTAAGTATGATAAAGCCGAGAGGATCCCCGAAACTATGAATGAAAATTTAAATAGGGACGAGTCAAATAGGTGTTTTGGTTATGAGGGTTATGGCCATAGGGTTTCTGAGTGTCCCACTAAACTAAGGAAAGAGGGTAAGCGACCCATTTCATATAATGCGACCCTTAGTGATGATAGTGATAAGGAAAAGGGACCCGATTCCCCCACTAAGCCCAACTTTGTGGCTTTTATGGCTAGTCACGTGAGTGATAGTGAGAATTCATCGATGATGAAATCTTAACACATGACACTTCCAAGGTTATTGTTTATGATTCCCTTATTTTTTATGATAGTGAGAGTTGAGAAGAAAGAGAGAGTGAAAATGAAGAAGAGGTTAATGTGAGTGAACTTCAAAATGCTTTTCAAGAACTTTATAAAGAATCTATTATATTGAAAAGAGCTAATTTGAAGTTAGAAGCTTGTTTAAAAGAGCGTGTCAAGGTCGTTGATGAAAATGCTTTAATAGAAGACCTTAGGACACAAGAGAGAACTCTTCAAGAGAATCTTGAATTTGTAGAAGGCGAGAGAGATAACCTTAGGGGTTTAATGGAATCCTTGAAAAAGGATCTTCTTGCTTTTGAAGAGCGAAATGTTTTATTAGAGTCTAACATTTTAGAATTGAAAAATAAATTAAAAGACTCTAGTAATGTCAAATTTGATTTGGAGTGTCGTTTCGAAAAATTAGATAAAATCTTAGGAACGGTCCAAATTAAAAATGACATGTGTGGTTTAGGCTTCAATACATGTAATGAATCTACTCATAAAGACAAAACCAACGTTTTAGGGGAATCTACTAGGAAAGCTTTTATAGATCACTCCATAGGTAAATCTTTTCGACGTGCTTTTACTTGTACACATTGTGGTCGAAAAGGTCATCTTAGGAAATTTTATTTTGATCGTAAACGAATTCCTAGAAAATCCCAACGTAAAGCAACCAATGTATTTAAAATTCCTACACCCCAAGATAGTCATTCTTCATTAATTTGGGTTAGGAAATCCGACTTGGCTGCCTTGCAAAATAGGGTTTTTGATTCTCATTTACTTTCACATGCTTCCTCCCTTGCTAAATCTAAAGGATGAATGTGTTAGTTTTTTTTTTGCATACGTTATCTTTTGCACTTCATGATACATCATTATGCTAATTGTATGCTTGTTTAATCATTTTTTAGTTTATGTCCCATGTTTAATCACATGCTAGAGTAATGATTTTTGTTTATCTTTTGTATTTTATTTCTTCATTTTGTTTGCATTAAATGAAAAATACAAAAAGATTTTTGTTTATCATTTGGATTTTTATCTCTTGATAATTTAAGCTTAATGAAAAGTTCAAACGATTTTTGTTTTGTCCTTTTGAGTATATATTATTAGTTTTGGTTAAAAATGTCAAAAACTCAAAACGATTTTTGTTTGTGTGTATTTTGGTTTGACACACTTTAAGTGGCATATACTTGTGTTTGAATCCCTCCTTTAACGCTCTCATGTGGCTAGAACTTTTGGTTTAGATTATCAATCCTTATTATGTTCTTTACCATGCTTACATGGAGTAGTTGAATTTTGTGTTGTTTAAATGGATTCTATTTTTATATGCCTCTTTTCACACATGCACGAGCTCTTTTGAAATTTTAACTTCATATGTATATTTGAGCTTTGTGAGGTGTTTTCTTTCCAATTTTGTCATCTACATATTTGTGACTTAGGAGGACTAGTGCATGTCAAAATCCGTGGCATGTGAGATGCGTGTGAAAAATGAAAAACATGATAAATATAAATGTGCATGGGGAAAGGCTCTGAAAGGACTTTTTGATCCTTTGCGATTGTAAGCCACCGTTTTGAATGGACCTACAAGAAATACGTGGTCCAAAGGCCTAAAAATAGAAAATATGGCATTAAAAAGAAAAATAATCGCCAAGGCCTATGTTTGATTGATATATTCATTCAAAAATAATATAAATGCTTATTGAGGGAGATTGGATGGTATATCATCGGTTTGCACAATGTCCATTTATCCTAGTTACGTATCTCATGTCATGACTCTATTGGGTTGTAGAATCATCAATATGCTAGGCTTGTATGAATTTTGTATGTTTGTTCATTTAGTTCAATCTATATTGTCACATGAGGTTATATTCAAATGTGATGAAGTTTGCAATCAAATGAGGACTCCGTGAACATGTTTTAAGTAATTGGGTCTAAATTTGATCGTTACTAGTTCACACCCCAACACTTCCATTTCATCTTTGCCATACGAGTGTGAAAGACTCCTATTATATTTTGTGTGTGTCATTTGTGTGTTTATATCTATATATGTGTACTTGAGTCTCTATGATATATATTATGTATACATATATTTTATATTTTTGTTTAGTCTTTGCTTTGATTTCTAATCCATATATGCTTTAATTCATACTTGGTATCCATCTTAGTTAATTCTTTGTTGATATCACACGCTTAATAATTTATATATATTATTGGTATCATTTTATTGCATCCTATTTGGTATCCAATGTTATTGTTTGGATTAGTTGAACTTCTGTTTCCCATATGCTTTAACGTTCTCATCACTATAAGCACAATTACATGTTTTATCTTGCTTTCCCATTCTATTTATCCCTTAATTAATTTAGAGGGTGTATATGCTTTATTTGGGGTACATACGTCAATATTTGATTCTTTAAGCCTTTGTTTATTCCTGAACAAAAAAGGGGGAGAATGGTAGGGGGAGAAATGGTACATAATCCTATTATTATCGTATCTTAGTTTAAGGGAGATTTATCTTAGGGGGAGACGTCTTTCTAATTTGATCATACTTGCATGTAAATATAAAGGGAGAGAATTAATTTAGGGGGAGTAGTTAACTTTACTTGCATTAACTATTATTTTGTTCCCTATGCATGTAATGTGTTTGCCTAAGTGTGCAAGAATTATTTTATAAAGCGGCATATTTCAACGGGTAAAGATTGTTTGAGTCGAGCATTGTATTTTTTATTTTGGGTGGGACTTTTTATTAGTCTAGTAGAGCTTGATGGCCCTTTAGGATTTTTGCATAGTTTTCGTCCCGGAATAGCCAAACGGGGAGATTTGTAAGGACGCAAATTTCCAATTGAGTCCTTTGTTGTTTTGGCTCAATTCTGGACAAAAACGTTTGAGTCATAGGATAGAATATATTGATCATCTCTCAATCCTATGATGTGTTTAGTTGAAGACGTAGTGGCAAAAAGTATAAAGCTTCATCAAAAGCCGTGGTTTGTGTGCCTCGTTTCAACGTCATCAACTGTGGTTCCATGCTCCCAAGGTATGAATGCATTACATATATATATATATATATATATATATATATATATATATATGAGCTTGGAACAGTTTATATTGGGTGTTAAGTTTAAAACTGTGTTTTGGTTTCAGAATATTTTCTATTAAAACTTATATATAAAATATATAAATGTTTCTGGGCTTAAAAAGAATTTTTAAACATTCTGTGAGTTCGTTCGAAGTGTCGTTCGAACGAGATTGTCGTTTGAACCACAAGTCGTTCGAACAAGATTGCCAACGACTTCCCATTATGTCTTACTGAAACTTCGTTCGAAATGTCGTTTGAACGAGATTGTCATTCTAACGATATTTCTAACGAGCTTCTAATGAGTTCATACTGGAACTTCGTTAGAAGACTCGTTTGAATGAGATTTCGTTTGAACGAAATGTCGTTCGAACGAGACGCCAGGCGGGAACAATTTTTAGCAGTTTTAAGCAGTTTTTCTCCCACTTCCCCACTTGTTTCTTAACCAACTTTTCTCGGACTTTATTATGTGCGGGAATAACATTTTCCAACTTAACTTTTCCATTCTATTTCATCTCTTAGAGAGAATTTGAGAGCTAAATTGTTAAGGAAAATGTTCTTATTTTGAGTGAGATTTTTAGAGTAAAATATACTCCACTCTAGTTTACACCCAATTGTTTGTTTATTCCAAGCTCTCATATACATATCTTGCTTGGAGTTTGGCACCGATTTTCTCTACACCGAATTGAAGAGAAGTTTGCATTTCTTGGAGAAAGGCTCCTAGTTAACGGGTGACGGTGACCATATAAAGTCCGATCGGTGGATTCTGAGATCGCGGTGGAGCTCCAAGGTTATCCGCTAGGAAGAGGTGTCTACAAGAAGAAGAGTCAGGTCTTGAGAGGGATCGAGTCGTGTGTTGTAAGCCTTTCTGTCTTGTATTTGTAAATTCCGTACTTAGTGGATTTGAGGCTAGGGTCGTCCGAGGTTGTTTCCCGTCTTGGGTTTTTCCTCGTACATCGCGGCGTAGTGATTTATTGTTTTTTTTTATCTTTTGCACTCACGTAGAACGCATTCTAAGGTAATAAGATAAAATTGGTTTAATCAATATTTATTTAATTTGGTGCTAAATTAAATATTGGGTAAAGTTATTTAATTCAAGTCATTTGCTAAAATTGATTTGGCCTAACTTTGAATTATTGATAATTATGACTTAGGCAAATTATAGGACTTTGATGAATTAATTGGTTTAAGTGAAATTAATATTTGTGTGTGTTTTATTAATTTTCACTTGTGTTTAATTTTAATTTGTTTAAGAAATTAAAATTTTCTTTTAAAAGTTGAACCATCTCTCTATGCTTCCACAAATCTTGTTAAGAAGGAAATTGATTTTTAAGATTTAGTTTGTTTTAGAATCAGGGGGCCCTCCGGGCGTGTCTTACATAAAGAAACGTATCTTTTTATTATATATTTCTTGTTAAGTGCCGAATAACCCCCTGAGAATCCAATCAAGGGTCTGTGGTATGGTTCTAGTGGACTAATCTTCAATCCCAAGCTCTGGAAACAGGGATACAACATGATATTTGCTGAACTTCCAATGTCTATCAGAACCCTGGTAATGATGGCTTCTTGGATTCTAAACTTGATGACCAGTGGGTCATCAGGAGGATACAGTTCTCTGGAGAGATCATTTTTGGAAAAGTCGATGAAAAGTTTATCTTTTCTTACTTTCTTGGGTTGATCATCATTGTTCAAATTGATACATTGTATGTATTAGTGGGCTTGTGCTTCATTCAGATAAGCTTTATTCTCAACAGTCTGATCTCCTCCTCATGTATCTCCACCTGTAATGATATGGAAATAAGAAGAACTAAAAATTATCATAGCTACCTCAATTTCTAGTTGCTTAGGCTTCTTTGGTAGGTCTAAATCGTCTTCGTAACCATCCTCATAGCCTCTTTTCATGCCATATCTAGGCTTGGAGGGAGAATTTGACCTTCCTCCTATTTCTCGTCTCTCATGACGATCAAAAAATTTGCTCAACTTTCCTCGACGAATGAGGGATTCAATTTCGTTCTTAAGAGCAATATATTTATCGTTCGTGTGGCCATGATCCTTGTGGAATTCACAATATTTGGATTTATCTCTCATGTTGGAATGTGCCCTCAACTTCTCAGGCCACTTTAAATTTTTATTGTGACAAATTTCCTCCAGGATATGGTGGATACTAATCGTCAATGGAGTGTATGCTTCATACTTTTTGGTCTTATCCCCTTTCTTCTGTTTTTGTTCCCTCTTTTTAGGCTTGGTGGCAGGGCTTTGCTTTGCGTCCATTGCTTCCTCGGCATTCACGATTTTTTCAGCCTTAGCCATGAGCTCTGTCATGGTTTTGGGAGGATCTTTTACCAAGGCGTAATATAAATTTTATGGAAGTAATCCACTCATTAAGGCGGTAATGGATATTTTTTCTTCATAATCAACCACTTCCAGTTTCTCGTTATTAAAACGAGTGATGTATTCTCTATTAACCTCTCCTGCTCTCTACCTAACACTCTACTCTCTTAACTGGCTTGTCCTCAAAATAGAAGGTATTGATGAACAGCTTGGTAAGTTGATTAAAACTGGAAATTTGTCTGGGGAAAGTTGTTGTACCATATCTAGGTAGAACCAGTGATGGTGATCGAAAAAGCTCTACATCTTATTTCATCAGGAACATAATATATATCAATGGTTGCATGATATTTCTCTATATGCAAAACAGGGTCAGTCTTACCATTATATTTAAGGGTAACCATTCGTTTCTTAAACTTAGATGGGGTAGGAAAATCAACAATCACTTGGATGAAAGGAAAATCAACGTTCGAGATCAATCTTAAATTGGGATATATGGGCTTCAAGTTTCTCATGAGTCTCCAATAAAGCTTGAAGATCTCTTATATGACTAGACACCATGTTGGTCAAATCGGTCTTTTCTCTACCTACAACAATCAACTACTCACATAAAGAGACTTTTACCTTCTTGAGTTGACTCACTGATGCCTCACACTCTCTCAAAACTGTCACCTCCTTCTCTAAATCACACACTGTAAGAAACCAATATTTATTAAGCTTTTTCGATTTAAAGTCTTAGTGTAAAGTTAACGAAAGGATTTTAGGAGTACACTTTTCAAGCACACTATATATATGACTCACTTGAGTCTAAAATATAGGATCTTGTCTAGTTTGGAAATAGAGACAAAATTGTGTCATCCTTTCTGAAACCCTAAACCTCATGCCTCTTCATGATCTACATCAACAACTTCAAGGATTGAAAAGGTAGTATATCCAACACAACTCTACACCTATGACTGCAATTATTCTTTATTTTTTGGGTATGAGGTGTGTGTGTGTTCAGATTGGCCTAAAATTATTTTCTACTATTTTTAAGGATTTTTAGAAATTTTTTAAACATTTCAAACAATTAAAATTACATTTTTAAAAAATGTTTGGGCTTATTTGTAATATCTCAAAGTTTCTAAAATCAGCCTTGGGTAGAATCCAAAACTGGTAGAGACATATGGGGTGGAAATTGATATTTTTAATCCTTCAAAAAAAACAAGCATTTTACACTTGATCTACACCTTACACGTGTTGCACTGTTGACGGGATAAGATTGTGTTTTCTCACTTTAATATACCTAAGATTAAATCCCGATCATTGGTTTAATATAATCGATGGCGTGCATGTGTTTTAGCTAAATAGAAATCTCACCTAAATGAACCAATCAGAGAATTTTTAAATTCGGGGCATTGTTAGCCACATGATTTACAACCGTTTGTTCGACGCAATCTTGGCCCTTAATTTTGAACCGCCTTCCAGATCTTTTCTTCTCTACTATAAATAGAGCCTTGGGGTCAATCGTTTACAATATTTTGGAGAGTCTAAGAGTTGAGAGAGAGAGAGAGAGAGAGAGAGAGAGAGAGAGAGAGAGAGAATTAGAGAAAAACCGAGAAATCCAAATAAAACTCTAGCCAATTTTTCTTAGAAAATATTTTAAGAGTTTGAGGTTATCCTGTTCAATCGTGTTCAAAACCTCTCTGGTTTTTTTCTCTTTTACAATACTTTAATGAGTCTAGATCTTGTCTCACTCTATTGAGACTTGTAGATCCGACTAACAGTGATATAGTCACGTTAGTTTCTTAGGACTAATTTTTTCAAGTAGAAATAATCTCTCTTTGTTGGATTTCTGTTCTTAAAAGTTTTTATCAAAAAGTTATCCAACAAATCTCTTTTGAGAACAAAACTGATTTTACATTTTATAAAGGTTTTCAGATTTGAGTTTTTTTTTTAAAAACTTGTACATAAATATTATTAAAAGAATCTGAGTTTTAAACAGATTCGTCCAAAGAACAAGCTCTGAAAATTAGGGTTTTCAAAAAGGAAAATCAAATCTCAGTATTGTTGACTTTGCATGTCATATTTAGAACAAATCTTTAATTTCAAGGAATATTGTTTGTATAAGTGTGAGTGAGTTTCATGTATGTTTTAGGCACGTAACTTCACTGCACTTTAACACAACATCACTAAAGTTATGTTGGTAAAAATATTTTTACCAAAAGAGTAGACGTAAAGAATGAGCAAAGGAGTTCATCTTAGAGGACGAAAGTCATGTATAATTTCTTGACTTAAATTAGGTTTAATCTGTGTGTATAATATGTTAATAGCTTGTAATCTAAAAACTCATTCTAGTGTAATTTTTGTTTTACTTTGTAGAGGGAGTCGTGGATGTTTTCCCAGTTTAATTGGGGTTTTACCACGTTAAAATACTATCTTGTGTGAATTTTTTTTATACTTCCTTTACTCTTGCTATCACTCCTATAGGTGTTTAAATTTATTTAAACCTTTAATATTCCAAGTAACTGGTATTTCTTGTTCAAAAGCATTTTCAAATACAACTTGTGTTTTCATTGGTGTTATTAAAAGAGTTTCTTAAACAAAACAATTTTGTCCCTTCTTAACTGTTTTAAATTTTGATTAAATGAAATAGTAAGGGATTTTCAATTGGTATGAGAGTTGGTTCTTATTTTTTAAAACAACTGTTCAGAATCTTGTGTTTTTTGAAACTTTTTTAAAAACACCTCATGGACGAGAAATTTGAGAGACTAGGAAACTTAACCAGACATCCCCTGTTCGATGGGATAAATTTTCCTTACTGGAAAGTAAGGATGATTGTGTTCATCAAAGGGTCTTTGGGAGACGAAGTTTGGGATACCGTAGAACAAGGATATATTTATCCTACCTAACCAATAGAAGAAGACCGTGCAATAAGAATCAAAAAAATTCTCACTTAATTTACTAAAGAGGAGAAACAGGCCTCCCTCTACAATAATAAAGGCAAGAATGCAATATTCATGTCTGTAAATGATCATGAGTTCAAAAGAATCTCTATATGTACCACTTCTGAGGAAGCCTGGAACACGTTGGTCACAGCCCATGAAGGTGATACACGTGTTAAGGTTGCCAAGACTCAAATGTTAATTCAATAATATAATACCCTAGTTATTACAGAGACTAAGACCTTCGATGATTTTTATAATAAACTAACTGATGTCGTAACAAAATTACAAGCAGATGGAATTATCTATGACAGAAGAGAAATTGTCTCTAAAATCCTAAGATCACTTCCACAGAAAATTTGATAGTAAAAGATATGCAATTGGGGAAATGGAATATCCAAATCTTACCCCTGAACTCCTCGGTAGAAAATTAAGAACTTTGGAAATGGAATTGGATTATAAGAAACAACTTCTTGGTAGTCAAAAGAAAAACAGTAGTCCCAATGTTATGTTTCAATCCAAAGTAATGCCTAATCTTGATATGAAATCTGATGATGACTGTGACTTGGATGATTTGGATAATCAAATAGCCTTAATGCCTAAATGCTTTAAGAAAATACTGAAGTTTAGAAATAATGTTGCTGCTAAACAAGGAAAGGCTACATATTCAAATCAATCTAATAACAGACCTCATGAGTGGAAACTAGAGAAACACCACAACAACAATAACAGGCCTGATAAAGTCCATAGTAAGTCTGAATGCTTTAGATGTGATAAAATAGGTCACATTGCCATTAACTGTTGGGTCAACCTGAAAAACAAACATAATGAGGCGCGATTCATATGATGACGAGCCTAATCACCTAACATATTTGACCCATGTATGTCATTTTTTTTGCAAAGATAGTATATTCTGATGATAATATTGATAAGAGTCTCCCTAATAATGCCTTGATTGTGCCTGTTAATGGTTTATCTGCTTTGTTCCCTGAGAATGCTAATAATGGTTATACTGGTAATAGTAGCTTTACTACCATGTGTGTGAGTCAAAGCGATCAAATGAATAACGAACTTAATGTGTGTCTGAGTTCAAAAAATAAATCGATAGGGGTCAAATCACCCACCACACTTAGTGAGTCTAATAACGATCACCTTCAAGACATCCACACATTGTACACCAAAACACTTAGGAAGCGCACTAGATTAGAAATAGCCATTAAACACTTTACGTAAAATATAGAATCTCTTAGTCTTGTGGTTAAACAAAATGCTCAAGACTACACTAATCAATGTCTAGCCCATGAAACTCAAACTAAGGCTTTTTCTGGAAAAAAATCAAGGATCTTTCTGAATCAAATGAAATTCTAGAAAAGAAATTGAAGCCCCCAGTTTTCTATTTCATAAACAAAAATATTATTTCCTTTTAGATATATCGAGATGCGGAAGCGTAAAGATGTGTGATAGTTCAATAAAATAAACGAATTACAAATTTTAATTTCTATTTTAAAATTAAAATTAAACCAAGTGAAATAAGATTAAATCCACACAAGTTGATTTTTCACTTAAACCAAATATTTCAATTCAAGTCCTAGAAATTTGCCTAACAAGAATAATCCATTTTGCAAATTAGCCCAAACCAAATTTTACCAAAATAAATTATCTTTGAATTGAATTAATTTCAATTTCACCCAAATATATTTTAACACTAAAGAATATAAGTGTGATAATTAAATCAAATTTTATCTTGAATTACCTAAGCATGCATCTACGTGATTTAAGCAAGATAAAATTAAACAATATCACACGACGCGCCGATGTACGAGGAAAACCCAATTGTGTAAGTATGGTAGTTTTTACAAAGACTCGACACAAGAGGACTTACACAAACTGACTTGAGTCCGTCCAAGCCTTGACGCACTCCTTGGTCTTCAACCTCCGCCTAATGAATAACCGTGGACTCCTCCACAGTCTTGAACTCCACCGATGGGGCTATGGTCACCGTCAACCCACTCGCGAAGCCTTTCTTCGAGTGAGAACACCGCAATAAACTTTTCTCCTTTTTGGGGTAAAGAAGAACCCAAACTCTCTTCTTGTTGGTGTAGAGAAAACCAGGTGCCAAAACTCTCCAAGAAATGATATATCAATAGGTACTTGGAATAAACTAAACAAATGGGTGTGTATGTGTTTTTTGATGAGTTTAATCCATAAAAATCAAACACAAAACATGGAACTTTTTCTTAAAAGTTTTGCTCTCAAAAGACTCTTAGAATATGAAAAAGTTATCTTAGAAAATGTCTTTCCCACACTATGTAAAGGTGGTGAAAGTTAGTGGGCAAAGTGGGAAGTTATAAAAAAACTGTCAAAAAACTGCTCAAAACTGAAATTTCGTTAGAAGTTCATTCGAACGAGTTTCAATTCGTTCGAACGAAACTTCTAACGAGAAAACAGAAACAATTTCTGAATCTCGTTAGAATTTCGTTCGAACGAGGTCGTTTGAACTACTTTTCTAATGAGATTGCAGACCATGATTCTAGATATTTTCGATTCGAATACGTGGCCACCATTTTCGTATTTTTTTGATTTTTTTTGGATTTGATATGATTTTTCTACTGAAAGGTGTCCGAGAACAAAATCTTTAGAACTACGAATTCAAAAAAAATAACAGAAAAATACTAACACCCAAAATAAATTTCCAAGCTCCTATATATATATATATATATATATATATATATATATATATATATATATATATATATATATATATTAATGCATTCACACCTTTAGGAGACAATGGAATCCACATGTTGATGACGTGAAACTTGGCACAAAAATCGGCAATAATGTTCACTTGAAAAGTAATGCCGCAACATCTTCAACTTTCACTTGTCATAGGCTTGAAGGATTCACTTGAACAATATCCTATGACTTAAATGTTTTTGTCCGGAATTGAGCCAACACTACATTAAGACTCAATCGAAGACTTGTGTCCTTACAAATTTCCCTCTTTGGCTATTCCGGGACAAAAACCAAACAAAAATCCTAAAGGGCCGTCAAGCTCACTAGGCTCAAAAACACTGTCCCACCCAAAATAAAAATACAATGCTGGACTCAAACAACCCAAGGATCAATATCTTTGCCGATGTTTAATGTTTCCATTTTGAAGTATTCCTGCACACTTAAGCAAACTATCAAACGCATATGGAATATCAAAATATTAAATGCAATTAAATAATTAATCCCCCTAAATTAATTCTCCCCTTTATCAAACAAATGACATACTTAGAAAGACGTCTCCCCCTAAGATAAATCTCCCCCAAACTAAGATACGATAATAATAGGATTAGATACCATTTCTCCCCCTATCATTCTCCCCCTTTTTGTTCAGGAATAGACAAAGGCTAAAGAATAAAAAAAGTAACTTATCTCCCCCAAATAAAGCATATACATCCTCTAAACTAAGCAAGGGATAAAAGAATGGGATAACAAGCTAAAACATGTAATTGTGCATATAGCGATGTGAACGTTAAAGCATATGGGTAACAAAAACTCAACTAATCCAAACAATAACATCGGATACCAACTAGGATGTAATAAAATGATACCAATATGATATATAAATTATTAAGCATGTGATATATAATAGGAGTTTTTCACACTCGTATGGCAAAAATGTGTCATATGGAAACGGAAGTGTTGGGGTGTGAACTAGTAATGATCAAATTTAGACCCAATCTCTTAAAACATGTTCACGGAGTTCTCAAGTGATTGCAAACTTCATCACATTTGAATATAACCTCATGTGACAATATAAATTGAACTCAATGAACAAACATACACAATGCATACAAGCCTAGCATATTGATGATTCTACAAACCAATAGAGTCAAGACATGAAATACGCAACTAGGATAAACGGACATTGTGCAAACCGATGATATACCATCCAATCTCCCTCAATATGCATTTATATTAAATTTGAATGAATATATCAATCAAACATAGGCCTTGGCAATTATTTTTCTTTTTAATGCCATATTTTCTGTTTTTAGGCCTTTGGACCACGTATTTCTTTTAGGTCCATTCAAAATGGTGGCTTACAATCGCCAAGGATCACTAAGTCCTTTCGGAGCCCTTCACCGTGCACAATTATATTTATCATGTTTTCGTTTTTCACACAAATCTCACGTGCAACGGATTTTGACGTGCATTAGTCCTCCTAAGTCACAAATATATAGATGACAAGATTGGAAGGAGAACAGCTCACATAGCTCAAATATACATATGAAGTTAAAATTTCAAAAGAGCTCGTGCATGTGTGAAAAGAGGCATGTAAAAATAGAATCCATTTAATCAACACAAAATCCAACTACTCCATGTAAGCATGGTAAAGAACATAATAAGGATTGACAATCTAAACCAAAAGTTCTAGTCACATGAGAGCGTAAAAGATGGGATTCAAACACTAGTGTATGCCACATAAAGTGTGTCAAACTAAAATACACACAAAATAAAATCTTTTTGAGTTTTTTAAAAATTTTAACCAAAAATAAAAATATATATACTCAAAAGACAAACAAAAATCATTTGAATTTTTCATTAAGCTTAAATTACCAAGAGATAAAATCCAAATGATAAACAAAAATCTTTTTGTATTTTTCATTTAATGCAAACAAAATGAAGGAAATATAATACAAAAGATAAAAAAAATCATAATTCTAGCATGTGATAAGCATGGAGCATAGACTAGAAAATGATTAAACAAGCATACATTTAGCATGTGAATATAGCATGAAGTACAAAAGCTAAAGTATGCAAACACTAACACATTCATCCTTCAGATTTAGCAAGGGAGGAAGCATGTGAAAGTAAATGAGAATCAAAAACCCCATTTTGCAAGGCAATTAAGTAGGATTTCCTAACACAAATTAATGAAGAATGACTATCTTGGGGTGTAGGAATTTTAACTACCTTGGTTGCTTTACGTTGGGATTTTCTAGGAATACGTTTAAGATCAAAACAAAATTTCCTAAGAT
This sequence comes from Sambucus nigra, assembly GCA_949130495.1. Taxonomy (NCBI): domain Eukaryota; kingdom Viridiplantae; phylum Streptophyta; class Magnoliopsida; order Dipsacales; family Adoxaceae; genus Sambucus; species Sambucus nigra. The sequence continues at coordinate 61,938,964 of OX422211.1, read as the reverse complement.
GACCTTTTCGACCACAATGTGTACAAGTAAAAACATGTCGAAAAGATTTACCTAAGGAGTGATCTCTAAAGACTTTCCTAGTAGATTCTCCTAAAACATTGGTTTTGGCGTTATGAGTAAATTCATTACAAGAATTGAAGCCTAAACCACAAGTGTCATTTTTAATTTGGACCATTCCTAATATTTTATCTAATTTTTCCGAACGACACTCCAAATCAAATTTGACATTACTAGAGTTTTTTAATTTATTTTGCAATTCTAAAATGTTAGACTCTAATAAAACATTTCGCTCTTCAAAAGCAAGAAGCTCCTTTTTCAAAGATTCCATTAAACCCCTAAGGCTATCTCTCTCACCTTCTATATATTCAAGCTTCTCTAGAAGATCTTTCTCTCGTGTCCTAAGGTCTTCAACCAACATGCTATTATCAACGACCTTGACACGTTCTTTCAAACTAGCTTCTAACTTCAAATTAGCTCTTTTCAATTTAATAGATTCTTTATAAAGTTCTTGAAAAGCATATCAAAAACTTTGACCTCGGAAGTGTCATGTTTTAAAGTTTCATCAATCGACGAGTTCTCACTATCACTCACATGACTAGCCATAAAAGCCACAAAGTTGGACTTAGTGGGGGAATCGGGTCCCTCTTCCTTATCACTATCCCTAAGGGTCGCATTATATGAAATGGGTCGCTTACCCTCTTTCCTTAGTTTAGTGGAGCACTCAAAAGCCCTATGGCCATAACCCTCACAACCAAAACACCTATTTGACTCGTCCCTATTTAAATTTTCTTTAGAAATTTTAGGGATCTTTTCGGCTTTATCATGCTTAGAAGTTTCAAATTTCTTAAAATCATTTTTAAATTTATCTTTGTTAAATTTAAGAAATTTTCGAAACTTCCTAGCAAACAAGGCCATATCTTCCGAGTCACTATCACTCTCGCTCTCTACTACTTGTTTGACCTCTTTCTGGGCTTTTAAAGCAACGCCCTTTTCAATTTTCTTTTCAGTTTTAGTGGAAAATATGTCTAGTTCATAGGTTTGTAAATCACCTACGAGATCTTCTAATTTCATAGAGGCTAAAGTTGGTAATGAATTTAAAACGGTCACTTTTGGAATAAATCTATCGGGTAGGGACCTTAGAATTTTCTTAACTACTCGGTTGTCAGGTATTTTCTCTCCCAAGTTAAAAGATAAATTAACAATATTAGAAAGTCTAGCATAAAATTCATCAAAAGTTTCTTTTTTATTCATTTTGATAGTTTCAAATTGAGTGGTGAGGTTTTGAAGTTTCGAAGCTTTAACGACACTAGTACCTTTATGAGTGAGTTGCAAAATATTCCACGCTTGTTTAGCGGTCTCACGTGTCATAATGCGTCGGAATTCATCCGGTGTGACAGCGCTAAATAAGGCATTTAATCCTCGAGAATTAAAGTTAGAAAGTTTAAATTCACCCTCACTCCATCTATCGGCGGGTTTGGGAACACGCTCATTATCTACTAAATGAGTAGGTGGGGACCACCCGTTAACAACAGACATCCAAACTCTCTCATCGATAGATTTTAGTGCCGATTTCATTCGTGCTTTTCAATATGCATAGTTTGAACCATCGAAAATAGGAAATTTTGAAAATGGGGAAAATTTCATTTTAGCCAAAAATTATTTAAAAGATCTTTAACGAAATAATTTATCGCTTTGGCTCTGATACCAATTTGCAAGTGCGATAGGCCCCTAAATTTTAATTTAAAACCTTTTTATACTCCAAAAGGTAATAATTTCCTTTTTAGATATGCGGAAGCGAAGATGATGGTTCAATTTGAAAAGAAATTAAAGTTTGTGATTTTTTTTAAATTGAACCATCATCTTCGCTTACGCATATCTAAAAAGGAAATTATTAATTTTTGGAGTATAAAAAGGTTTTAAATTAAAATTTAGGGGCCTATCGCACTTGCAGAAATACAAGGCCACATTGTTAAAATTGGAACAATCAAAAGAAAAGGCTTCAACGGTCTTCAAAAAGTTTGCAAATTTTGAAAACAATTCTAATTACTTTGAAGACTTTATCGTATCCAGTAAAACCTATTTTGAGGATAGAAACGGTATTGGTTTTAACACTGACACACAAACTAAAAATTTACAAACAACAAAATTTATGGCAGGAGGAAAAAGGCCTATGGAAACTTGTCCAGATTTTCAGTCTATAAAAGTTGATTTTGATATTAAAAAAACAGAGAGGGAAAGACATTTTGATAATTAGCGAGCCTAAAGAAAATGTTGAATCTAAGACTAAATACATCTTCCCTCCACCCCCCCCCCCACACACACACACACAATACGGTAAGGAGAGTCCTCGTTCCAACCTATCGATATGAGACATAGGACTAAAGCCCCCCCACTTAGACAAACTCATCTTTAAAGGTCTTCAAGACATTGAGAACCCTTCGAGCCACCTTTGCGCTCCTATTGTGATGTTTATTGACATTCACTTGAAACATGCTTTCAAAAGTGTCTATACCAACCTACCACTTGTTCACCTGTGTATAGAAACTTTAACTATTCTAGACAAAGAAGAAATAACTACGTCCTCCCTAAACAGCCTGATAAGAACTCTAACTATCAAAATAGGAAGAAATGATCTAAAACTAAAATAAATTCCAAGAAGAAGGGTCCTAGGCTCATGACTTAACCAAATGCTCCACAATCTTCGTAAAATCAGTTTAAAGCGTAAAAATCTTTTAAAGAAAAATCTTATGCTCACAAATTTTATTATATTCGAGCAAATATGTGCAAACATTTTAAAACTAGATCAATTTGGGTTAGGAAAGATGATCTAATAACACAAATGAAGTGCAATGTGGTGATTAGTGCCTTAAAAGCTTAACGCACTTCGTATGGAGGGTATTTAGACTCGGTTTGTTCTAAATATATGACCAGGGACGAGACTAAACTTACCAACAAAACTGACTTCTTAAGAGGGAAATTTTATTTGGAGATGGAGTATCGGCCTGATCATAGGTAAAGGGACACTTCACTAAAAGGGACTAACTACTCTTGAGAACGTTCTTTCAGTGAAGGGTCTTAAGGCAAATTTACTGAGTATATCGTAATTTTTTTACTCAAACCATACCGTGACATTCTCAAAAACCAGTTGTAAAATTCTAAATGAGAATGGAGATTGTATTATTATAGGCCTCAGGACACCTGATAACTTTTATACAGTAAACAAAGGGACTGAGATCTGCAATATAGCCAGGATAGAAGATAATGAAATCTGGCACAATAGGTTAGGTCATATAAATTACGATAGACTTGGTAAGTTAAGCTCACAAGAAATGTTACAGAACTTCCCAAGATCAAACATATTTTCAATATATTATGTGGACCCTATCAAGAAGGAAAGATAGTTAAAACTCCTCATAAGAAAGTTAAAACTGTTCGATCCACCAAATCTCTAGAATTCCTCCATATGGACCTAATGGTTCCTTCTCGTACTGTTAGCCTATGTGGTAACAGTTACATCTTGGATATGGTTGATGATTTTACTCGATTTACATGGGTGGCCTTTTTAAAACAAAATTTAGAAACTTTTTGAAAATTTTATTACGTATTGAAAATGAAAAGGACACCCAACTAAATAGAATTCGTAGTGATAGAGGAGGTGAGTTTGTAGATTTAAGAGTTATCGAATATTGTGACTACAACAGTTATAGACATGAATTTAGTGCCCCTAAGACGCCTCAACAAAACGGGATATCTGAGCGTAAAAATTACACTATTCAGGAGATGGCTCGTGTTATGATCCACGCAAAGGATTTACCTAAATATTTTTGTTTTGAAGTTGTTCGTACAACTTGTCATATAATAAATGGAGTATACCTTAGGAAGAATACCAAAAAAACACCTTACGAACTTTTTTAAGGAAAAAAACCTAACCTAAAATATTTTAGAACCTTTGGAAGTGTATGTTACATATGCAAGGACAGAGAACATATGTCTAAATTTGAAACCAGAGGTGATAAAGCAATTTGTTTAGGTTATTATACAAATGGTAGAGCCTACCGTGTATATAATCTTCGTACTAAAACCTTAATGGAATCCATCATTGTAGTGAGTGACACCAAGATTGATAATAAGAGCATAGAACCAACTATAGTGTATGAGTCTGAAGGCACTCGTCATTTAGACTCGTCGAAAGTAGCTGAGTCTTTGCCAAATGAGAATACCGAGGTGACCAAACGGGTTTCTAAGGATCATCCCCTAGATAATGTGGTCGGTAACCCAGAAGATCTTGTTCGAATAAGATCCCAGTTACGTAATATTGCACATTTCGCATGCTTTGTTTCTCATATAGAATAGAAGAATGTGAATGAAGCATTAAATTATTCCTATTAGATAGGTGTTATGCAAGAGGAACTTATCCAATTTAAAACTCTTGACGTGTGGTATCTTGTTCCTAGACCAAAAAATAAACAGGTTATTGGCACTAGATGGATTTTTAAAAATAAAACTGATAAACAGGGATGGTATTTAGAAACAAAGCCATACATGTGGCCCAGTGTTATTCTCAAATTAAAGGAATAGACTTCAAAGAAACTTTTGCCCCTGTAACACATCTTGAATTTGTTCGTCTTCTTTTCTCTATTGTGTGTCTCTTAAAATTCAATTTATATTAAATGGATGTAAAGTCTGCATTCCAGAATGGTATTTTAAATGAGGAAACTTAAGTAGAACAACCTAAAGGGTTCATTGACCCTCACCATCCAACTCACGTCTATCATCTGAAAAAGGCACTATATTGGTTAAAACAAGCCCCTCGCACTTGGTATGAACGATTGTCTACTTTTCTTTTAAATAAAGGTTTTAGGAGAGGTGGGAATGACCAAACTCTTTTTGTCAAATATTTTGACTAAAATGTTATAATAGCCTAAGTGGACGTAGACGACATTATTTTTGGATCTACCTCCCCGTCTAAGGTTAAAAAAATTCTAAAGATAAGCACGGGGAGTTTCAAGTGTCTCTTATGGGTGAGTTACAATTCTTTTTAGGACTTCAGATAAAACAAAATTCATATGGTTTGTTTATATCACAATCCAAATAAGCTCTAGAGATAGTAAAAAAGTTTGGCTTAGAAAATGCAAAAAATGCTAGGACACCCATGAGTACTTCAGTAAAATTATCTAAAGATGAACATAGGAAATCCATCGATCCTACACTGTATTGTAGCATGATAGGAAGTCTACTATACCTAACTGCCTCACACAACCTGGCATTATGTATGTTGTTTGTGTGTGTGTTCAATATCAAAATGCCCTAAAGAGAGTTTATTATGCATAAAAAGAATAATAAAATATGTAAAAGGAACTCTCAACTTAGGACTTTGGTACACAAATGACACATCCAGGTTGATAATAGGATACACCAACGCTGATTGGGCTGGATGTTTCGATGATTGTAAAAGTACGTCAGGATCATGTTATTACATTGGTAATAACTTAGCTGGGTGGAATAGTAAGAAACAAAATTGCACCTCCTTATCCACAACTGAATCTGAATATATAGTCACAGGTAGCTGTTGTGCTCAACTATTGTGGAAAAAACAGATGTTAAGAGATTATGTAATTAATGAAGATAAATTGCATCTCTATTGTGACACTCAGAGTGTGATTAAAATTTCCAAAAATCCGGTCAACACTCACATACCAAACACATTAAAATCAGACGTCATTTTATTAGAGAGTTGGTCAAATCGAAGGAATTGGAAATTAATTATTTACCCACTGACCTTCAATCACTAGAGTTATTCATGAAACCTTTGTATCAAACTTGTTTTGAAGCCTTAAGGAAATCCATAGGTATAGTTATGGAAAAATCAAATATCATCACCTAAATTTATATCTTCTAGTTTTTTACACGTTAATAATCAATCTCTGAGGATATAAGGCATGGTTGTTAGATACTTATCAAAGGAAACCTCTTAAATATATTTAATATAGGAGATTCATGTATTTTCCTGTTGTATAAATTTGGGATGATATGATATTTCAGATATACACTTTTATGATTTTTCCCTTTGTCCATTTGAGACAAAATGGGGGACAAATATTTGAGTCCATCTTAGACATTTATTATACACTTCATCTAAACTTCTTGATCTTAGTTATTTTACTTACAGCAATCAGTACCATAATATGCATCTTGATGTTTTTAGGGTATTGGTCTGTAATCAGTTGAGTTATGTAATTTTTTATTTCTAGGATATAGGGTAGATATAATATATGTATAGGAATAAGGTTTTCTATGTATTTATTTTGTATCCCTACGAGTCCTAGATGACTCAAAGGAGATTTTGTCTCATATTTCCAAAGAGGGATATTGAAGCACACTATATATATGACTCACTTGAGTCTAAGATATCGGAGCTTATCTATTTTGGAAATAGAGACAAAATTGTGTCATCCTTTCTCAAACCCAAAACCTCATGCCTCTTTATGATCTGAATCAATAACTTTAAGGATTGAAAAGGTAGTATATCCAACACAACTCTACACCTAGGACTTCATTTATTCTTTATTTTGTGTGTATGAGGTGTGCGTGTGTGTGTGTGTTCACATTGGCTTAAAACTATTTTCTACTATTTTTAAGGATTTTTAGGAATTTTTTGAACATTTAAAATTTATTTTTAAACAATTAAAATTAGGTTTTTAAAAAATATTTGGGCTTATTTGTAATATCTCAAAGTTCCTAAAATCGGCCTTGGATAGAATCCAAAACTGGCAGAGAAATCTGGAATGGAAAGTGATATTTTTAATCCTTCAAAAATACGTGTTTTAGACTTGATCTACACCTTACACGTGTTGTATTGTTGACGGCTAAGATTGTGTTTTCTCACTCTCACATACCTAATATTAAATCCTAATCATTGGTTCAATATAATCAATGGCCTGCGTGTGTTTTAGCTTAACCCAAGTATCACCTAAATGAACCAATCAGAGAACCTTTAAATGTGGTGCATTGTTAGCCACACGATTTATAACTGTTTGTTCGAAGCAATCTTGGCCCTTGATTTTGAACCGCCTTCCAGATCCTTCCTTCTCTACTATAAATAGAGCCTTATGGTCAATCGTTCATAATATTTTTGAGAGTGTAAGAGTTGATAGAAATAAAAGAGAGAGAGAGAGAAGAGAGGAAAAAATTAGAGAGAAAAAGAGAAATCCAAACAAAACTCTGTCCAATTTTTCTCAGAAAATATTTTGAGAGTTTAAGGGTTTCCTTTTCAATCGTGTTCAAAACCTCTCTTGTTTTTATCTCTTGTCCAGCACTTCACTGAGTCTAGATCTCGTCTCACTCTATTGAGACTTGTATATCTGACTAACAGTGATATAGTCACATTAGTTTGTTAGGACTGATTTCTTCAAGTAGATATCATCTCTATTTGTTGGATTTCTGTTCTTAAAAATTTTAATCAAAAATTTATCCAACAAATCTCTTTTGTGAAAAAAATGAAGTTTAGATTTTATAAAGGTTCTAAGTTCTGAGTTTTTCATTTTGAAAAACTTATACATAAATAAGATTGAAAGAATTTGAGGTATAAATAGATTCATCCAAAGAACAAGATCTGAAAATTATGGTTTTCAAAACGGAAAATCAAATCTCAGTATTGTTGATTTTGCATGTCATATTTAGAACAAATCTGTAATTTGTAGGAATATTGTTTGTATAAGTGTGAGTGAGTTTCATTCATGTGTTAGTCACATTACTTAACTACACTTTCACACAACATTACTAAAGTTGTGTTGGTAAAGAGACTTTTACCAAAAGATTCGACGTAAAGAAGGAGCAAAGGAGTTTATCTTAGAGGACGTTAAAGACAACAATCAGATCCAGATAAGTCAGAGAAACTCTAGGAGTTCTGGTATAATTTCTTGACTTAAATTAGGTATGATTTGTGTGTATAATATGTTAATTTCTTGTACTCTAAAAATTCATTCTAGTGGAATTTTTCGTTTTACTCCGTAGAGGGAGTCGTGGATGTTATCCCAGTTGATTGGGGTTTTACCATGATAAAATATTATCTGGTGTGAATTTTTTTTATAATTCCTTTACTCTTGTTATCACTGCTATAGGTGTTTAAATTTATTTTAAACCTTTAATATTCCAAGTAACTGAAATTTCTTATTCAAAAATATTTTCTAATATAACTTATGTTTTCATTGGTGTTATTAAAGAGTTTCTTCAAGAAAACAATTCAGACTCTAACTGTTTTAAATTTTGATTAAATGAATTAGTAAGGGGTTTTCAATTGGTATCAGAGCTGGTTCTTGTTTTTCTTAAACAAATGTTCAGAATTCTGTGATTTTTGAAACTGTTTTAAAAACACCTCAAATGACACAGACTCTAGCGTAGTAATGGTCTCAAACTATGTGGTGAGATTTTATAACTTAGAATCTTACACAACATTAGTCCCCTCGGGAGAGAGATGGAGGGTATCCTAAGCTTCTTTAGACATGGTGAACATTATGATACGACGGAACTTGACAAGGGTGACTGCTCTAGAAATGGCACTTAAGCCGCTGAGTTATAATTAGTCTATTTAAATTCCTATTTTTTCCATGGAAAGACAGGTTTTGGACCTATGACATCTCCATTGGAAACTGCGAATGGTGTCCACCCTCTTTCACAAACAATCCAAACTCTTTCATCAATGGATTTTTAAGGCATCCCTCATGCTAGATTTCCAGTACGCATAAGTTGACCCATCGAAGGATTAAAAATATCAAAATGTCAAAAATTTTAAAGATCAACAATTTAAAAAAATTCATATCAAAATTTTTGTTTGTAAAAAGGAACACACAATATTTTAGTGCAATCGGCTCTCATACGGTTTGAGAAAATTGGTATCTCCAAAAAATTCGTGAAATTCAGGACCACACGATATTTTAGTGTAACCCGATTTGATACCAAATTATGAAAATTGGTATCTCAAAAAAATCAGTAAAAATCAAGATCACACGACATTTTAGTGCAACATTCTCTGATACCAATTTTAGAAAGCGGGGATTCTATAAATTGATTTTTATTTTAGGCCAAACATACACAAATTCAATTTTAGAAATTTTATCTTAAATTAATTTAGTGTGCATGAAATGATCTAGTCTAAAATAAATATAACAAACCAAGAAGTCAAACACGTAAAGAATTAGGAAAAATCCCTTTCGGGTAAAACCTCTATTTCAGCACTGTACAAAATTTGACAGACACGATACGACTTAGAGACTAATTTTCTCTCTAAGTATAACATGCAGTTATTCAAGTCTTCTACAGTAATGTCACAGTCCAGCACCACCCACAAGAAGCAGTCTTCCCTCGGTATCCACTGATCAGCCTTCTACTTAATTAGAAGAGCCTCTTCTCCATAAATTAGTAGTAGAGATGAACTCTACAAGGGTTTTGAACATCAAAGTACTCTTCTTGATTTGATAAAGTGATTTCTAAATTTCCAAGGGGGTTGGATGAAAATTTGTAGAGTTTGATCATAAAAGGATCTCTAAAGGGTGTGAAAAAGCTTTCAAAAGAGTTCTTCAAAACTCTAATAACACATCTCTATTTATGAGGAAGTTGGTTCTAAAAGGATAAACATATGATATTTGGATTAGATTTAATTAAAAAATAAAATACCATAATCTCGTTTGATCGACCAGGTACCACGTTCGAATGACGTTGCCTTTTTCATTGAATCAAGATTCCAATGATATTTCGAACGACATGTCAGTGTTTGATGAAAAATCATCTCGTTCGATCATGGGAACCCTTATTCTAACAACATACCCTATCTTGTTTGAAGGACTTTTAACAAGCCTTCAAAGGTCATTCAAGAATTGACAAAAAGGTGTCATCCCAAATTTTTTTCAAACGTTTAGAATCCCGTTCTAACGACATAGGGAAACTTGTTTGAATGACAAGAAAATATCGTTCTAACGATTCGTTGAAATTTTCAAACTATTTCTTAAAAACATTTTGAAATGCAAACTCTTAAAAATATGTAAACCCCTGGAAAAGTAAAGGTCTTTAACAAATTATCTTAAGTCTTATGAATATTGTTGAGACGAACGATTCTTCAATCTTCTAAACCTCTTCAACTTTATCTTCGTATATGTATACGTAGAAGCAGTCATGATGGTGCAGTGTATGTGTAACCGGATAAGACAAATTAAAAATCCATTGAGCAATTATAAAACTTGTTGTTAAACGGGACCTCTTATGTAATAGTGGATGAGATGAGTGGTTGTCTCCCGCTTCCCTCGAGGTTGGGTTATCTGTAGGAGGTTTGGGCTCGATGATTTTCCCCTATTTGTAGTTTTACACCATGTACAGTTTTGGTGCACGCCCCTTTGGTAAGTGTTGCTTTCGTTTCAAAAAATGGGGTTTCATAGGTGTTCAGAGTCACCATATTGTTTTATATAAAAACAAACAAAAAGGTTAAGGTGGGCCCTTTTGGTCTACTCCTAAGGAGGATTTTAAAGTTTGTAATTAGTTCATAGATACTTGTTGTGTGGGTTCGAAAACTGGGTTACGAGTGGGGAAGGTGTTAGCCACCCATTTGTTTAGTATGCATCCCAAATTCAATACTTATTATTACTCTTTAAATTATTTAGTTACTTTTTGCTTATTTTGAGCGTCCCTCAAAAATGTAAATAGGTGTTTAGGTTGGAAAATAGTATCATTGAGAGTTTTCATTTCAACTAGTGCAGGTGGATAATATTTGCTTATGCCTGACTCTATGCTTTGTAGTATATACTGATGGTCATTATTAAGAATGTAAGTGTGAAAGAAAGTTCGTCTTTCCAATGTGTATATAAGTATGTGAGGGAGATTGGCTTTTAAGATAGTTTGTGAGGAGAGATAGAAAGGTAATAAATGGGTGCATCTCTGTTGTGATTAGTGTATACGTGTTTGGACGTTTATGTGTAGGAATATGTTTGGGAGGTCTTGTCTCGAGATAGTTTGACATCTCATTTAGGGTATGTGAGGTATTAAAGATGGATGCATAATTGCAAGGATGATATATAATGAGACATATTGTTGAGGCTCGAGCTCACAAAAAGTACTCGGTATTATGCTTACGTATCCAATAGTACATAGGATCAAATCCAATGTAGTTCATTTGCGTAATTGGTATATGCTTCTGAGCCTTTGTACATGTATATTTTTTAGATAATGTATTGAGATATTTTTCTATCTCATTTGACTTACTTTGGAGGTAATGGGTGAAAGTTAGGATATGGGTGCATCTCTATGGGGACAACCCATCATAAAATATGTTGTCAAGGCTCTAGATCATGAGAAGGACTCGACATTGTGCCTACGTACCCAAGAATATTTGGTATCAAAGCCTACGCAGTTCGATTATAGATGTGTTCTAACGTGATGTGTGTACAAGTGCAATTCTTAGCTTGGGAGGGGGGTGGTTGGTGTATGGAACATCACAATGGGAGCGGACTCTAAGATATCTGATATTGGCACATAACCTTATAATAATATGGTGATTATTATATGGAAGGTGTTGTCCTTAAAAGTAGTTTGGGGGCTTAGCACTACAGATCGGGGGTGTTTGGACTGGGGATGAATGCATCCCTGGTAGATAATATGTCGAGAGACGTATTATGAGGCTTGCGATTCATGATTTTATCTCCGTATAGTGCCTACATACCCAAGGGGACTTGGGATCAAAGCGTGCGTAGTTATAACAATGGGGTTGGGTGATATATATGGGTATAGGACTAGAGATGGAGGCATACCTAAGAAATAATACATCATGAAACATTTTATAAGCCTTGGGCTTCATAAGTTTAGATTGGTATGACATCTACATACCTAATGAGACTCTGTATCAAAGCCAACGTAGTTTAGTCAAGTGAGGTATATTTACAGGTGTAGGCAACAGGATACTGGGTATATAAGGTACAACACTGCAGTATTTATGTAGACTAGTCCTTAATATAGAATTTTTATTGTGTCGAATTGGTATATTTATATGTTAATTTAATATATTGATCAAATTTATATGTCTAAATAGTATTGAAATGAAAATACATATTTGGGGTTCCGTGTAGTGACGGGCTTTGTTCACTCGAAAAAATGGTGAGTGTAGCTTGATTTTAGACTTTAGCCTACAAAGTTTTGCTCTAAACGTATCTCAATGGAATTCTTTGGAGAACATATTTTGAAAATTATGTTTTCATGTTTGTTATATTGTAATTATGGCATTTGATTTGTATTATTTTAGCTTATAAGCATGTCAATTTGTGACACGAGTAGAGGTGTTGGGTTAAAAACCAGGCTTTAAACAAATATAAATGTCGTAAATTTCATACTCGGTTCCCTAAACAGAGTCCAGGTTAGAGAGGGTACACAAGTATACACAGTTTATAATACTATATATTTGTGGGTTATTGCCCCAAAATTTGGGAAGAAGTTCTTTACCCTTGCGCGGAAAGTCGACTATTTTGTCTTGGGGAAAGACCCTCTTTTGGTGCTTTTCAGTGGGCAGAATGTCAAATAGAAGTGTTGACTTTTATAGAATTTTTGCACTGGTTAGACTCTATTTATTTATTGTACGTGACCTTTCAGGAGTACTAACGTCTTTTTAGGGCAACTCCGTGGAAGTACGAGATTTTCCTTTCAGAAAAGTGACGTTCTGAAGTATGAGCCCTTCAAAACTTATCTCGGGTATCTCAAATTCTCGGGATTAAGAAAGTTAGAGAACCGAATCAACTTTGGGTTTAGGTGACCTTTTTAAGTTTGGTGTGCACCTCTATTTATAGGAATATTGATGGGTCGTATGAACGATCGGCTAAAGTTCCAGATTCGTTGACTTGTTATCAACGATTGAGAAAACATTTTCCAAATATTTTATGTCAGAAGGGATAATCAATCGACTATCCATTTGGAGGGCCTTCAACCATTTGGTTAAAGGTCCTAGAGGACTTGTTTGGCTCGTTTGAAGTGCAAACGTGAAAAAAAAATTATTTAGCCGATCTCCCAACTGACAGTCCGCTTTTGTTGTAGTTTTGTATATTTTCTTAACTTTTGACTCATAAATACGATTGATGTTGGTTTTCACCATTGGAGAGATAATTAAATGTTCTACCTATTTATGGTTTCCCACTTACCCAGACATGAAATTTGGTAGGTCAAAAATACGCTTAAAGTGGTAGGTTGTGTGAATTTTCCAATCCAAGGACCCTAGGATTTTGATGCAAGATTCGATTGGCATGCGGACCTTACCTTTGGAAAGATATTTCAAATATCTACAACTTTTTGTTTACCACTTTCTCAAATTATGAAGTTTTGCATGTACAAAATGTCACACCTCGATTGGAAATCGGGGTGTCCACAACGGGAACACAACTTCCTTAAATCGATAAAAGAAAATCTGAATCTAGTGTATAAATATCTCACCACGTGATTTTTAGAAATGGGAATGGAGGAATCATCCAATAAAAAGATTCAAAAAATTCAAAAAATGGGGTATAACATTTTGGATTCCAACTGGGGAAGTGATAGAAAAAAATATTGGCCCACTTTGACATTCACTATCGCTGCAGCAAACGTTACCGCTGGTCATTATCTTCAATGGAGCGACGACAAAAGTGTCTGCGGTAAAAAATCCATTGTTGGCAGGTGTTTGGCCACAAAATCTTCAACTCTCACAAATGATTGTTAGACTCTAGGAACAACACAAAAATGATACAAAGTGATTAGCCTCAAATTATCCACAACCTAAAATGACTTAAATAATTAAAGTTTTCTATATTTACATTGTGAATTGTCATGTCAAAGTTTAAATAGTTATTCCAAATACTATTGAAGGAACATGAGTAATTTGTCACATGGTCGAACACGTGGCGAACAAGATCTTCGAATATTTGGTCCATGGCAGGGGATAAGAACAAATCCAATGAAATCAATGAAGATGGAGATAATATTAAAGTAACTTATGAACGTAGGAATCTATGTAGACAAATAAGGTCAATTCGTCCAACGTAAGTTTTAACTTGCATGCAACAGCCCATATTCTCGATTGACAATACTAGCACTCCAAATTTTACCATTCCCTCTCTTTAATAAAAAGATCACCCAACTTTACCCCCGTGAACATAATTCAACCTCACAGTCAAACCACATAAATTATGCTCTCTCTCTTCTGCTTCTGCATTCATATAATTATTTGGGGCTTTCCTACTATTTCTTTAAACATTGTGGGAAAGATCTCTTATAATTTTGGCATCGTCTGTGGGAAACAAAGCTCTAACCACCCCCGAAAATCAAGAAAATCTCACAACTTCAACATAAGTGCATAACAGTCATGCCCTAACCAAGCCAGGAGTTGCGTGGAGTCTGAAATTCACATTGTGAAGAGGGAACAAACTCATGTGCGAATGCCACCTCTCCAGCAAACATCCAGGTCCGGAGGACGCTCGCCCAGTCAATGTGGACCCAGTCAACGGCATCAAACACAGTTTATTAGTCGGGCTGGGGGGAAAGATATCTTCCAGTTAGACAACATTTACAAAGAAAAACTCAACAGCATTGATCAAGAAATCACCCATTTTAGACAATAATTAGAAGGTGGAACATCAGACTCATGAATTCAACCTCGTTATAAAAGAGAACTTCGCCATCCCTCTTAACATTTTATGGGAGAGACCTAGAATTCCCTTACTCCTATGCATTGTAAAAAGGGACCTCATTCCCCCCAAAATCGACACATCAGGGATTTTTGTTCGAGGAGTCCTCGTCTGATCCATCGTCATCAACATGGCCATTCTCTCGAAAAAAAACTCCATTAACCGTAGGCGTCATCACATGTGCCCATCAGAGTCAGTCCAGAGTAGTATACTACCTCTCTCAGAGCAATAACTGAATCAAATGAGGATGAACGATTTAAGGGGGCTCATTCATAGTGAATTGGAGGGAAGAATGAATCCAAACCTTGCCAGAACTCCTAAGGATCTAGCTAGGAAACCATTGGTGAATGTAACAACCTCACCGTTCACTGAGTAGATAGAATCTTTTGAACCTTCAAAGCAATTATCTATGCCAAAAGTTATGATGTATAAAGGAAAGGCAGACCCGTCGCACCATATCAGATGCTATATGAAAACTACATCTCTCTGGAACTATCACGATTCCCTGATGAGCAGGGTATTCCTATCAACTTTGGGAGAGATCAGTCTAAAGTGGTTTGAAAAACTCACTCCTAGATTAATCTCCACCTTTATAGAGCTCGTCAAATAATTCACAACTCGGTTCATCACAAGCAGTAAAGTGGTCAAGGAGGTGGACTCATTAATCTCCCTCAAGAAAAAGAGAGGAAAACTCTTAGGAAGTATGCTCAGAGGTATTGGGAGTTATACAAAAAAATTGACAATTTTAAAGAGTTACTAGAAATAGCCTCATTTAAGTTTGGTCTTTAGCGATCAGATGACCTCTACTAGTCCCTAACTAAGAGGATAGTGTCTTCAATGGATGACCTTATGTAACATATTTAGAGATAGGCCAAAGTGGAGGACAAGCTTACAACAAAAGGAGGAATAATTCGAAGAAATACCCTAAAGGTGGGAAGTTATCATCGTTGGTCACAAGAGCAACTAAGAACAAATCCTCCAAAGGTCACCCCAAACCTCAAATAACTAAAAGAGACTATAAGGTAATATACATAGCCTTCAAAAAGATAATATTTAGGATCCTCCACCAAATTAAGGACATGCCTTTTTTCAACAGGCCTTCCAAAATGGTCAGTGACCCAAATGCCAAGGATACTAGCCTCAGGTGCTACTACCACCAAGACCATGGAAAACTCACTAAAGATTATAAGATGCACAAGAACAATCTAGAGGAACTCGTCCAAGCAGGTCATCTCAAAGAATACATCAACACGTCAAAGCTAAAAGCGATGACAAAATTCAACACAGTTCAAAAAATGGATGACGAACTCCCATCGGCAGGATTGGTTGCTACTATCCATGGCCACACCGACCCGTCCTAACACACAAGTAAGAAGCTGAGGGAAAAGGTGAGAATGGAAGCCAGCGTTCAACAGGCCTACCAGGTGGATCTGACCAAGCCAATCCTAGTGAAGAGATAAAGGAAGGAACTTGATACCGATCGAGCCATCATATTTATCGACAATGACTTATTCAGCATCAACTTGCCTCACAAAGACGATTTGGTTCTTACTCTTCGAATAGAAAAATTTTATATGAGGAGGGTGTTAATCAATCAGGTAAGTTCCTCGGAAATCATGTACCTCATAGATTTGTACAATCTTGGCTATCACATCAAGGAATTGGTTATAAATGTCGACACTATCATCGGCTTTAACGGGGTCATTGAATCACCACTAGAAAAAATTAAACTATCGATCAAGATCGATCTTGCTAACAAAGAGGTGGACTTCCACGTAATTCAATTAGACTCGCCGTATAGTACCATTTTGGGTTGAGGGTGGTTTCACAATATAATGGATATACCTTCATCACTCCATCTAAAGCTCAAGTTTGTGACTGATCAATGGATGGTGGAAATCAAATGCGATCAGGCAATGATGAGAAGTTGCTTCATTTTGGTGATTAAAATAAAAAAATCCCAGACTAAGAAGTTAAAAGTTAAGATAACTCTGACGACGATCAACCCAAGTAGCAACGAAAGGGAGTTTAGATAGGGGTTAAAGAAACTCAGACAATCCCTATCGAACACGTGCTAGAGGAATTAGTCAATATGCCCAATATTGGTCACCTCCTAGTAATAAATATGTTATCCTCTTACCTCAAGTGCAACACCTGGATCAAACAGGCCTTAGTCAACCTCAGTCGCTGCCTGGGGCCAAACATGACGCGAAAGTCATTCGAGCATTAGCCAATGCTTAGGTTCAAATAGGTCGCGGCATTTACTCTCCCATCGTAACTTGACAGTTGTTCTTCTTCTAGAAGGATTCCTTACTCTTTTCACTTATCCGCATGTCACGTGCTTCGGGCACATGACACCACCTTTATGACTTCTATAAATAGAAGTGTGCACCTCACTATTAAGGGGGACGAGACACTTGGATAAGCCTTTCCAAACTCTCAGCTCTCTCTCCTTCTAAAGATCACCACATCTGGGGGCTTACCCCCTGGCGCAGCTGCACTAGGTCAACCTTTGCATGCCACATCCCGAACTACCCAATTTTGATACAATCATGTATTCTCCTCTCTTCTCTCTCTTGTACACCTCTAATGGCATCATAATCTTATATTATACAATGCACATAATGAGTTTAGTGCACCAAAGTGGACGTAGGCTCATTTTTATAGCCGGACCACTCTATATCTTGTGTTTATCCCCTTTTACTTTCTTTATTTATACTTTACATTTGATATGATGGTTGAGAGGGATGTATGTACAATTTCTCGTATCATCATTCATGCTTCATCTGTGGGAAATGGTGTATTAAGTCTAGTTTCCTTTATATTTAGGGTTCCTTACACCTTATTTCATCCATGGTCCCCCCCGGGCCATTGTCCCGTGAATGAGATCTGGGTTGTGGGACTTATACTTTTACGTATAAACCTGCGTGAGGGGATTATTTATTTCCAGATCTATTTATTGGTCTTCCTTTTTTTATGACCTCAGATATATTTTCGATACCCCGATGATGTTACCCCACCTATATAGTGTTGAAAAGCACAAAAGGTTATAGCCTCGTGAAGGTTAGTAACTAGGGATGAGTAACTAAGGACTGTTTTGACCTTGGTAGACTCCTAGTAAGCCTATTCTTTACATCTTCTATGAGCTAACCTCAAGTTTTTGGTCCAATTTTAGGATCACACCCTCCACTACCACAAGAAGGATGCAACCTGGTAGCCTAACTACCTTTAGGTCGCAGCCCTTCTATTGCAGTTGGTGGATAGCTTCACTCCTTCAGTGCACCACCTATAAAAAAGTTCTTTGATAAATTTTCCTAAGACTTAACTATGGTGAATTTTCCCTTGATAAAGCCACGGCAGTAACTACACGTGTATAACAATTTGCGACCTCAGTAATGTAATTTGTAGATTACCAAAGACTGCATCCCTGTTACGATACTTGGTTCTTTCTCTATATTCCTTGGTTTTCTCACCACTGTTTAGTTCATCTCGGAGTATATATTTCTAAAGATTGACATAGCAGAAGTCATGGAAGGAAGTTTTGGGTCGGGTTCGTAACAAAATTAAGATATAGCATAACTATTGGACTACATTAATCATCTGTATGACATTTGGGCCTCTCTCCAAGGCCAAGTCAATCTCTTGGCACAGAGGGTTTTGATGTTGGAGTCCACATTCTTCACCTCCATGCAGAAGGCCGCGGTACCAGCGGCCATAGAGAACAAGGACGCAACCAAAGTCTCCAAGAAGAGGAAGCAGGAAGAGCCGAATCCAAAGAAGGCTTATGAAAACTACACCCCACTAACCGCAAGTGTTGAGGACATCCTTTAAAGAATCAAGGAGGACAAATTGCTTAAATGGCCTGAGAAGATGAAATTCCCACCCCAAAAGAGAGACCAGGCCAAGTGGTGTAAATTTCATCAACACCGTGGCCTCAACACCAGTCACTGCTTTACCTTGAAAGATGAAATTAAGAGGCTTATCAGTCAGGGGATGCTCCAACGATTCACAAAGGTCACAACCTATAACTAAAAGCATATGCCTAGTTTTAACTTGTAGCATTTCAATTTCTATTTTTTTGAAGCTCTTTGTAGTTCTTACCTATAGGCTTTATATTTTTTTAACAAAGTCAAAAATAAATATATAAATATATGAATGGTAGATTTAGTCATTTTTTATTCCTTGTTCTTCTTGCCTAAAATTCTATGAAAGACATTTGTCTTAAACAGATTTCAAGGGGAAAATGACAAATTATCTCGGAAGATCGTTCATTTCAGGAGAAGTCTATGGAGGAAAAGGGGTGACAGACTTATTTGCCTCTTAACACCCCTCACGATGTACAAACATATGGACGTATAGGATATTTATGTTCCAAATCCGATCATCTTTTGGGATGTTTCTATTAACCCTAGGGGCTCAAGATATGCCCTCTCAGCTTTCAGGATGCGTCGATCAGCCTTCAGGGCTCATAATACTCATTACTAGCTATGTTTGGCTTATTTACAACCTAGTCTGTGGAGGCTTGAAAATACCTAATTTAGGGAGGGTTGATAATACCTAGCCTAGGGAGGCCTGAAAATGACCATTCATCCTCGGGTGGCTTATTGACAACCCATCCCGACGAGGCTTGAAAATGCCCCAAAACAAAGGAAGAAAGAAAGCTGTAGAAAATTAAACAGTGGGTCAAGGACATTATTGTCCACGACAAGGGAATTTTTTCTCAATAGTCCACCAGTCCAACATTGCTACAACACCAATTCTAGTCCTAGTTCTTCAGACCCCATAAGAGAACTTTTTACCCAACCATCTTCTTAATGGCTGTGGTATACACATACACGTTTGAAGAATTATCTGAAGCCTATGGACGTAACCTTTTGGGTCACAGCCAATTTTCAACAAGATCCACACAGCTGCAGCCTATCACTAAAGTTTGCAAGCCTATGTTTTATTATCTCAAAGAATTGTGCAAACATTCAAGCATTTAAGACAATCATAAACAGTATAGAAAGTGGTATGAAAATAAAAGGTGGTCGCAACCCTATATAATTAGAAACAAAAGAAGTTCAATATTTTGTATAAATTACAAAATGATCAATATGGCCACATCCCTGTGTGATCACAAACAGCCCGAAAAAGATTACGAAATGAATCAAAACAGATTGAAATCAACTATGAGGCTGCACCCTCATCTTCTCCGTTATCTTTCCCAGTCTCAGTCTCAGTCTCAGTCTCATCGTCATCGACATCTCTGCTTCCTAGCTCTCCCCTTCGTATTATCCCTTAACTCTACCACACACTCCATATGCTCAGCATCATTGAGCTTCCAGGCAAGGAATTTTTCCTTTGATTCAGGGAAGTTTTTAACCACCCTTTCCCTAAGCTCCCAGAAGCCACAGAGGTGGGCCTTGTTATTAGTCGGGAAAAATCCCCTTGACGTCTTATAAGCAGCCACAACATCGTCAACAACCTTCTTCCAGGTTGCATCATGATCAACGTCCTTTTCTATAAAGGATGCTATGTGCTCACCATGGAGTTTTTGGAGTGCTGTGGAGTGACTTTGAACCAGTTCGTCGTGTTTTTTTGTGCCAAGTTAAATTTTTTTGAAAGGATAAGGCTTGCCTAAAAGCCTTCTCAACCTTGGCCTCAGCAAATGTGATGGATTTTGTGACCTTAATAAAATTTGCTCGACTTCATTTTTACCCTTGTTAGCAGCTTCAACATCCATTTTTGTGGCTTTTAGTGTTGCGAAGAACGAGCTCTTACCGACTGCAAAGGACGCGTGCGAGGTGTTGGTGCCACTCACGGGGCCGTTCGAGGGTTGTTTCGGGTTTTCTACCACTAACGGCAAGTTTTTAATCCTAAGTCTAGAAATATGTAAATTATCATCATATTCTCAAATCGGGAGTCCCGTGATCAGTCGGTCAATTCGTACGGGTTACATTGCTCCCGTGCGAGGTGTTGGTGCCACTCTCGGGGTTGTTCGGGGGTTGTTTCTTGTTTCCTCCAGTAACGCCAAGTTTAGCCTAAGTCCTGATATTTTTAAATTATCATCGTATTCTCAAACCAGGAGTCCCATGATCGCGTGTTCAGTTCGTACAAGTTACATTGGTCCCGTACGAGGTGTTGGTACCACTCACGGGGCCATTCGGGGGCTATTTTGGGTTTTCGCCCACTAACGGCAAGTTTTTAAGCCTAACTAAAGAAATATACGAATTATCGTCGTATTCTCAAACTGCCAGTCTTGTCATCGCGCGATCAGTTCGTACAAGTTATATTGGTCCCGTACGAGGTGTTGGTGCCACTCACGGGGCGGGCCGTTCGGGGGCTATTTCGGGTTCTTGCTCACTAACGGCAAGTTTTTAAGCCAAAGTCTAAAAATATGGAAATTATCATCATATTCTCAAACCGGCAATCCCGTGATCGTGAGGTCAGTTCGTACGAGTTACATTGGTCCCGTGCGAGGTGTTGATGCCACTCACGGGGTCGTTCGGGGGCTGTTTCAAGTTTTCCCCCACTAACGCCAAGTTTTTCCTAAGTACTGATATTTTAAAATTATCATCGTATTCTCAAACCCGAAGACTCGTGATTGCGTGGTCAGTTCGTAATAGTTACATTGTTCACGTACGAGGTGTTGGTGCCAATCACGGGGCCATTCGGGGGCTGTTTGGGTTTCCTCCACTAACGCCAAGTTTTTAAGCCTAAGTCTAGAAATATATAAATTATCATCGTATTCCCAAACTAGTAGTCCTGTGATCACGCAAAAAGTTTGTACGAGTTACACTGATCCCATCCGAGGTGTTGGTTCCACTCACGGGGCCGTTCGGGGGCTGTTTTGGGTTTTTGCCCACTAACGACAAGTTTTTAAGCCTGTGTCTAGAAATATGAAAATTATCGTCGTATTCTCAAATCGGGAGTCCCGTGATTGCGCAGTCAATTTGTACGAGTTACATTGGTCCCGTGCGAGGTGTTGGTGCCACTCACGGGACCGTTCGGGGGCTGATCCGAGTATTCACCCACTAACGAAAAATTTGTAAGCCTATGTCTAGAAATATACAAATTATCATTATATTCTCAAATCGAGAGTCCCGTGATTGCGCGATCAGTTCGTACGAGTTACATTGGTCCCGCGCAAGGTGTTAGTGCCACTCACGGGGCCGTTCGGGGGTTGTTTTGGATTTTCCCCAGTAACGCCAAGTTTTTAAGCCAAAGTCTAGAATTATGCAAATTATTGTCATATTCTCAAATCGACAGTCCCGTGATCGCGAGGTCAGTTTGTACGAGTGACATTATCCTGTGCGAGGTTTTAGTGCCACTCACGGGACCGTTCGGGGGCTGTTTCGGGTTTTCGCCCACTAACGACAAGTTTTTAAGCCTAAGTGTAGAAAGATGCAAATTATCGTCATATTCTCAAATAGGGAGTCCCGTGATCGCGCGGTTAGTTCGTACGAGTTACATTAGTCCCGTGCTAGGTGTTGGTGCCACTTACGGGGCCGTTTGGGGGATGTTTCGGGTTTTCCCCCACTAACACCATATTTTTTCGAAGTCCTGATATATTTAAATTATCATCGTATTCTCAAATTGTGATTACCGTGATCCCGCGGTCAGTTTGTACTAGTTACATTAGTTCCGTGCGAGGTGCTGGTGCCACTCACGGGGTCGTTCGAGGGTTGTTTCGATTTTTCCCCCACAAACGGTAAGTTTTTAAGCCTAAGTCTAGAAATATGCAAATTATCATCGTATTCTCAAACCGTTAGTCCCGGGATTGCGCGATCTATTCGTACGAGTTACATTGGTCCCGTGCGAGGTGTTGGTGCCACTCACGGGGCCGTTCGAGAGTTGTTTCGGGTTTTCCCCCACTAACGTCAAGTTTTTAAGCCTAAGTCTAGAAATATGCAAATTATCATCATATTCTCAAACCGAGAGTCCCGTGATCGCGCGGTCAGTTCGTACGAGTTACAATTGTCCCGCGCGAGGTGTTGGTGCCACTCACGGGGCCGTGAAGGGGCTGTTTTGGATTTTCTTACATTAACGCCGTATTTTTAAGCCTAAGTCTAGAAATATGTAAATTATCATCGTATTCTCAAATCGGTAGTCCCGTGATCACGCGGTTAGTTCGTATGAGTTCCATTGGTCCCGTGCAAGGTGTTGGTGCCACTAACGGGGCCGTTCGGGGGCTATTTCGAGTTTTCCCCCACTAACGTCATGTTTTGCCCAAGTCCTAATATTTTTAGAGTATCCTCGTATTCTCAAACTGGTAGTTCCATGATCGCGCGGTCAGTTCCTACCAGTTACATTGGTCCCGTGCGTGGAGTTGGTGCCACTCACGGGGCCGTTCGGGGGTTGTTTCTGGTTTTTCCCCACTAACGACAAGTTTTTAAGCGTATGTCTAGAAATATACAAATTATTGTCGCATTCTCAAACCGACAGTCCTGTGACCACGTGATCACTTTATACGATTTACATTGGTCCCATGCGAGGTGTTGGTGCCACTCACGGGGCCGTTCGGGGGCTATTTCGGGTTTTCGCCCACTAACGACAAGTTTTTAAGCCTAAGTCTAGCAATATGAAAATTATCATCGTATTCTCAAATTGGTAGTCTCATGATCGCACAGACAGTTCTTACGAGTTACATTGGTCCCGTGCGAGGTGTTGGTGCCACTTACGGGGCCGTTTGGGGGTTATTTCGGGTTTTTCCCCACTAACGCCATGTTTTCCCTAAGTTCGAATATTTTAAAATTATCGTCGTATTCTCAAACTAGGAGTGACATGATCGCGCAGTCAGTTTGTACGAGTTACATTGGTCCCGTGCGAGGTGTTGGTGCCACTCACGGGGCCGTTCGGGGGCTATTTCGAGTTTTCGCCCACTAACGGCAAGTTTTTAAGCCTAAGTCTAAAAAATGCAAATTATCATCATATTCTCAAATCGGGAGTCTCGTGATCGCGCGGTGAGTTCTTACGAGTTACATTGGTCCCGTGCGACGTGTTGGTGCCACTTACGGGGTCGTTCGGGGGTTGTTTCGGGTTTTCCCCCACTAACGCCATGTTTTGCCTAAGTCGTGATATTTTTAAATTATCCTCGCATTCTCAAACGGGGAGTATCGTGATCGTGCGATCAGTTTGTACAAGTTACATTGGTCCCATGCGAGGTGTTGGTGCAATTCATGGGGTCGTTCGGGGGCTGTTTCGAGTTTTCCCCCACTAACGGCAACTTTTAAAGTCTAAGTAAGGAAATATGTAAATTATCATCGTATTCTCAAATCGGCATTCCCGTGATCACACGGTCAGTTTGTACGAGTTACATTGGTCCTGTACGAGGTGTTGGTGCCACTCACGGGGCCGTTCGGGGGATGTTTCGAGTTTTCGCCCACTAACGGCAAGTGTTTAAGCCTAAGTCTAGAAATATACAAATTATCATCGTATTCTCAAACCAGAGTCCCGTGATCGTGCAGCCAGTTCCTACGAGTTACATTGGTCCCGTGCGAGGTGTTGGTGCCACTCATGGGACCGTTCGGGGGCTATTTCGGGTTTTCGACCACTAACGGCAAGTTTTTAAGCCTAAGCCTAGAAATATGCAAATTATTGTCATATTCTCAAATCGGGAGTGTCGTGATTGCACGGTCAGTTCGTACGAGTTACATGGGTTCCGTGCGAGGTGTTGGTGCCACTTACGGGGCCGTTCGAGGGATATTTTGGATTCTCCCCCACTAACGCCATGTTTTGCCTAAGTCCTAATATTTTTAAATTATCGTCGTATTCTCAAACCGGGAGTACTATAATCGCACGGCCAGTTTGTACGAGTTACATTGGTCCCGAGCGAGGTGGTGGTTCCACTCACGGGGCCGTTCGGAGGTTGTTTCGGGTTTTCCCCCATTAACGTCAAGTTTTTAAGCGTAAGTCTAGAAATATGAAAATTATCGTCGTATTCTCAAACCAGCAGTCCCGTGATCACGCGGTCAGTTCGTACGAGTTACATTAGTCCCGTGCGAGGTGTTGGTTTAGAAGAGTGTGCTTGCGTTCAAATAAGGAAATTATTTAATTAAACTCAGTTTTTATCAATTAAGTCCTAAACATGCATCTAGGTGTGTTTAATGATGATAAAATCAAGCAAGAACAATCAAACACACACAAATGAGGAAAAATCCCCCAAAGGGGAAAAACCTTTTATTTTCACTATAATTTTGTAAGAAAACGGCTTACACGGATAACAATGAAAATATGTGACACAGAAATAACCTCGACTATCGGTTATGTTGTCGACGGCTGGAACTATCCCTTTCAAGTAGGGCAGCAATGAAGAAGAGAACGTCTTCCTCACATATTACTCCAGATGAGTAAATGATCCTCTTGAAGGTTTAAAGATTCACACACATATATGAGAATGGCTTTGTGAATCAAAAAGGTTTAGAAACCCTTAAAAAGATGAAGTCTTATTCTGGACTGTTTTTGCAGAATTTTGAGATTGCAGAAAGACTTAAAAAATGTGTAGAAGGAGAATGGATATTTATACGAAAATCGAGGTGGTGGCTCGTTCGAATGAGATAGCCATGTCGCTCAAACGAAGGACAGAAGTCGTTCAAACGAGATCGTGCAACATGCCTATCTCGCACGAATGACATTCAAAGTCATTTGAGTGAGCTCGTCATTCAAGGCACTTCGCTTCTACGCTTAGAAAAAATTCTGCTCTTGATAAAAAAATTAATCCAAACTTCAAAAATAATTATTGAAAAATTTCCTAAATATTTATGCAAATATTAAAGCTCCAATAAACCATTTTACCAATAACGCATAGTGGAGTAGTGGGAATGAGATGAGTAGCACGTCACATATAGCATGATGCATGTGAAGATACTGGATGCATTGGATTCGGATAAAGGCAGTCGAGGTTGATCGTGTTAACGTGTCGAATGTAGCAGTATCAGACATACAAACTGTGATCTAGGAGAAAATAGAAAATTCTTAGATTTTACCTCGGACATTTATAAAATTATGTCCTTACAAATCTCCCCCTATGTCTATACCGGTACATAAATAAAAAATCCAAATTATGCAATCAAATGACATACAAGATAATATCCCCATTAAACCTTCAAACTAAGAATACTAAATGACATGTCTTTCAAATCTTCAGCTCTTCAAAAACTTCAAAGCTTTTCTCATTAGGGTGTGCAAACCAATAATGAACAAAGTGGTACACACATGAGATAAAGCAAATCCCCATGACAAGCAATAGTTTGAAATATAATGATATGCAAAAATTGATGATCAATTAAGCTTAAGCAAATCATTCATAAATCAACCAAACACCAAAACACTTCTTCACTTCTCCCCGATAATTCTTCTCCCCGTTTTTATGATGTCCCCAAATAGACATATATGAGAAGAAAGAATGAATTCACATGGAGAATGACACACGAGAATAAACTGCTCTTTTTTTTATTTTTCAAAAAATTTCACACATAGTATACAACAAAGAATCACACCATGAAAGAACACAAAAACAACCAAGTCGATGATAGCGTAAATGTAGGGGTGTGATCAAATTCGATAGGAAAATAAATGCATACAAACATGACATATGTGCACGATGAATATCGGATACTCCTAACGAATGAACTCAAAATCTTCCTTTGGTGTAAAAAGGTGGTAATATGAGACATTGACTCAATCAAGTCAACAAATCAAAGCTCAAAGTGATTTCCACACCAATAACGTCCAAAACTAGTTCATGCTTTTTCAGGACTTTCAAGGGAGTACAAACCTGTTTATATTCTCCAACCAAAATCCCTCAGATTTATATTTTGAATAGAGGCATTCTAAATTCTAAAACTTTGGAGAATTGATAGGGAAACCTAATGGCCCATATTTGACATATATTGCTTTTTATTGCCTCTAAATTTTTTCTGGCTCTTTTAACCTCTTTTGGACCCCGGATAATAAAATTCCTCAATTTTTAGGTCCTTTGTAACGGTGACTTAAAATCGCAAAGGTTAAATGGACCTTTCGTAGCCCTTCCCCATTTTCAAACAAACACACAGTCTCACCAAAACGGTTTTTACATGCATTCCAATCTTGTCAAGTTTTATCGCATATGGTTAGTTGTATAAACAGAATTGAGATGGAAACACTCAAGCCAATATGTGATAGACAAGTACAATAATCAAATAAAATCGTGCATGTGTGAAATAAAGGAGATAGGAGTCAAACATGTAGGAAGATATCACTAATCGCATCTCATATACTCAAAACAATGTAAAGCACATGGATGAAATGATGTAGCATCTCAAATCTCTATCAAACAGTCAGATGGATAAATGGAATGAAGTTGTGACTCGACTATCTTAAATGCGCATCCATAAAAGGTGCAAATAAAATACAAAAATCTTTTTATTCTTTTCTGAAATTTTTATGAAAATGAAAATATTTTTGTGATTTTTAAAAAAATAAATAAATAGTTGTACAACAAAGAAATAATACATATAAAATAAACTAGCAATAGGAAGCATATGATACGAACATGAAAAATCATCATATCCTATACATAGATCAACCCCTCAGTCAACTGTGCAAATCCCCAAAGACTTCCTAAGACTCTCAAATCTAAGGGCATCTAAAGGTTTTGTGAAAATATCGACTAACTGACGGTCGGTGGGTACTAAACTCAGGGATACAACTTTCTCCTCAACTAACTGACGTATAAAGTGCTCGCATATCTTGATGTGTTTTGTGCGCGAATATTGGACTATATTGTGGGATATGTGTATCGAACTCGTGTTATCACAGGAAATAGTTATGGTGTCTTGTGAAATCCCATAATCCTCCAACATTTGCTTCATCCACAAGAGTTGCGTGCAACAACTCTCGGCGGCGATGTACTCAGCCTCCGCGATGGACAAGGAGATGGAATTTTTCTTTTTGCTCAGCCAGGAGACAAGAGCATAACCAAAATAGAAACACCCACCAGAAGTTCTCCTACAACCATATACATCCCCAACCCAATCGACATCCGAATAGGTGGACAAACGGTCATCGGTATCAAAGGAATACCAAATACCATATGAGAGAATCTCACTCACGTATTTAATAATACGTTTTAGAGCAAGTAAATGTGACTTTTTCGGGGATGCCTGATATCGCGCACAGACACGAACACTAAAGGCTATGTCGGGACAACTAGCAGTCAAGTAGAGAAGACTACCTATCATACTCTGATACAAGGTTTGCTCTATATCCTTTCCAGAAGTGTCCTTACTAAGCTTGGTAGTGGTACTCATAGGTGTACGTGCATGCTTAGCAAAGTCTAACCCAAATTTCTTCACTAGGTCTCTAGCATACATAGATTGGGAGATGAACATCTCATCCTCTAGCTGACGAACCTGGAGACCAAGGAATAAATTAAGCTCACCAACCATGCTCATCTCAAACTCTCTTTTCATCTCCTCCTCAAAGTGATGAGCATTTTAGGAGCACGTGGATCCAAAGACTATTTCATCCACATAGACCCGGGCAACCAAAATAGCACCGTCATCTCTCCTGATGAACAACGTCATATCAACTCCCCCTTTCTTGAAGCCATGAGCTAAGAGATAGGAAGTAAGCCTCTCGTACCAAGCATGGGGTGCTTGCTTCAAACCATACAAGGCTTTCCTCAGATAATAGACGTGTTATGGGTGCTTAGGGTCTTCAAACCCTTTTGGTTGTTCCACGTAAATCTCCTCCTGTAGAATGTCATTTAGAAAGTCACTCTTGACATCCATCTGATATAACTTGAAGCGCAGATGACATGCAATGGTGAGAAGCAAGAGGACGGACTCAAGCCTCGCAATAGGAGCAAATGTCTCCCCAACGTCTACACCTTCTATCTGTGTGTAGCCTTGAGCAACCAACCTAGCCTTATTTCTGATTATGGTACCATTCATCCATTTTATTCTTAAAAATCCACCTGGTATTTATCACATTAGTCTCACTAGGTCGGGGGATAAGTTCCCAGACATTGTTCTTTTTAAACTTAAGCAACTCATCCTGCATGGCAGATATCCAATGTTCATCCTTGAGTGCTTTTTTATGATTCTTGGGCTCGACTTTGGACGTGTAGCAAAGATGGCTAACAACGTTCTCTAGCTGAGCATGGGTCTTGACCCCTAGAGTGGGATCGCCAATAATGGCTGAAGGATCATGACTCTTGCAAACCCAAGAAGGTGTGTCCCCTAACACAGGAGTAGGGTCCACAGAGTGTGGGAGAAGGACAGGAAAATCACTATCAGAAGCAGCCTCATCCTCACACTCAAGACTAGAATCAATAAACGCCGACGGTTCGTCATCTTGCACGGTGACGTTTATTGACTCCGTAGCCTTAGAGCTCTTCAGGTTAAAAACCCGGTACGCTCTACTATTCGATGAACATACTAACAGTATTCTCTCATCGCTTTGGGAGTCAAACTTTCTTAATTGCTCTCTATCCCGTAAGATGTATCATTTACTCCCAAAAATACAAAAATATACAAGGTTGGGTTTCTTGCTAGTCCATAATTCATAAGGCGCCTTAAGTGTGTGTGGACATAGGTAAACCATATTCATCGTGTGGCATGCAGTAGACACTGCCTTTGCCTAAAATCTCCTAGAAACCTTATGACCTAGAAGCATAGATAAAGCCATTTCCTAGATTATTCTATTCTTTCTCTCAACAATCCCATTTTGCTGAGGAGTCTTCACAGCAAAAAATTCATGTTTGATCCCAATGCTATCAGAGTAAAGATCTACTTTTGCTTCCTTAAATTCAGTGTCGTTGTCACTATGTATCCTGTTAATAGTGACTCCGTGTTGATTTTATAGGACACGGCACTTGGTCGTTAAAAACTCCACATATTCGGATTTCTCCCTCATAAAACCTACAATCGAGTATCTGGAGAAATCATCCACCATCATGAGGATATACCTCTTACCACCCAGACTCTTAGTAGAGTAGGAACCATAAGATCCATGTGAATAAGCTCAAGTGCACGAGAGGTGGTAATGGAATGCAACTTCTTATGGGGGTTAGGAATTATTTTTCCCAACTGACAGGGTCCACAAACCGTCGAAGTTTGCTTTCCAAGTGAAGGTAAGCCACATACTAGGTCCTTTTTAGCTAAACGAGTTAGATCTCTAACGTCCACGTGACCTAGACGTTGGTACCACAGATCCATAGGAGTGATCGTGGCGTTGTTGTAGATAAGTGAGGATGTGGGCTCAGTTCCATAGCAATTATCCTTTGTCCTCACCCCTCACACTAAAAGTTTATCAGCTTCATTATAGACATTACATGCATCCTTATCAAACTTTACGACAAAGTCATCATCGCACAGTTGGATAATGTTGAGAAGGTTTACTTTTAAACCTTTGACGTACAAAACATTCTCTAGCTTAGGAAATCCTGGTAACTCTACAGTACCACGTCCTGAAATGCTAGACTTGATCCCATCTCCAAAGGTGACTCTGCCATCCTGATAATCCTCGAGAGACATAGAAAATGAGGCATCACCTATCATATGTCTGGAGCACCCACTATCAAAATACTACTGTGAGGTATTATGTGCTTTGAGAGAAACATGAACAATAAATGCCTTTTTATCTTTCTTAGGTACCCAAGAAGTGGTGACCTTTTGTTTACCTTTGTTGTTGTTGGTTATAGCCGAAATGTGAGAAGCATTTACTGACGGCAAAGACTTCCATCGGAATTCCTCCATCAAACTCTGCGATGTGGCATCTAAAAACTCAACTCTCTCTCTCAGACTGGTAAAATCATCACTATGCTGTGGTGGAGCAGTAGTACGTCGTATCCGACCCATACTATAGCAAAACTCCCTGAGGTGGCCTTTTCTTTTGAAATAAGTACAAAAGAACACAGTCTTAGGCGGACCTTGGTTTGCTTTTCTTAGTCGAACTCTCCAGTGAGGTTTTTGACGATGGCCATAAGGAGTCATAGTAAACTCAGGAACTGGTCCAGGTGCAATTTGGGATGTGGAAGCACCATCATAACCTATTCCTTGCCAATCACCAAAACCTAAAGTGGGGTCGAGGAGCATCTTTCCCATCTTCCCAGATATGTCCTCGATTTGTACCTTGACTTCCTGTGCTATCTCCAGATCATGATTAAGCTGGGCTACAAGGTCTTCAAGTTTCTTTCGAGTCTCCACGGAGGAATGGAGCTCACTCGTAAGACTAGCCACTTATTTAGTCAAGTCCCCTCTCTCTTTCTCAAAATAGCTCTCTCTCGCTAAACAAACTCTCTTTCTCAACACATACAGACTCTTGATCTCTTAAGGTAGTGCAGGTGGAGGACTCTCTCTCTCTCTCTCTCTCTATCTCTATCTCTCTCTCTCTCGCTTTTCTTAAATCTTCCTCTAAACCGGTGATCCTAAGAACTAATGCTTTGTTACGCGTTTTAGTTTTAAATGACTCAGAATAAAGTTCGGCGTAGGCGCGTTGAAGATCACTCTCACTCTCACTTATGTCATCCTCCCCCTCACTTACATCTCTCTCGCATGACTAGCCATGAATTCGGTGAAGTTACACTCATACGACGATTCATCTCCAGAATCCACCGACTCGACCTCACTATTGTCACTAAGGGTAGCATTAAGGACAGCTTTACCCTTTTCTCTATTCAGCCTAGTAGCACACTCAAAAGCTCTATGAGCCCTACCGTCGCACTCAAAGCATCTCTCACTTTCTTTCTTAGGAGGATCTTTAAAATATTTTTTATTTTTCTTTTCAAACTTATTTTTCTCAAATTTCTTTTTATTTTTAAAATTGCCATTTTTCTTGAATTTTAGAATTCTCTTGAATTTTTTAGCAAATAGGGCCAAATCATCTAAGTCAAAATCACACTCATAATCTGATGTATCTGTCTCTCTTTTTCTAAATGACTCTCCCCTCTTTCTTGCCGACCCCTCACTCTTTCTCTCCTGGGCATTAAGCGCAATTCCCTTATCTTTAGACTTGACAGATTTAGAAAACATATCAATTTCATAAGTTTGCAGGTCTCCTACAAGTTCTTCCAATTTAAGCGTATTTAAATTACTCATAGAATTTAACACAGTGACTTTAGGGATAAAACGCTTAGGCAATGATCTAAGAATCTTTTTAACAACTCTAGCATTAGGAATGTGTTCACCAAGATTAAAGTTAATGTTAACAATATCAGACAATCTAGCATAAAATTCATCAAAACATTCAGGTTCAAGCATGGTGATTGTTTCAAATTGAGTTGTTAAATTTTACAGTTTAGACTCTTTCACAACATTAGTACCTTCATTGGTAAGTTGCAAAACATCCCATGCCTCTTTTGACATGGTGCACGTCATTATGCGTTTGAACTCATCAGGTGTGACAGACCCAGAAATAGCACTTAAACCCTTAGAATTAAAGGATAACCATTTAAATTCTTCTTCAGTCCATGTAGTAATAGGTTTTAAATTGGTCACGTTTTCAAGAGTGACGGAGGGAGGTGTCCACCCTCTTCAACCAAAATCCAGACACGTTCATCAATGGCTTTTAATGCAGATCTCATGCGGGCTTTCCAGTATGCATAGTTTGTCACGTCAAGCATTTTATTATATAACTTCTCCATTATGAACATACTCGTTTTTAAAAATCAATTTTTTGGAAAATTGATATCTTAGAAAAAATTTGCGAAAAAATTACACAGTAAATTTGTGTAACTGGCTCTGATACCAATTTGAGAAGAGTGCGCTTGCGTTCAAATAAATAAGTTATTTAATTAAACTCAGTTTTTATCAATTAAGTCCTAAACATGCATCTATGTGTGTTTAATGATGATAAAATCAAGCAAGAACAATCAAACACACACAAATGAGGAAAAATCCCCCAAAGGGGCAAAACCTTTTATTTTCACTATAATTTTGTAAGAAAACGGCTTACATGGATTACAATGAAAATATTTGACAAAGAAATACCCTCGGCTGTCGGTTCTGTTGTCGGCGGCTGGAACTATCCCTTTCTAGTAGGGCAGCAATGAAGAAGAGAACAGCTTCCTCACAAATTACTCCAGATGAGTAAATGATCCTCTTGAAAGTTTAAACATTGACACACATATATGGGAATGGCTTTGTGAATCAAAAAGATTTAGAAAACCTTAAAAAGATGAAGTCTTATTTTGGACTGTTTTCGCAGAATTTTGATATTGCAGAAAGACTTGAAAAACATGTAGAGGGAGAACGAATATTTATACAAAAATCGAGGCGGTGGCTCGTTCAAACGAGATAGCCATGTCGCTAGAACGAAGGACAGAAGTCGTTCGAACGAGATCACGTGATATGCCTATCTCGCGCGAACGATATTCAAAGTCGTTTGAGCGAGCTCGTCGTTCAAGGCACTTCGCTTCTACACTTAGAAAAAATTCTTCTTTTGATAAAAAATTAATCCAGACTTCAAAAATAACTTTCAAAAAATTTCTCAAATATTAAAGCTCCAATAAACCATTTTACCAGTAACGCGTAGTTGAGTAGTGGGAATGAGCTGAGTAGCACGCCGCATATATCATGATGCACGTGAAGATACTGGATGCATTGGATTCGAATAAAGGCAATCGAGGTTGATCGTGTTGACGTGCTGAATGTAGTGGTATCAGACATACAAATTGTGATCTAGGAGAAAACAAAAATTTCATAGATTCTACCCCGGACATTTATAAAATTATGTCCTTACATTGGTGCCACTAACGGGGCCGTTCGGGGGCTGTTTCAAGTTTTCGCCCACTAACGGCAAGTTTTTAAGCCTAAGTCTAGAAATATGCAAATTATCGTCGTATTCTCAAACCAGAAGTCCCGTGATCGCGCGGTCCGTTCGTACGAGTTACATTGATCCCGTGCGAGGTGTTAGTGCCACTCACGGGGCCGTTCGAGGATTGTTTCGGGTTTACACCAACTAGCACCAAGTCTTTAACCTAAGTTTAGAAATTTTGAAATTATCGTCGTATTCTCAAATCGGCAGTACCGTGATCGCGCGGTCAGTTCGTACGAGTTACATTGGTCCCGTGCGAGGTGTTGGTGCCACTTACGGGGCTGTTCGGGGGCTATTTCGGGTTTTCCCCCACTAACGCCATGTTTTGCCTAAGTGTAAAATTTTTAAATTATCGTCGTATTCTCAAAGGGGTAGTCCCATAATCGCGCGCTCAGTTCGTCCGAGTTACATTGGTTATGTGCGAGTTGTTAGTGCCACTCATGGGGCCGTTCGGGGGTTGTTTCGGGTTCTCCCACACTAACGGCAAGTTTTAATGCCTAAGTCTAAAAATATGAAATTATCATCGTATTTTCATACCGGCAGTCCCGTGATCGTACGATCAGTTCGTACGAGTTACATTGCTCCCGTGCAAGGTGTTGGTGCCACTCACGGGACCGTTTGGGGGCTGATCTAAGTTTTCACCCACTAATGGCAAGTTTTTAAGCCTAAGTCTATAAATATACAAATTATCGTTGTCTTCTCAAATCGGGAGTCCCGGGATCGCGGGATCAGTTCGTACGAGTTACATTGGTCCCGCACAAGGTGTTGGTACAACTCACAGGGCCGTTCGGGGGCTGTTTCGGATTTTCCACCATTAACGACATGTTTTTAAACCAAAGTCTAGAAATATCTGAACTATCAACATATTCTCAATTCGGCAGTCCCATGATCCCGTGGTCAATTCGTACGAGTTACATTAGTCCTATGCGAGGTGTTGGTGCCACTCACGGGACCGTTCGTGGGCTGTTTCGGGTTTTCGCCCACTAACGGCAAGTTTTTAAGCCTAAGTCCAGAAATATGCAAATTATCGTCGTATTCTCAAACCGGAAGTCTCGTGATCGTGTTGTCAGTTCGTACGAGTTACATTGGTCCCGTGAGAGGTGTTAGTGCCACTTACGGGGCCGTTCGGGGGTTATTTCGGGTTTTCCCACTAACGCCATGTTTTTCCCAAGTCCTTATATTTGTAAATTATCATCGTATTCTCAAATCGGGAGTATCTTGATCACGCGGTCGATTCGTACTAGTTGCATTCGTCCCGTGCGAGGTATTTATGCCACTCACGGGGCCGTTCGGGGTTATTTCGGGTTTTCCCCCACAAATGGCAAGTTTTTAAGCCAAAGTCTAGAAATATGTAAATTATCATCGTATTTGCAAATCGACAATCCTTTTGTACGAATTACATTGGTCCCGTGCGAGGTGGTTGTGCCACTCACGGGGCTGTTTCGGGTTTTCACCCACTAACGGCAAGATTTTAAGCCTAAGTCTAGAAATATGCAAGTTATCATCATATTCTCAAACCGAGAGCCCCGTGAACGTGCGGTTAGTTCGTACGAGTTACATTGGTCCCGTGCGAGGTGTTGCTGCCACTCACGGGGCCGTTCGGGGGATGTTTCGGATTATCCCCCACTAACGGCAAGTTTTTAAGCCTAAGTCTAGAAATATGTAAATTATCATCGTATTCTCAAATCGGCAGTCCCGTGATTGTGAGGTTAGTTCGTACGAGATACATTGGTCCCGTGCGAGGTGTTAGTGCCACTCATAGGGCCGTTCGGGGGCCATTTCAGGTTTTCCCCCACTAACGATAAGTTTTTAAGTCTAAGTCTAGAAATATGAAAATTAGCATCGTATTATCAAACTGGGAGTTCCATGATCGCGCGGTCAGTTCATACGAGTTACATTGGTCCCGTGCGAGGTATTGGTGCCACTTACGGGGAAGTTCCAGGGTTGTTTAGGGTTTTCCTCCACTAATGCCATGTTTTGCCTAAGTCCTGATATTTTTAAATTATCGTTGTATTCCCAAACTGGGAGTCCCGTGATCGTGTGGTCAGTTCGTACGAGTTACATTGGTTCTGTGCGAGGTATTGGTGCCACTCACGGGGCCGTTCGGGGGTTATTTTGGGTTTTCCCCAATAATGGCAAGTTTTTAAGTCTAAGTCTAGAAATATGCAAATTATCATCGTATTCTCAAGCTGGCAGTCCCATGATCGCGCGATCAGTTCATACGAGTTACGTTGGTGCGAGGTCTTAGGGCCAATCACGGGGCCGTTCGGGGGTTGTTTCGAGTTTTCGCCCACTAAGGGTAAGTTTTTAAGCGTAAGTCTAGAAATATGCAGATTATCATCGTATTCTCAAACCCAATAATCCCATGATTTTGTCCAGTCAGTTCGTACGAGGTACATTGGTCCCGTGCGAGGTGTTGGTTCCACTCACGTGGCCGTTCGGGGGTCGTTTCGGATTTTTCCCCACTAACGCCATGTTTATTAGCCTAAGTCTAGAAATATGTATATTATCATTGTACTCTTAAACCGGCAGTCCCGTGATCACATGATCAGTTCGTACGAGTTACATTGGTCCCGTGCGAGGTGTTGGTGCCACTCACGGGGCCGCTCGGGGGATGTTTCGGGTTTTCCCCCACTAACGCCAAGATTTTACCCCTAAGTTAAAAATATGTAAATTATCATCGTATTCTCAAATCGGCAGTCCCGTGATCGCACGGTTAGTTCATACGAGATACGTTGACCCCGTGCAAGGTGTTGGTGCCACTCATGGGGACATTCGGGGGATGTTTCGGGTTTTCCGACACTAACGCCATGTTTTGCCTAAGTCCTTATATTTTTAAATTATCCTCGTATTCTCAAACTGAGAGTCCCGTGATCATGCAGTCAGTTCGTACGAGTTACATTGGTCCCGTCAGAGGTGTCGGTGCCTCTCATGTGGCCGTTCGGGGGTAGTTTCGGGTTTTCTCCACTAACGGCAAGTTTTTAAGCCTAAGCCTAAAAATATACAAATTATCATTGTATTCTCAAATCGAGAGTCCCGCGATCGCGCGATCAGTTCGTACGAGTTACATTGGGCTCGAGCGAGGTGTTGGTGCCACTAAGGGGGCCGTTCGAGGGCAGTTTCGGATTTCCCCCCACTAATGCCAAGTTTTTAAGCTTAAGTCTAAAAATATGCAACTTTTCATCGTATTCTAAAATCGGCAGTCCCGTGATCGTGCGGTCAGTTCGTACGAGTTACATTGGTCCCGTGCGAGGTGTTGGTGCCACTCAGGAGGCCGTTCGGGGGTTATTTCGGGTTTTCGCCCACTAACGGTAAGTTTTTCAGCCTAAGTTTAGAAATATGGAAATTATCGTCGTATTCTCAAACCGGTTGTCCCGTGATCGCGCATTTAGTTCGTACAAATTACATTGGTCCCGTGCGAGGTGTTGGTGCCACTCATGGGGCCGTTCGGGGGTTGTTTTGGGTTTTCACCCAGTAACGGCAAGTTATTAAGCCTAAGTCTATAAATATATAAATTATCGTCGTATTCTCAAACTGGAAATCCCGTGATCACGCGGTCAGTTCATACGAGTTACATTGGTCCCGTCCAAGGTGTTGGTGCCACGCACGGGGACGGTCAAGGGATGTTTCGGGTTTTCTCCCACTAATGCCAAGGTTTTATGCGTAAGTCTAGAAATATGCAGGTTATCGTCCTATTCTCAAACCGGCAGTCCCGTGAACATGCGGTCAGTTCGTACGAGTAACATTGGTCCCGTGTGAGGTGTTAGTGCCACTCACGGGGCCGTTCGAGGGTTGTTTCGAGATTTCGCCCAATAACGGTAAGTTTTTAAGCCTAAGTCTAGAAATATGCAAACTATCGTCATATTCTCAAACTGGCAGTCCCGTGATCGCGCGGTCAATTTGTACGAGTTATATTGGTCCCGTGCGAGGTGTTGGTGCCACTCACGGGGCAATTCGAGGGTTGTTTCGGGTTTTCCCCCACTAACGGTAAGTTTTTAAGCCTAAGTCTAGAAATATGCAAATTATCGTCGTATTCTCCAATCGAGAGTCCCTTGATCGCGCGATCAATTCGTACGAGTTACATTGGTCCTGCGCGAGGTGTTGGTGTCTCTCACGGGGCCGTTCGGGGGCTATTTCGGGTTTTCGCCCACTAACGACAAGTATTTAAGCCTAAGTCTAGAAATATGCAAATTATCATCGTATTCTCAAACCGACAGTCCCGTGATCGCGCGGTCAATTCGTACGAGTTACATTGGTCCCGTGCGAGGTGTTGGTGTCACTCACGGGGCCGGTCGGGGGTTGTTTGGATTTTTTCCCTAATGCCAAGTTTTTAAGCCTAAGTCTAGAAATATGCAAATTAACATCATATTCTCAAAACGGGAGTCCCGTGATCGCGTGGTCAGTTCGTACGAGTTACATTGGTCCCGTGCGAGGTATTGGTGCCACTCACGGGGCC
Source organism: Sambucus nigra (assembly GCA_949130495.1). Classification (NCBI taxonomy): domain Eukaryota; kingdom Viridiplantae; phylum Streptophyta; class Magnoliopsida; order Dipsacales; family Adoxaceae; genus Sambucus; species Sambucus nigra. Next base: position 61,901,044 of record OX422211.1, on the reverse strand, counting down.
GTTCGGGGGTTGTTTGGGTTTTTGCCCACTAATGGCAAGTTTTTCAGCCTAGGTCTATAAATATGGAAATTATCAACGTATTCTCAAACCAGTAGTCCCATTATTCCGCGGTTAGATTGTACGAGTTACATCGGTCCCATGCGAGGTGTAGGTGCCACTCAGGGGGCCGTTCGGGGGCTGTTGTGGGTTTTCCCCCACTAACGCCAAGTTTTTAAGCGTAAGTCTAGAAATATGCAGATTATCGTCGTGTTCTCAAATCGACAGTCCCGTGATCGCGCGGTCAGTTCGTACGATTTACATTGGTCTCTGCAAGGTGTTAGTGCCACTTACGGGGCCGTTCGAGGGCTGTTTCGGGTTTTCGCCCACTAACATTAAGTTTTTAAGCCTAAGTACAGAAATATGCACATTATCGTCGTATTCTAAAACTGGCAGTCCCATGATCGCGCAGTCAGTTCATACGAGTTATATTGGTCCAGTGCAAGGTGTTGGAGCCACTCACGGGGCCATTCGAGGGCTATTAGGGTTTTCCCCCACTAACGCCAAGTTTTACCTAAGTCCTGATATGTTTAAATAATCGTAGTATTCTCAAACTTGGAGTCCCGTGATCGTGCGGTCAGTTTGTAAGAGTTACATTGGTCCTGTGCGAGGTGTTGGTGCCACTCACGGGGCCGTTCGAGGGTTGTTTCAGGTTTTCGCCCACTAACGGCAAGTTTTTAAGCCTAAGTCGAAAAATATGCAAATTATCATCGTATTCGCAAACCGGGAGTCCTGTGATCGCGCGGTCAGTTCGTACGAGTTACATTGGTCCCGTGCGAGGTGTTGGTGTCACTCACGGGGCCGTTCAGGAGCTATTTCGAGTTTTCACCCACTAATGGCAAGTTTTTAAGCCTAAGTCTAGAAATATACAGATTATCATCGTATTCTCAAACTGGAAGTCTCGTGATCGCGCGGTCAGTTCGTACGAGTTACATTGGTCCCGTGCGAGGTGTTGGTGCCACTCACGGGGCCGTTCGGGAGCTATTTCAGGTTTTCGCCCACTAATGGAAAGTTTTTAAGCCTAAGTCTAGAAATATGAAAATTTTCGTCGTATTCCCAAACCGGTAGTCCCGTGATTGTGCGGTCAGTTCGTACGAGTTACATTGGTCCCGTGCGAGGTGTTGGTGCCACTCACGAGGCCGTTCGGGGGTGTTTCGGGTTTTCGCCCACTAACAGCAAGTTTTTAAGCCTAAGTTAGGAAATAAACAAATTATCATCGTATTCCTAAACCAGCAGTCCCATGATCGCGCGGTCAGTTCGTACGAGTTCCATTGGTCCCATGCGAGGTGTTGGTACCACTCACGACGCCGTTCGATTGCTGTTTCGGATTTTCTCCCACTAACGGCAAGTTTTTAAGCCTAAGTCTAGATATATGTAAATTATCATCGTATTCTCAAACCGAAAGTCCCGTGATTGTGCAGTCAATTCGTAGTAGTTACATTGGTCCCGTGCGAGGTGTTGGTGCCTCTCACGGGGCCATTCGGGGGCAGTTTCGGGTTTTTGCCCACTAACGCTAAGTTTTTAAGGCTAAGTCTAGAAATATACAAATTATTATCATATTCGCAAATCGGCAGTCCTGTCATCGCACGATCAGTTTGTACGAGTTACACTGGTCCCGTCCAAGGTGTTGGTGACACTAACGAGGCCGTTCGGGGTCTGTTTTGGGTTTTCGCCCACTAACGGCATGTTTTTAAGCTTATGTCTAGAAAGATGAAAAAATTATCCTCGTATTTTCAAATCGGGAGTCCCGTGATCGCGTGGTGAGTTCGTACGAGTTACATTGGTCTCGTGCGAGGTGTTGGTTCACTTATGTGGCCGTTCGGGGGCTATTTCGGGTTTTCCACCACTAACGCCATGTTTTGCGAAAGTCCTGATATTTTTAAATTATACTCATATTCTCAAACCGGCAGTCCCGTGATCGCGCGGTCAATTCGTACGAGTTATATTGGTCCCGTTCGAGGTGTTGGTGCCTCTCACGGGGCCGTTCAGGGGTTGTTTCAGGTTTCCCCACTAACGGCAAGTTTTTAACCCTAAGTCCATAAATATACAAATTATCATCGTATTCTCAAACCAGGAGTCCCATGATCGCGCGATCAGTTCGTACGAGTTACATTGGTCCCGTGTGAGGTGTTGGTGTTACTCACGGGGCCGTTCAGGGGCTATTTCGCATTTTCCCCCACTAACGGCAAGTTTTTAATCTTAGGTATAGAAATATTCAAATTATGACCGTATTCTCAAATTGGCAGTCCCGTGATCGTGCGTTCAGTTCGTACGAGTTACAATGGTCCCGTGGGAGGTGTTGGTGCCACTCACGGGGCCGTTCGGGGGGCTGTTTCAGGTTTTCGCCCACAAACGGTAAGTTTTTAAGCGTAAGTCTAGAAATATGTAAACTATCATCGTATTCTCAAACCGGGAGTTCCGTGATCGTGAGGTCAGTTCCTACGAGTTACATTGGTCCCTTGCGAGGTATTGGTGCCACTTACGGGGTAGTTCGGGGGCTATTTCGAGTTTTCCCCCAATAACGCCATGTTTTGCCAAAGTCGTGATATTTTTAAATTATCATCGTATTCTCAAATCGGGAGTCCCGTGATCGCGCGATCAGTTTGTACGAGTTACATTCGTCCCGTGCGAGGTATTGTTGCCACACACGGGGCGTTCGGAGGTTGTTTTGGGATTTCCCACAATAACTGCAAATTTGTAAACCTATGTCCAGAAATATGAAAATAATCGTTATATTCTCAAATCGGTTGTTCCGTGATCGTGCGTTTAGTTAGTACGAGTTACATTGGTCCCGTGCGTGGTGTTGGTGCCACTCACGGGGCCGTTCGGGGGCTGTTTTGGATTTTCCCCCACTGATGCAAAGTTTTTAAGCGTAAGTCTAGAAATATACAGATTATCATCATATTCTCAAACCGGCTATATTGTGATTGCGTGGTCAGTTCGTACGAGTTACATTGGTCCCGTACGAGGTGTTGGTGCCACTCACGGGGCCGTTCGGGAGCTATTTTGAGTTTTTACCCACTAATGGCAAGTTTTTAAGCCTAAGTCTAGAAATATGCAAATTATTGTCGTATTCTCAAACTAGCAGTCCTGTGATTGTGCAATCAGTTCGTACGATTTACATTGGTCCCGTGCGAGGTGTTGGTGCCACTCACAGGGCCGTTCGGGGGCTGTTTTGGATTTTCCACCACTAACGCTAAGTTTTTAAGCCTAAGTCAAGAAATATTCAAATTATCATCGTATTCCCAAACCGACAGTCCTGTGATCGCGCGGTCAGTTTGTACGAGTTACTTTGGTCCCATACGAGGTGTTTGTGCCACTCAAGGGGCCGTTTGGCTGCTATTTCGGGTTTTCGCCCACTAACGGCAAGTTTTTAAGCCTAAGTCTAGAAATATGCAAATTATCATCGTATGCTCAAACCGGGAGTCCCGTGATCTCACGGTCAGTTCGTACGAGTTACATTGGTACCGTGCGAGGTGTTGGTGCCACTCACGAGGCCGTTCGTGGGTTGTTTCGGGTTTTCCCCCACTAACGAAAAGTTTTTAAGCCTAAGTCTAGAAATATGAAAATTATCGTCGTATTTTCAAACCGGCAGCCCCGATATCGCGCGGTTAGTTCGTACGAGTTACATTGGTCCCGTGCGAGGTGTTGGTGCCACTCACGGGGCTGTGTCGGGTTTTCCCCCACTAATGTCGAGTTTTGCCTAAGTCCTGATATTTTTAAATTATCATCGTATTCTCAAATCCGAAGTCCCGTGATCACGCGGTCAGTTCGTACGAGTTACATTTGTCTCGTGTGAGGTGTTAGTACGACTCACGGGACTGTTTTGGGTTTTCTCCCACTAATGGCAAGTTTCTAAACCTAAGTCTAGAAATATGCAAATTATCGTCGTATTCTCAAATCGGGAGTCCCGTGATCACACGGTCAGTTCGTACGAGTTATCTTGGTCCCGTGCGAGGTGTTGGTGCCACTCACGGGGCTATTTGGGGGCAATTTTGAGTTTTCCCTCACTAACACCAAGTTTTGCCTAAGTACTGATATGTTGAAATTATCTTCGTATTGCCAAACCGGGAGTCCCATGATCGCGCGGTCCGTTCGTACGAGTTACATTGGTCCCGTGCGAGGTGTTGGTGCCTCTCACGGGGCCGTTCGGGGGCAGTTTCGAGTTTTTCCCCTCTAACGCCAAGTTTTTAAGGATAAGTCTAGAAATATGCAAATTATCATCGTATTCCCAAACCGGCAGTCTTATGATCGCACGGTCAATTTGTACGAGTTACACTAGTCCCGTGCGAGGTGTTGGTGCCACGCACGGGGACGTTCGGTGTCTATTTCGGGTTTTCGCCCACTAACGACAAGTTTTTAAGCCTATGTCTAGAAATATACAAAAACTATCCTCATATTCTCAAACCGGGAGTCCTGTGATCGCGCGGTCAGTTCGTACGAGTTACATTGGTCTCGTGCGAGGTGTTAGTGCCACTTATGGGGCCGTTCGGGGGCTGTTTCAGGTTTTCCCCCACTAACACCATGTTTTACCTAAGTCCTGATATTTTTAAATTAACCTCGTATTCTCCAAACAGAGAGTCTCGTGATCGCACGGTCAGTTCATACGAGTTACATTTGTCCCTTGCGAGGTATGGGTGCCACTTACGGGGCAGTTCGAGGGCTGTTTCGAGTTTTCCCCCATTAATGCCATGTTTTGCCTAAGTCGTGATATTTTTAAATTATCATCGCATTCTCAAACCGAGAGTCCCGTGATTGCACGGTCAGTTCGTAGAGTTACATTGGTCCCGTTCGAGGTATTGTTGCCACTCACGGGGACGTTCGGGTGTTGTTTAGGGTTTTCCCACAATAACAACAAGATTTTAAATCTAAGTCTGGAAATATGGAAATTATCATCATATTCTCAAACCGTTGGCCCATGATCGTACGATTAGTTAGTGCGAGTTACATTGTCCCGTGCGTGGTGTTAGTGCCACTAACGGGGGCGTTCGGGGGCTGTTTCGGGTTTTCCCTCACTAATGCCAAGTTTTTAAGCGTAAGTCTAAAAATATACAGATTATCATCGTATTCTCAAACCGGCAGTCCCGTGATTGCGCGGTCAGTTCATACGAGTTATAATGGTCCAGTGCGAGGTATTGGAGCCACTTACGGGGCAGTTCTGGGGTTGTTTCAGGTTTTCCCCAGTAACGACATGTTTTCCCTAAGTCCTGATATTTTTAAATTATCATCGTATTCTCAAACTGGGAGTCCCGTGATCGCGCGATCAGTTCGTACGAGTTACATTGGTCGCATGCGAGGTACTACTGGTTCCACTCACGGGGTCGTTCGGGGGTTGTTTCGATTTTTCCCCCACTAACGCCATGTTTTTCAGTGTAAGTCTAAAAATATGCAGATTATCGTTGTATTCTCAAATCGGCAGTCCCGTGATCGCACGGTCAGTTCGTATGAGATACATTGGTCCCGTGCGAGGTGTTGATTCCACTCACGGGGCCATTCGGGGGTTGTTTCGGGTTTTCCCCCACTAACGGCAAGTTTTTAAGCTTATGTCTAGAAATATGCAAATTATTGTCGTATTCTCAAACCGGCAGTCCCGTGATCGCGCGGTCAGTTTGTACGAGTTATATTGATCCCGTGTGAGGTGTTGTTGCCACTCACGGGGCCATTCGAGGGTTGTTTTGTGTTTTTCCCCACTAACGCCTATTTTTTCCCTAGACCTGATATTTTTAAATTATCATCGTATTCTCAGACAAGGAGTCACGTGATCGCGCGGTCAGTTCGTTCCTGTTACATTGGTCCCATGCGAGGTGTTGGTGCCACTCATGGGGAGATTTTTGGTTTTTTCCCACTAACAGCACGTTTTTAAGCCTATGTCTAGAAATATGCAAATTATCCTCGTATTCTCAAATCGGGAGTCCCGTGATCACGCGGTCAGTGCGTACGAGTTACATTGGTCCCTTGCGAGGTGTTGGTGCCACTCACAAGGCCGTTCGGGGACTGTTTCGGGTTTTCTCCCACTAACGCCAATTTTTTAAACCTAAGTATATAAATATGTGAATTATCGTCGTATTCTCAATCGGAAGACCTGTTATTGTGCGATCAGTTCGTGCGAGTTACATTGGTCCCGTGCGAGGTGTAGGTGCCACTCACGGGGTAATTCGGGGGTTGGTTCGAGTTTTCCCCCACTAACGGCAAGTTTTTAAGCCTAAGTCTAGAAATATGAAAATTATCGTTGTATTCTCAAACCGGCAGTCCCGTGATCACGCGGTCAGTTTGTACGAGTTACATTGGTCCCGTTCAATGTGATGGTGCCACTCACGGGGTTGTGTCGGGTTTTCCCCCACTAACGCCGAGTTTTGCCTAAGTCCTAATATTTTAAAAGTATTATCGTATTCTCAAATTCGGAGTCTCGTGATTGTGCGATCAGTTCGTATGAGTTACATTCGTCCCGTGCGAGGTGTTGGTGCCACTCACGGGGCCGTTCGGGGGCTGTTTCGGGTTTTCTCTCACTAACGGCAAGTGTTTAAGCCTAAGTCTATATGCAAATTATCATCGTATTCTCAAATCGACTGTACTGTGATTGCGTGGTCAGTTCGTACGAGTTACATTGGTCCCGTGTGAGGTGTTGGTGCCACTCACGGGGCCGTTAGGGGGCTGTTTTGAGTTTTCCCTTACTAACGGCAAGTTTTTAAGCCTAAGTCTAGAAAGATGAAAATTATCATCGTATTCTCAAATCGTAAGTCCAGTGATCGCACGGTCGGTTCGTACGAGTTACATTTGTCCCGTGTGAGGTATTGGTGCCACTCATGGGGCCGTTCGGGGGCTATTTCGGGTTTTCTCCCACTAACGGTAAGTTTTTAAGCCTAAGTCTCGAAATATGTAAATTATTGTCGTATTCTCAAATCGGGTGTCCCGTGATCGCGTGATCAATCAGAACGAGTTACATTGGTCCCGCGTGAGGTGTTGGTGCCACTTATGGGGATGTTCGGGGGCTGTTTTGGGTTTTCCCCAACTAACGCCATGTTTTGCCTAAGTCCTGATATTTTTAAATTGTCATAATTTTCTCAAATTGGGAGTCTCGTGATCGCGCGATCATTTCGTACAAGTTACATTGGTCCCGTGCGAGGTGTTGGTGCCACTCAGAGGGCCGTTCGAGGGTTGTTTCGGTTTTCCCCAACTAACGGCAAGTTTTTAAGCCTATGTATAGAAATATGCAAATTATAATCGTATTCTCACACCGATAGTCCCATGATCGCACGGCCAGTTCATACGAGTTACATTGGTCCCGTGCGAGGTGTTGATGCCTCTCACCTGGACGTTCGAAAGATGTTTCAAATTTTCCCCCAATAATGCCAACTTTTTAAGCCTAAGTCTAGAAATACGCAAATTATTATCTTATTCTCAAACCGAGAGTCCTGTGATCACGCGGTCAGTTCGTACGAGTTATATTCATCCCGTGCGAGGTGTAAGTGCCATTCGCAGGGCCGTTCGGGGGCTATTTTGAATTTTCCCCCACAAACGCCAAGTTTTTAAGCCTAAGTCTATAAATATGCAAATTATCACCGTATTCTCGAATCGATGGTCCCGTGATCTCACTGTCAGTTCGTACGAGCTACATTGGTCCCGTGCGAGGTGTTAGTGCCACTCACGGGCCCGTTCGAGGGTTGTTTCAGGTTTTTGACCACTAATGGCAAGTTTTTAAGCCTATGTCTAGAAATATGCAAAGTATCATCGTATTCTCAAACGAAAGTCCAGTGATCGCGTGGTTAGTTCGTACAAGTTACATTTGTCCCGTGCGAGGTGTTGGTGCCACTCACGGGACCGTTTGGGGGATGTTTCAGGTTTTCACCCACTAACGCCAAGTTTTTAAGCCTAAATCTAAATATATGTGAATTGTCGTTGTATTCTTAAACCTAGAGTTTTGTGATCGTGTGGTCAGTTCATACGAGTTATATTGGTCCCGTGCGAGGTGTCGGTGCCACTCACGGGGCCATTTGGGGATTATTTCGGTTTGTCCCCCACTAACGCCATGTACGAGGTATTGGAGCCACTTATGGGGCAGTTCGGGGTCTGTTTCGAGTTTAACCTCGGGCAAGAGACACCAACCTCGGTCGATATTACGGCCGACATTGGGCATGTCTTGGACGTGCGATTTCACCCCTCGGTCAGACCAAGGTCGGCCCTGGCCGACACTACCATGAGCCTCTCCAAGGGACCTCATAGGGATCAACAGCACTCGCATACGGCTTGGAAGGTCAACCTCGGCTACATAGACCGAACTAGCAGGAAGCCACCAGTTCAACCTCATATCAGGCCGACCCTGTCCATTGTCTCGGCTAGGATTAGGTCGAAACCTCCATGGAACACCCGGACTGAGCAAGTATCAAGACTCACCAACCTCGGCCTCACCAAGGCCGAGGTCATACACCAGACACGATAGTCGAGCACCTGTTCACTTCCTGATAAGGACACGTTGGCACAAATCAGTTGTAACAAGATTATTCCCCGCACGTGGGGAGAATATTGCATCATCATGATCTACATGTGACAGTGACAGATGGCACTCCCACATTGGTGAGGTTACCACACACATTCTCATTACATGCATGGGTGGTACATTACACCCCCTAGGTACTATATATAGGGCATCCCCTACCTTGCAAAAGGATCCAGAGATTCAACCCTAGTTGAAACTCTGTCTAGATACACAGTAGAGAGAGAAAGCTTGAGAGATTATATCCATGGCCATTAGTGCCTTCATTCAGTGATATTACTCACACACACTCACAGTGGACGTAGGCCAGATTGGCTGAACCACTTATACAGCGGTGCCCTCTCCTCTTATCCTCATCTCATTCTCTTACCTCTTTATATAGTTGTGCTGCCATTGTTATTCTTATATTGAGCTTGAAAATACCTTATCTGGTGGTGCTGATTCCAGCATCATCATTTTGGCGCCGTTTGTGGGAACGAGAAGCTATCTCTTCCTCTCTTTCTACTTAACCTCACCGGAGACTCTGGTGGTGAACCAGGCCTCCCCCTAGCGCGGAGCTGTTTCACCATTGAAAGAGGTCCTGTAAGGTACTAAGCTCATCTGCTAATCAAGCTCTATAGTGTTAACATATGGCACCAGACTTACCGCCGCCTCTTCCACCTCCCGAAGGTGTAGGGCCTAGTTCTAGTCAGGCGCCCCCCAGTCCGAAATGGAGGAGGTAGCAGCAGCCTTGAGATCTTTAGCTGCAACGCAACAAGCCATGCAGGAGCAATTTGCACAGCTCAGCCAAACTATGATGAGGCCACCTAGAGTCTCACCGGACATGATCACTCCGGCGGCAGTTCAGCCTCATCCTGACGCTAGGGGACCACCTCAGGCACCAATGAAGGACCAACCTGCACCCCAGAGGAGAAGGGACGTTGTTGACCCTAGGCGCTTGTGAAGAACCTTATACCTTTGACTTGCTTAAGTCTATACTGTATAAGTGTTCAACTAGTTTGGAAATATTGACAAAATTGGTTGTCTATCCTAGAATCCAAAAAGCCTCAGATCTAATCTCTCTAATCCTCTTTAATGATCCATGAAGGTATAAAATGAATCACACTACACACAATTAGAAGTGCATACATGTGTTCGTATTGCATAAAATTGAGTGTGTGTTTAATTCCCCTTGAATTGGAGCTTTAATAATTTGGGAATTTTTAAATAATTTTTAAACCTTTTTAAACTTTTTAAAACATTTTTTAATTAAATGTTTTTATTAATATAATGGGATTATATAATTCGTGGGGTTAATATTCTATTTTGGAAACTTCTGTTTTCATTAAAAAGTTTGATTGGGTAGGATCTCAAAGCGCTAGAGACTTCAGGGTGATGTTTTGTAATTAATTTGACGCGCGTGTGAGGGCCTCTCATATGTCAACACTTGTCATCCCCTTAATGCGTCAATGTGTGTTTGCTGTGTGAGAGGATAGCCTGGTTCATTACTGATCGTTAGATCATTTCTAATCGAGGATCTGCATGTGTTCTTAGTTAATCCCGGTGCTATCCATTTGAACCAATCACAATCATCTTTAATCACCGCTGTTTTATAACCCTTGGATCAAGTCAAAGCTTGCAAGACTTGATCTCAGCCCTTGTTTTCCCTCGAACATCCAGAACCTTCCCTCAGCCCTATAAATACCCTCCACTTCTCAGCCTTAGAAGACTTTTGGGCATTCGTCTTTCTGAGAGAAAAAAAAATAGAGAGAAGTGAGAGAGAAGAGAGAAAAGAAAAGAGAGAACAGAGATAAAGTGAAACTGTTAGCCCAAAACCAAACCCTAACCCTAAACACTTCATCTTTCTGAAACAAACCTTCGTATACACTTAACCCCAAACACATTCTGAGTGTTTGAGAGAGAGAGTGGTTTGTTCTTTTGAAGCTGTAACCTCCTTGGCTTTGATCTTGTTCACAACTTAAACTTTAGAGTGAAGATCTTGTTTCTTTTTCCATAGAAACGTTAGATCTATACTCTGCATGTTACATTTTCACTAGATCTGCATATTTTCTACTTGGTTTAAGAAAATCTTTATTCATTTGGTTTTGAAAATGTTTTATGGTTTCTGTTTTTACAAAACTTAACCCTGACCTAGTTGGATTCACACTTGGAGATTTTCAGTCTCACAAATGTTTTCAAAAAGAGATTGATTAAGATCTTGTCCGATTTTAAAAGCGAGATATCCGTGGAATCTGGGATAAAATAAAGGTCAAAAAGGGTTGAAGTTCTGTGAGAAAGAAATAAACTAAAATCACTGCATATAGACTTTATATGTAATTTACTAGGACTGTCTGTAAATCTAAGTGTGTGTGAGTTCATGCATGTGAATAGGAATCACTTCACAAACACTTAACACACTACTACACTGGAAGTGTTGTGTTTAAGATCAGAGATCATTGAGTCGACATAAGGAAGCTAAAGCAAAGGAAGTTAGCAAACTGAAAGAACATCATCAACAAATCAGATCTATGAGAAGTTAGAAGGACACCAAGTGGGGTATATTCCTAAACTTAGAATAGGTTGATTTGTGTGCTTGCATGTTGTATTGTTTGTAACTATTATTTGTTTTTAGTGGATTTTTGCTTTTGTGACTTAGAAGTCACCGTGTATGTTTCCTCTGTTGGGAGAGGTTTTACCACGTTAAAATCTGTGTGTTGATTATCTTCATCTACTCATCTCATTCTATAAGTGTGCTGAATTTTTGAAACTGCCTTAGTTTTAAAAAAACTGATTACACAGTCTTAATTACTCTCGTACATAAGTTTCTTTGTAAACACATCTTGTTTATAATTTTTATTTTCAAAAGAAAGGGGTTTCTCCAACAAACATTTCGGAGTTGCTTATACAGTTTAATCTTGTATTAAACGGCATTAGCGACGTTTTTCAGCTTGCGCCTGGGGAGGCAGTGAAACCCTTGCCCAGAGGACAGGTACGATGACCTAGAAGTTGGAGAAGCCCCAAAAGACTGCTGGGAGCCGTATGAGGTGTCAAATAGCACTATACGACCTCTTAGGCAAAGTCAAGGATGTGTCGGTCGAAGAGATGAAGAGGCCCAACAAAGAGGGTTGGCCTTCCAGAGACTGGGCCCGGTGAATGACCTAAGACAGAGGCTGTCGAGGTCAAGGAGCGCAGCAGGCTCTCAGAGAGGGAACAGGCAGGGTCGGCCAGACCAAGGCCGACCCTGTGAAAGAAGAGGTAGGGAACAAGAAGAGGTCAACAGCCAACGTGTCGTGGCAGGAGAACCCTCTGTCCATCACAGGGAGGTGGCAGAGGATAACCTCGGCCAAGTTGATGACAGAAGCCCCTGGAACGACTCTATCCAATGCCTTGAGGAGAAGATAGGAGACCTCAATAAAATCAGGGACCCATTACAAAGGGGTTACTCAGAGGGCTCCCTATTTGTGGCTAGGATAGTGGGGTTCCCAACCCCAGCTAAGTTCAAGCCTCCTACAAAGTCTCCCAAGTATGATGCAGTACTAACCTTGTACATCACATCGAGATGTACCAGTCAGCAGCAGACATTTACTCGATACCCAATGAGATGAAGTGTAGGGCCTTCTCGGGGACCTTGACAGGAGCAGCGCATAGTTGGTTCACCTCCCTTCCGAAGAACTCAATTGAGAACTTCAAAGGCTTGGCTGAGCAATTTATCCACAACTTTTGCTTTGGGGTGAGGCCTCAAAAGAAGACTACCCACCTGCTGTATGTCAAGCAGGCTAAGGGTGAGAGCCTAAGAGACTACATAGCAAGATTCAACAAAGAGAAATTAGAGGTAGAAGATTATGAAGAGATCATAGCCATGACCACCCTTATAGGAGGCCTCCAGAAGGGGAAGCTATTGTGGAAACTGGTGAAAGACCCCCTAGGTCTATGGCAGAGCTGCTAGCAACCGCAGGAAAAGTAATGAATGTGGAAGAGGCAATGGCCGCCAAGTATGAGGAGGAGAACCACGGTGGCACTGGGAAGTCCCAAAGCAAGAAAGAGGGGAAGAAGAGGTCAAGTGATGACAAGTTCGCTCATTACACTCCTCTGACTGTGAGCTGTGAGCACATACTCAATGAGATTAAGACTTACCAGACTCTGAGGTGGCCAGAGAAACTGAAGGCCCCACCACATAAGAGGAACAAAAACCTATGGTGCGAGTTCCATCAGGATCATGGCCATGTCACAAATAGATGCTTCGCTTTAAAAGATAAGATTGAAAAGATGTTGAAATCTGGAAAGCTGAGGAAGTATGTGGATGGTAAGGCTCCAAAAGGTGGAAGGGATGACCCTAAGAAAAGAAGAAATGACAGGTGACGTGGCCATGCCCAGTCCAGAAGAGACGATGATTCGGAAGGAGATGACGAAGATGATCCGGATCTCCCGCCAAAAGATGACAACACCCCGATGAAGAGGGTCGGTACGATCTATTTTGGTGTTAGCACCATATGTGGGGGATTTACAGGAGGTGGCTCTGAAGTAGCTGATAGGAAGGCTCATGTAGCAGAGGCCAGGTCAGTGGCCAAGCTCGAAGTTATAAATCTTACGTCTTCTAATACAGTGCAGAAGAGGAAGAAGGTAGAAATGGACATCCTCGTAGTGGGGTTCTCCAGACTCGACTTCAAGGGTATCTTAGCCCCCCACGATGACCATTTGGTCATAACAACAAGGGTGCATGGGTGCGAGGTGCGGAGGATCCTCATAGATGGGGGAGCTCAGCAGATGTGATGTTCTGGCCTTGCTTCAAGATCCTGGATCTTAGCAGGGCAAGGCTGGTGCCCTATCATCTCCCATTGATAGGCTTCAGTGGCGAAAAGGTCCACCTCTTGGGCATGTATGAGATGGATGTACGGATGGGAGATGAATGGCCTAAGAGGTTGACCAAGAAGATAAACTTTTTCGTTATGGACGAGAACGTCTTCTCGGCCTACAACCTCATCATAGGAAGGGTGTCCCTTAAAGAGTTTGAAGTTGTGTCATCGACGGTCCATCAGATGCTAAAATTCCTGACTCCTTATGGAGTAGGGGAAGTGCAAGGGGACCAGACCACGGCGCGCGAGTGTTACTTCAACTCGGTCGAAGAGAGGGAAGCACATAAGAGGGCAACCACTACATATAGCATTGACACTCTTGACCCAAGAGATGAAACAAAGTTAAAGAAGGGAGAGGCCGCGGAAGAGGTAGAATCCATCGTCCTCAATGAGGACGAGCCGAAAAAAAACCGTCCAGGTTGGCAGGGCCCTAGAGCCAGGAATCAAGGAAGAGCTGATAAACTTCCTCAGGAGGAGACAGAGTGTCTTCGCATGGAGTCACGCAGACATGCCTGGCATCGACCCTGAGGTACTGAGCCACAAGCTCAACGTGGACAGAGATGCCAAGCCAATATAGCAAAGCCGAAGAATCTACTCCAGGGAGAAGTACGACGTCATCCAAGAAGAGGTCAAAAAGTTAGAAGAGGCTGAGTTCATAAGAGAGGTAACTTATCCAGAGTGGCTCTCAAATGCAGTCATCGTACCTAAGGCCAATGGGAAGTGGCGAATGTGTGTGGACTTCACTGACATGAACAGGTCTTGCCCAAAAGATAGTTATCCCTTACCTCGGATAGACTAGATGGTGGACGCGATGGTGGGGCACGAGTTCATGAGCTTCATGGACGCTTATTCAGGCTATGACCAAATCTTCATGGACGCGGAAGACGCTGAGAAGACAGTCTTCATTACTGACAAAGGGACGTACTGCTACAAAGTGATGCCCTTCGGTCTGAAAAATGTAGGGGAAACGTATCAACGCCTTGTCAATAAGATGTTTGAAGAGAAAATAGGTAAGACCATGGAGGTATATGTAGACGATATGCTAACGAAGAGCCTGAAAGCTTGCACCCACATAGCGGACCTTGAGAGTACCTTCGATGTCATGGACTCGTACAGAATGAAACTCAACCCAGCAAAGTGTGTCTTCGGAGTAGGAGCTGGGAAGTTCCTGGGGTTCATCGTTAACCAGAGGGGAATTGAAGCGAACCCTGAGAAAATCAAGGCATTAATCGACATGAAGACTCCTAGGAGTATCAAGGATGTCCAAAGACTTACGGGAAGAGTGGTTGCCCTTAACAGGTTTATTTCTAGGGCAACAGACAAGTGTCTTCCATTCTTTAAAGTTCTAAGAAAGGCCTTCCAATGGGACGAAGAGTGTAAAAAAGCCTTCAACCAACTCAAGTCCTACTTAGGGTCTCCCTTATTGCTGTCTCGCCCCATCACGGGGGAAAGGTTGTTTGTGTATCTGGCAGTCTCTGAATCAGCCATCAGCGCGGCCATCATACGGGAAGAGGATGGGATCCAAAGGCCTGTGTACTTCAACAGTAAGGCCCTTCAAGGGTCTGAACAGAATTATCCCCGAATGGAGAAGTTAGCTTATGCCCTAATACATTCCTCAAGGAAAATGAAGCCTTACTTCCAAGCTCACTCCATGGTAGTCCTCACTGACTCCCCACTAAGGCAGGTTCTGCACAAACCTGAGAAGTCCGGAAGATTGATGACCTGGGACATCGAACTAGGAGAATATGATCTTACCTACCAGCCTAGGACAGCTATCAAGGGGCAGGCCCTCGCAGACTTTGGTCGATAGAAGTTCGGAAGAGGCCGAGACAGAGAAAGGCATAAATGATGACGGAGAGACAAACAGTAGTGTCTTCCAAAATTCGGAAAAGACAGCACCAAACGTCTTCCGAGATCAGGAAGAGGTCATCTCAGACAAAACCCGGAGCAGAATATAAGAGAACGAAGAGGATCGATACCTCTTCAAAAAAGGGGTTATGAGAGAAGGGGTCTTCTCATCAGATACAGACGTCTGGAGCCTCTTCGTTGATGTCTCTTCCTATGATAGTGGAAATGGTGCGGGGCTAATACTCTCGGCTCCAGATGGTGCCAACATTGAATACGCCTTGAGATTTAACTTCCAGGCCTCAAACAACGAGTCTGAGTATGAGGCCATGATTACAGGTCTCTTATTGGAAATAACTCTTCGACTAAAGCGACTCCGACTTCATAGCGACTCAAGGTTGGTTGTCAATCAAGTACTGGGGATATACGAGGCCAAAGACGAAAGGATGGACAAGTACTTAAAGAAGGTAAGAAGGTTTTTAGAATATTTTAAAGAAGCAAAACTGAAGAGAGTGCCTCGATTGAGCAACAATCACGCTGATGCATTGGCAAGGCTGGCCTCGAAAATGAAGACGGACATGGGAAGGACCATTCTAATCGAGGTCTTAGGAAAGTCAACCATCGAGGAGGATGAGGTATGTATCCTTTGTCACAATGTGAACCTAGGAGACTCATGGATCGACCCGTTCGTCAGATACCTAAGAGAGGGAGAGCTGCCTGAGTCCAGGCTAGAAAGGAGAAAGTTGAGATACAGGGCTGCCAAGTTCTCAATGGTAGGAGACGTCTTGTACAAAAAGGGGTTTCTATTGCCTCTCCTAAGATGTGTGCATCCCATGGAAGTACCCTGGGTCTTACAGGAGGTTCATGAGGGTTCCTGCTCTAGCCACATAGGGGAAAGGCCCTTAGCCGAGAGGATCATCACTCAGGGATACTGGTGGCCTACCTTGTCTAAGGACGCTGCAGACTATGTGAAGAGGTGCGACAAATGTCCAAGGTTCGCCACTATCCCTTATCAACCCCATCATCCTATGACGTCAATCTCTTCTCCATGGCCATTTGCGGTATGGGGAATTGACTTGGTAGGACCTTTGCCAAGAGTTGTCAACAACTATAGATTCTTGATAGTTGCCATCGACTAATTTTCAAAGTGGGTGGAGGCTGAACCAATGATAACAATCACAGAACAGAAGACCTTCCAGTTCATTTGGAAGAACATCATATGCAGATATGGCCTCCCAAACACTCTCATCTCGGATAATGGGACCCAGTTCAAGAACTCCTCCTTAGAAAAGTACTGCCTAAGAGTGGGTATTAAACAGTTATTCTCATCTCTTGGTCGACCTCAGGCAAATGGTCAGACCGAGGTCACAAATATAACTATCTTGGAAGGAATCAAGAAGAGGTTAGAAGATGCGAAGGGGAGATGGACAGAAGAGGTCTACGCTGTGTTATGGGCCTACAGAACCACGGCAAGGACACCAACAGGAGAATCCCCATTCATGCTGGCACATGGCTCAGAGGTCGTCATACCAACGGAAGTAGGACTCCAAACTCATCGGATTCAGACCTACGACCCTGACAGCAATGGGGAAGAGAGGAGGCTAGACCTGGATCTTATTGAAGAAAGAAGAGAAGACGCAGAGGTCAGAAAAGTAGCCTACCATCAGAGGGCAGCGAAATTCTACGACCAGAGGGTAAAGTCAAGACCCATTGCAGTGGGAGACCTAGTGCTCAAGAAGACCCTACAGAAAGCAAATAAGTTGCACCCAAACTGGCATGGCCCCTACAAAGTAACAGAAGAGGTTGTGCCTGGCACTTACAGGCTAGAAAACCTAGAAGGAGAACCTTTCACTAACCTATGGAATGCTGACCACCTAAAGAGATATTACATATGATGTTGCATAGAATTTTATGTAAATGTGCCATCTTATTGAGAAGAGGTTATTAATAAAGATCAGTTTCCATGACAGTGCTTGCTTCCTTCTTACATCAGAAATTTCATATGAGGCTAACATCTTAGGTGATGACCTCAGACCCTCATAACACCATTCAGTGGTGACAATGTATGAGCTCAAACACCATAATGAGATGACCTCAGACCCTTAACATCATTAATTTGGTGAAATTTATTATGAGGCTAACATCTTAGGTGATGACCTCAGACCCTCATAACACCATTCAGTGGTGATGAGGTCTGAGCTCAGACACCATAATGAGATGACCTCAAACCCTTAACATCATTAATTTGGTGAAATTTATTACGAGGCTAACATCTTAGGTGACGACCTCAGACCTTCATAACACCATTCAGTGGTGACGAGGCCTAAGCTCAGACACCTTAATGAGATGACCTCAGACCTTTAACATCATTAATTTGGTGGAATTTATTATGAGGCTGACATCTTAGGTGATGACCTCAGACCCTCATAACACCATTTAGTGGTGACTAGGTCTGAGCTCAGACACCATAATGAGATGACCTCAGACCCTTAACCTTATTAATTTGGTGAAATTTATTATGAGGCTAACATCTTAGGTGATGACCTCAGACCCTCATAACACCATTCAGTGGTGACGAGGTCTGAGCTCAAACACCATAATGAGATGACCTCAGACCCTTAACATCATTAATTTGGTGGAATTTATTATGAGGCTAACATCTTAGGTGAGGACCTCAGACCTTCATAACACCATTCAGTGGTGACGAGGCCTGAGCTCAGACACCTTAATGAGATGACCTCAGACCTTTAACATCATTAATTTGGTGGAATTTATTATGAGGCTGACATCTTAGATGATGACCTCAGACCCTCATAACACCATTCAGTGGTGACGAGGTCTGAGCTCAGACACCATAATGAGATGACCTCAGACCCTTAACATCATTAATTTGGTGAAATTTATTATGAGGCTAGCATCTTAGGTGATGACCTCAGACCCTCATAACACCATTCAGTGGTGACGAGGTCTGAGCTCAGACACCATAATGAGATGACCTCAGACCCTTAACATCATTAATTTGGTGTAATTTATTATGAGGCTAACATCTTAGGTGATGACCTCAGACCTTCATAACACCATTCAGTGGTGACGAGGTCTGAGCTCAGACACCTTAATGAGATGACCTCAGACCTTTAACGTCATTAATGTGGTGAAATTCCTCATGAGGATAACCGCTTAGGTAATGACCTCAGACCTGCATAACATCATGCATTGGTGACAAGGTCTGAGATTAGTACCATTGGTCGAGTTTAAACAAGACCATTGCAAATACAAGCCTATAAAGAGGGCTTCAGAGGTTGAAGCTCATTGCGAATTTATTTCTAGCAGACACCATAACAATGGAACTAAGAATGAAAAACATCACATGGCATTCAATGAAAAGAAAGTGAAGAGGTTCCTCATCAGAGGTTGATATATATACTCAGAAATTTGATGTTCAATTATTACAGACAAAAGTTTCACAATACGGATAAATTACAAATAGAAATCAAAAATGTCCTAAGAGTCTGAGGGGGGAACGTTGACACCCTCGGCTTGGTTAGAGACCTCGGCTGCATCATCACAAGGGTCTTCCCCTCCAACCTCGGTGACCTCCAGAGTAGCAGTCTCGGCAGGAGCAGCAGCCTCTTCCTCAACCTCTTAAAGAGCTTGGGCAAATTGTGGATCAGCAAAACCGAGACCCACGAAGTCAGAGGCCTTCAGAGTGCCGGCCTCTCTCTCTCTGACGTCGGCCCACTTAGTAGTGGATTTGATACCTCTTTCAAGGTATTCAAATCCAAACCCCATGAACTCATCAGAGGATTTGTATTCAGTAATGATCTTCTCAGAGGCATCCTCAATGGCGGCCCTGACAGCTGAGTTGACCCTTTGCTGAAGAGTGTCGTCATTGGCCTTCAGGCAGCAGCATGGTCCTTGCCGAGTTGGGAGATGTCCCTATCCAATCCCTTCTCCTTCTCCTCAGAGCCCTTCAACTCAGACTTGAGGTGCTCTATCTCTGCATTCAAAGCACCCTAGACTTTCTCGTCCTCTTGCCCCTTTTGGATGAGAGGCAATTTCCTCAGAGCCCAGTTTGATAGATGGTGCATAGCGGTCAGGCCCTGCATGTTTAGTGATCATGAGTAAAGTTGAATAAGAGTCAGATGTTTCACTCAAAAGAATTTCTGAATGAACAAATCATACTTGAACGGCTCTGTGAAGGCCTAACTCAGCCAGTAGGGGGTTTCATAGCCCGGTAGAAGCGTTTGTCAGCCTCGGTCATTATAGAGACGATGGCATCTACGGCCTGCATGCTGTGGCTGACCACGCTATCGGTTAACTTTAACTGATCCAGACGGGCCTTCAGGATGTCGGCCAAAGAGATAGGGATAGCAGCGCCAGTGGTCTTCTTCTTCGGCCTCTGATCCTCAGGGGTGTGATCTTCAGGAGCCCTCTTCTTTTTGGCTGGGGGCTTAGAGGCCGAGGGAGCTGGGGGAGGAGCGCTCAGACCTGCTTTTTTTGCAAGTCTTGTCAGGCTCGGTACAGCCATCTCCAAAAGCTCGTCTGGGATATCCCTTGGTCGCTCTGCAAAAAATTAATAGGCCTGAGTTAGATAAGTCAGATATGAATAAACTCAGAGGTTAAACTTTAAAAATAAAAATGCTTACCAAGCTAGGCAAGGGGACTTCCACCCAGACCTGTCCCATAAAGGAAGTGGGGAGTCATCAGATGTTCAAACCTGATAAACAGACCATTTACCCCCTGATCTTAAAGGGCTTTCACCTTTTGGAGGTTTTGAAGACTTAGGCCAGGGTCGGCCCTGGCAGACATGGTGATCTTACCCCACCTCAGGGGCATCCTCTGCTCCAGATGGGACAAGGGAACACATTGGCCAAACTCCCAGGGCCCTGAGGCAAAGAAGTACTGAGGCTTCCAGTTATGATTGGAAGTCTGGGTCACCTGAAGCAACTTCTTCTCAGGCCTCCGAGCTACAAAATGGTAGTAGCTCGGATGATTTTTGGCCGAGGAGGGGACGTAACAACCCACAAATACTTGAACTGGAAGGTCTGAATGGTGGACGGCCTTCCATAGCACTATGTCCCCTATTAGGATTCTCCATGCATTTGGAGAGAGCTTGGAGGGGGCTAAATTAATGTAAGAGAGGATGGATCTGATGATGGGGTGAATGGGTAGACGAAAACCCAGCTTGAACATCTTCTCGTACAAGCAGATCTCCCCGTCTCGGCCGTGATAAGCCCTCTCTTCCCTCAGAGGTCTCCTAAGTTTCATGAAGGGGCTAATAGAATACAAATATCTGAAGAAGAGAAGGTCTACCTCAGTGATAGTACTTTCGTGCTCGACCGCCTCAGAGACGTCGACATCGCTTTCAACCTCATCATCATCTAGCTCAACGTCGGCCGGAGAAGATGTTGATGGGTTGCTCGGGAACCTCTGAACAAACTCTTCACCGGTGACGGCCGACATAGGGATGGCATCAATTGGTGGTGGTATGACCACACTAGGCTCAAGGATCTCAACCTCTAAGGACGACCCTGAGGTGCTTGAGTGATTATGGGACGAGGCTCGGCTAGAGGCCAAGTCCTGATCAGGGGCCTGATCAGGTCTAGGTGTGAAGTCCATGGCCTCTTCAAAGGAGTCCACAGACATGGGGTCTAAGGTAGAAGATTCAGACTCAGACATAGGATCAGCAGGAACCCATGTCTGATAGAAGTTCTCCGGAAGGTCGGGATATATCACCCTCAGAGGTGGTGGAAACAAGGGTCTAATGGTAAACTCTTATGACCAACGAGCCTCCTCCGGAGCTCTCTCTATTTGCCTAATCTTTTCTAAAGTCCTCTCTCTAAGAGAAGGGAACTCCTCAAGAAGCTGATATAAAGGTCTGAGCATTAGAGGACGACACTACGCTTGGGGATTTTCCTAAACTCAAAAAGTTACAAACAAGAATGGCTAATAAGCAAAGGAATTTAAAGATCAAACTGCTTAAACTTGGCAAGAAAAACTCACCTGAAACTTTGGTGGTGATGCCGAAAAACTAAGAAGGTCGCCGAAAAGTACGAAAACAAGGGTGCTTGTAGGTAAAATGAAGGAAAAGGTGTAGAGAGCCTTACCTGAGGAGGAAATGGTAAGTAAGCGAGGAGGAAACGCGAGAGATCACCGCCCAAAAAACCTTGAATCAAAATCTTTCTAGAGAGAGAGAGTAGCAGAAACGCTGGTGGCAGAAATGGAAGATATGGAGAAGAAAGAGAGAAAGAAGGGTTCAAAATCCATATATACTCAGGCACGACTCCCAAGGCCCATCATTGCCTTAGGAGCCCCAAAGGACGGCTGACAGCACACGCCTACCAAGTAAGCATGTTCTAGCATTGGACAGGTGTCAGGCAGGTATTGGCTTGGAAAAAACAGGCCTCGGAGGTGTAGTAATCCCCTAGCCACTTGCTCTCACATATGACTAAGGGCTGGGGGGGTGATTGAAATGCCCCAAGTGTAACCTCGGCCAAGAGACACCAACCTCGGCCGATATTATGGCCGACATTGGGCATCTCTTGGACGTGCGATTTTACCCCTCGGCCAGACCAAGGTCGGCCCTGGCCGACACTACCATGAGCCTCTCCAAGGGACCTCATAGGGATCAACAGCACTCGCATACGACTTGGAAGGGCAACCTCGGCCATACATAGGCCGAGCCAACAGGAAGCCACCAGTTCAACCTCATATCAGGCCGACCCTGTCCATTGTCTCGGCTAGGATTAGGATGAGACCTCCATGGAACACCCGACTGAGCAAGTATCAAGACTCACCAACCTCAGCCTCACCAAGGCCGATGTCATACACCAGACACGATAGCCGAGCACCTGTTGACATCCTGATAAGGACACGTTGGCACAAATCAGTTGTAACAAGATTATTCCCCGCACGTGGGGAGAATATTGCATCATCATGCTCTACATGTGACAGTGACAGTGACAGATGGCACTCCCACATTGGTGAGGTTACCACACACATGCTCATTACATGCATGGGTGGTACATTATACCCCCTAGGTACTATATATAAGGGTCATCCCTTACCTTGCAAAAGGATCCAGAGATTCAACCCTAGTTGAAACTCTGTCTAGATACACAGTAGAGAGAGAAAGCTTGAGAGATTGTATCCATGTACATTAGTGCCTTCATTCAGTGATATTACTCACACACACTCACAGTGGACGTAGGCCAGATTGGCTGAACCACTTATACACGGGTGCCCTCTCCTCTTATCCTCGTCTCATTCTCTTACCTCTTTATATAGCTGTGCTGCCATTGTTATTCTTATATTGAGCTTGAAAATACCTTATCTGGTGGTGCTGATTCCGGCATCATCACCCATTAACGACATGTTTTGCCTAAGTTTTGATATTTTTAAATTATCGTCGTATTCTCAAACCGAGAGTCCCATGATCGGGCGGTCCATTCATACGAGTTACATTGGTCCCGTGCGAGGTATTGGTACCACTCACGGGACCGTTCGGGGATTGTTTCGAGTTTTACCCCATTAATGCCATGTTTTTAAGATTAAGTCTAGAAATATGCAGATTATCGTCGTATTCTCAAACCGGCAGTCACATGATTGCGCGGTCAGTTCATACGAGTTACATTGGTCCTGTGTGAGGTATTGGTGCCACTCACGGGGCCGTTCGGGGGCTCTTTCGAGTTTTCGCCCACTAACGTCCATTTTTTAAGCCTAAGTCTAGAAATATGCAAATTATCTTCGTATTCTCAAACTGGCAATCCCGTGATCACGCGGTCAGTTCGGATGAGTTACATTGGTCCCGTACGAGGTGTTGGTGCCACTCACGGGGCCGTTCGGGAGCAGTTTCGAGTTTTCGCCCACAAACGGCAAGTTTTTAAGCCTAAGTCTAGAAATATGCAAATTATCATCGTATTCTCAAACCGGCAGTCCCGTGATCGCACGATCAGTTCGAATGAGTTATATTGGTCTCGTGCGAGGAGTTGGTGCCACTCACGATGCCGTTCGGGGGTTGTTTCGAGTTTTCTCCCACTAACGCCAAGTTTTTATGCCTAAGTTTAAAAATATGCAAATTATCATCGTATTCTCAAACTGGCAGTCCTGTGATCGCGTGGTCAGTTCGTACGAGTTTCATTGGTCCCGTGCGAGGTGTTGGTGCGACTCACGGGCTGTTTCGGATTTTCACCCACTAACGCCAAGTTTTTAAGCCTAAGTCTAGATATATGTTAATTATCGTCGTATTCTTAAACCTGGATTTTCATGATCGTGTGGTCAGTTCATACGAGTTACATTCGTCCCGTGCAAGGTGTCGGTGCCACTCACGGGGCTGTTCGTGGGCTGTTTCGGGTTATCCCCCACTAATGCCATGTTTTACCTAAGTCCTGATATTTTTAAATTATCATCGTATTCCCAAATCGGGAGTCCTGTAATCCCGTGATCAGTTTGTACGAGTTACATTGGTCCTGTGCGAGGTGTTGATTCCACTCATGGGGCCGTTTGGGGGTTGTTTCGGGTTTTCCCCCACTAACGGTTAGTTTTTAAGACGATGTCGAGAAATATGCAAATTATAGTTGTATTCTCAAATTGGCAGTCCCGTGAAAGCACGGTCAGTTCGTACGAGTTACATTGGTCCCGTGCGAGGTATTGCTGCCACTCAAGGGCCCGTTCGGGGGCTGTCTCGGGTTTTCTCCCACTGACAGCAAGTTTTTAAGCCTAAGTCTTGAAATATACAAATTATCGTTGTATTCTCAAATCGGAAGTCCCGTGATCACGTGGTCAGTTCGTACAAGTAACATTGGTCCCGTGCGAGGGGTTGGTGCCACTTGCGAGGCCGTTTGAGTGTTGTTTCATGTTTTCCCCCCACTAACGCCATGTTTTACCTATGTCTTGGTACTTTTAAACTATTCTCGTATTCTCAAATCGGGAGTCCCGTGATCACGCGGTCAGTTCGTACGAGTTATATTCATCCCGTACGAGGTGTTGGTGCCACTCACAGGCCGTTCGGGGGTTGTTTCATGTTTTCACCCATGAACGGCAAGTTTATAAGCCTAAGTCTAGAAATATGTAAATTATGATCGTATACTCAAACCGGGAGTCCCGTGATCCGCGATCAATTCGTACGAGTTACATTGGTCCCGTACGAGGTGTTGGTGCCACTCACGGGGCCGTTTGGGGGCGGGTTCGGACTTTCCCCCTCTAACGCCAAGTTTTTAGGCCTAAGTCTAAAAATATACAAATTATCGTCGTATTCTCAAATCGTAAGTCCTGTGATCGTTGGGTCAGTTTGTACGAGTTACATTGGTCCCGTTCGAGGTGTTGGTGCCACTCACAGGGCCGTTCCGGGGCTATTTCGGGTTTTCGCCCACTAACGTCAAGTTTTTAAGCTTAAGTCTCGAAATATGGAAATTATCGTCGTATTCTCAAATCGGGAGTCCCTTGATCACGCGATTAATTCGAACGAGTCACATTGGTCCCGTGCGAGGTGTTGGCACCACTTACGGTGCCGTTCGGGGGTTGTTTCGGGTTTTCCCCAACTAACGTCATGTTTTGCCTAAGTCCTACTATTTTTAAATTGTCATCGTATTCTCAAATCGGGAGTCCCATGATCGCGTGATCGGTTCGTACAAGTTATATTGGTCCCGTGCGAGGTGTTGGTGCCACTCAGGGGGCCGTTCGTTGGTTGTTTCAGGTTTTCCCCACTAACGTCATGTTTTTAAGCCTAAGTCTAGAAATATGTAAATTATCGCCGTATTCTCAAACCGATTGTCCCGTTATCGTATGGACAGTTCATACTAGTTACATTGGTCCCGTACGAGGTGTTGGTGCCACTCACCTGGTCGTCCGAGGGCTGTTTCGGGTCTTCCCCCACTAATGCCAACTTTTTAATCCTAAGTCTAGAAATATTAAATCATCATCTTATTCTCAAACTGGGAGTCCCGTGATCACCCGGTCAATTCGTACGAGTTATATTCATCCCGTGCGAGGTGTAGGTGCCATTCAAGGGACCGTTCGAGGGCTGTTTCGAATTTTCCCCCACTAACGCCAAGTTTTTAAGCCTAAGTCTAAAAATATGGAAATTATCGTCGTATTCTCAAATCGGTAGTCTCGTGATCGCGCGGTCAGTTCATACGAGTTACATTGGTCCCGTGCGAGGTGTTGGTTCCACTCACGGGACCGTTCGGGGGCTCTTTTGGGTTTTCGCCCACTAACGGCCACTTTTTAAGCCTAAGTCTAGAAATATGAAAATTATCTTTGTATTCTTAAATTGCAGTCTCATGATCACGCGGTCAGTTCAGATGAGTTATATTGGTCCCGTACGAGGTGTTGGTGCCACTCACGGGGCCGTTCGGGGGCTGTTTCAGGTTTTCCCCACTAACGCCAAGTTTTGAAGCCCAAGTCTAGAAATATGCAAATTATTATCGTATTCCCAAACTAACAGTCGTGTGATCGCGCGATCAGTTCGGATGAGTTACATTGGTCCCGTGCGAGGAGTTGGTGCCAGTCACGATGCCGTTCGGGGGCTTTTTCGAGTTTTCTCCCACAAATACCCAGTTTTGAAACCTAAGTCTAGAAATATGCAAATTATCATCGTATTCTCAAATCGTAAGTCCCGTGATCGCCCGGTCAGTTCGTACGAGTTACATTAGTCCCGTGCGAGGTGTTCGTGCCACTCACCGGGCCGTTCGGGGGCTATTTCGGGTTTTCGCCCACTAATGGTAAGTTTTTAAGCCTAAGTCTCAAAATATGCAAATTATCATCGTATTCTCAAATCGAGAGTCTCATCATCGCGCGGTCAGTTCGTACGAGTTACATTGGTCCCGTGCGAGCTGTTAGTGCCACTCACGGGGCCGTTCGGTGGCTATTTCGAGTTTTTCCCAACTAACGCCAAGTTTTTATGCCTAAATTTAGAAATATGCAAATTATCATCGTATTCTCAAACCGGTAGTCCCGTGATCGCGTGGTCAGTTCGTACGAGTTACATTGGTCCCGTACGAGATGTTGGTGCCACTCACGGGGCCGTTTGGGGGTTGTTTCGGGTTTTAACCCACTAACGCCAAGTTTTTAAAACAAAGTCTAGATATATGTGAATTATCGTCGTATTCTTAAACCTGGAGTTTCTTATTCGCGTGGTCAGTTCGTACGAGTTACATTGGTCCCGTGTGAGGAGTCAGTGCCACTCGCGGGGCTGTTTCGGGGTTTTCCCCCCACTAACGCCATGTTTTACCCAAGTCCTGATATTTTTAAATTATCGTTGTATTCACAGATTGGGTGACCCGAAATCGCGCGATCAGTTCGTACGAGTTATATTGTTCCGTGCGAAGTATTGATTCCACTCACGGGCCGTTCGGGGTTGTTTCAGAATTTCCCCCACTAACGGCAAGTTTTTAAACTTATGTCGAGAAATATGCAAATTATAGTCATATTCTCAAACCGGGAGTCCCGTGATCACGCGATCAGTTCGTACGAGTTACATTGGCCCCGTGCGAGGTGTTGATGCCACTCACGGGGCTGTTTTGGGTTTTTCCCCACTAGCAGCAAGTTTTAAATGCTAAGTCTTGAAATATACAAATTATCGTCATATTCTCAAACCGGGAGTCCCGTGATCGCACGATCAGTTCGTACGAGTAACATTGGTCCCGTGCGAGGGGTTGGTGCCACTTACAAGGCCGTTTGAGGGTGGTTTCATGTTTTCCCCCACTAACACCATGTTTTGCCTATATCTTGATACTTTTAAATTTACGTCGTACACTTAAATCGGGAATCCCGTGATCGCACGATCAGTTCGTACGAGTTATATTCATTCAGTGCGAGGTGTTGGCGCCACTCACGGGGTCGTTCGAGGGTTGTTTCGTGTTTTCGCCCACTAATGGCAAGTTTTGAAGCCTAAGTCTAGAAATATGCCAATTATCGTCGTATACTCAAACCGGGAGTCTCGTGATCGCACGATCAGTTCGTACGAGTTACATTGGTCCCGTGCGAGGTGTTGGTTCCACTAACGGGGCCATTCGGGGGCTGTTTCGGATTTTCCCCCACTAACGCCAAGTTTTTAGGCCTAAGTCTAAAAATATCCAAATTATCGTCGTATTCCCAAATCGTAAGTCCCGTGATCGCGCGGTCAGTTCGTACGAGTTACATTGGTCCCGTGCGAGGTGTTGGTGCCACTCACGGGGCCGTTCGGGAGCTATTTCGAGTTTTTGCCTACTAACGGCAAGTTTTTAAGCCTAAGTCTCAAAATATGTAAATTATCATCGTATTCTCAAACAGGGAGTCCCTTGATCGCGCGATCAATTCGAACGAGTCACATTGGTCTCATGCGAGGTGTTGGTGCCACTTACGGTGCCATTCAGGGGCTGTTTCGGGTTTTCCCCAACTAATGCCATGTTTTGCCTAAGTCCTGATATTTTTAAATTGTCATCATATTTTTAAAATCGGGAGTCCCGTGATCGCGTGATCGGTTCGTACAAGTTACATTGGTCCCGTGCGAGGTATTGGTGCCACTCAGGGGGCCGTTCGGGGGTTGTTTCGGGTTTTCCCCACTAACGGCAAGTTTTTAAGCCTAAGTCTAGAAATATGCAAATTATCGTCCTATTCTCAAACCGATTGTCCCGTGATCGCACGGCCAGTTCGTACTAGTTACATTGGTCCCGTGCAAGGTGTTGGTGCCACTCACCTGGCCGTCCGGGGGCTGTTTCGGGTCTTCCCCCACTAATGCCAACTTTTTAAGCCTAAGTCTAGAAATATTAAATTATCATCTTATTCTCAAACTGGGATTCCCGTGATCGCCCGATCAGTTTGTACGAGTTATATTCATCCCGTGCGAGGTGTAGGTGCCATTCACAGGACCGTTCGGGGGCTGTTTCGAATTTTCCCCCACTAACACCAAGTTTTTAAGCCTAAGTCTAGAAATATGGAAATTATCGTCGTATTCTCAAACCGGTAGTCCCGTGATCGCGCGGTTAGTTCATACGAGTTACATTGGTCCCGTGCGAGGTCTTGGTGCCACTCACAAGACCGTTAGGGAGCTCATTTGGGTTTTTGCCCACTAACGGCCAGTTTTTAACCCTAAGTCTAGAAATATGAAAATTATCTTCGTATTCTCAAACTGGCAGTCCCGTGATCGTGCGATCAGTTCGTATGAGTTACATTGGTCCCGTGCGAGGTGTTGGTGCCACTCACGGGGTTGTTTCGGGTTTTTCCCCACTAACGCCAAGTTTTTAAGCCCAAGTCTAGAAATATGCAAATTATTATCGTATTCCCAAACTAGCAGTCCCGTGATCGCGCGATCAGTTCGGATGAGTTACATTGGTCCCATGAAGGGAGTTGGTGCCACTCACGATGCCGTTCGGGGGCTATTTCGAGTTTTCTCCCACAAATGGCCAGTTTTGAAGTATAAGTCTAGAAATATGCAAATTATCGTCGTATTCTCAAATCGAGAGTCTCGTGATCGTGCGGTCAGTTCGTACGAGTTACATTGGTCCCCTGTGAGCTGTTAATGCCACTCACGGGGCCGTTTTATGGCTATTTTGGGTTTTTCCCAACTACCACCAAGTTTTTAAGCCTAAGTCTAGAAATATTCAAACTATCATCGTATTCTCAAACCGAGAGTCTCATGATTGCGCGGTTAATTCGTACGAGTTACATTGGTCCCGTGCGAGCTGTTAGTGCCACTCATGGGGCCGTTCGTTGGCTATTTCGAGTTTTTCCCAACTAACACCAATTTTTTAAGCCTAAGTTTAGAAATATGCAAATTATCATCGTATTCTCAAACTGGTAGTCCCGTGATCGCGTGGTCAGTTCGTACGAGTTACATTGGTCCCGCGCGAGGTGTTGGTGCCACTCACGGGGCCGTTTGGGGGCTGTTTCGGGTTTTCACCCACTAACGCCAAGTTTTTCAGCCAAAGTCTAGATATATGTGAATTATCGTCATATTCTTAAACTTGAAGTTTCGTGATCGCATGGTTAGTTCGTACGAGTTACATTGGTCCCGTGTGAGGTGTCGGTGCCACTCGCGGGGCCGTTCGGGGGCTATTTCGGGTTGTCCCCCACGAACGTCATGTTTTACCCAAGTCCTGATATTTTTAAATTATCATCATATTCTCAAATCGGGAGTCCCGAAATTGCGCGGTCAATTCGTACTAGTTATATTGGTCCTGTGCGACGTGTTGATTCCACTCACGGGGCCGTTCGGGGATTGTTTCGGGATTTCCCCCACTAACGGCAAGTTTTTAAGCCTATGTCGAGAAATATGCAAATTATAGTCATATTCTCAAACCGGGAGTCCCGTGATCAGTCGATCAGTTTGTACGAATTACATTGGTCCCGTACAAGGTGTTGATGCCACTCACGGGGCCGTTCGGGGGTTGTTTCGGGTTTTCCCCCACTAACAACAAGTTTTAAATGTTAAGTCTAAAAATATACAAATTATCATAGTATTCTCAAACCGGGAGTCCCGTGATCGCACAGTCAGTTCGTACGAGTAACATTGGTCCCGTGCGAGGGGTTGGTGCCACTTACGAGGGCGTTCGAGGGTTGTTTCATGTTTTCCCCCACTAACGCCATGTTTTGCCTATGTCTTGATACTTTTAAATTATCATCGTACTCTTAAACCGGGAATCCCGTGATCGCACGGTCAGTTCGTACGAGTTATATTCATCCCGTACGAGGTGTTGGTGCCACTCACGGGGCCGTTCGGGGGTTGTTTTGTGTTTTCGCCCACTAACGGCAAATTTTGAAGCCTAAGTCCAGAAATATGCAAATTATCGTCGTATACTCAAACCGGGAGTCTCGTGATCTCACGGTCAGTTCGTACGAGTTACATTGGTCCCGTGCGAGGTGTTGATTCCACTCACGGGGCCGTTCGGGGGCTGTTTCGAATTTTTTCCCACTAACGCCAAGTTTTTAGGCCTAAGTTTAAAAATATGCAAATTATTGTCGTATTCTCAAACCGGTAGTCCCGTGATCATGCGGTCGGTTCGTACGAGTTACATTGGTCCCATGCGCGATGTTGGTGCCTCACACGGGGCCATTTGTGGGTTGTTTCGGGTTTTCCCCCACTAACGCCATGTTTTTAAGCGTAAGTATTTAAATATGCAGATTATTATCGTATTCCCAAATCGGTAGTCCCGTGATCGCGCGATCAGTTTGTAGGAGGTACACTGGTCCTGTCCGAGGTATTGGTGCCACTCACAGGGCCATTCGAGGGCAATTTTGGGTTTTCATCCACTAACGGCATTCTTTAAAGCTCTTGTATATAAATATACAAATTATCAGCGTATTCTCAAACCGGGAGTCCCATGATCGCACGGTCAATTCGTACGAGTTACATTGGTCCCGTGCGAGGGGTTGGTTCCACTTACGAAGCCGTTAGGGGGTTGTTTCAGGTTTTCCCCCACTAACGCCATGTTTTGCCAAAGTCCTGATATTTTTAAATTATCCACTTATTCTCAAACTGGGAGTCCCTTGATCGCGCGGTCAGTTTGTACGAGTTACATTCATCCCGTGTGAGGTGTTGGTGCCACTCAAGGGGCAGTTCGGGGATTATTTCGGGTTTTCCCTCACTAACGGCAAGTTTTTAAGCCTAATTCTAGAAATATGCAAATTATCGTCATATTCTCAAATCGGGAGTCCCATGATCGCGCGGTCAGTTCGTACGAGTTACATTGGTCCCGTGCGAGGTGTTGGTGCCACTCACGGGGCTGTTCGGGGGTTGTTTCAGGTTTTCGTCCACTAACGGCAAGTTTTTAATCCTGTGTCTAAAAATATGCAAATTATCGTCGTATTCTCAAATAGGGAGTCCCATGATCACGCGGTCAGTTCGTACGAGTTACACTGGTCCCGTGCGAGGTGTTGGTGCCACGTACGGGGCCGTTCGGGGGATATTTCGGGTTTTCACCCACTAACGCCAAGTTTTTA